>QLNU02015360.1:306100023-306118914 GCA_006491805.2 Dysdera silvatica
TTTGTGTGTTGACCATTATTTGGCAATTGTGTTATCCCTGTGAAGGGTAATAATATCTTACATCCTTATATACGGAGAAAGAGAGCATTGTTCCATATTCTTGTTCATCTAGTAGTCAAGATACTCCCGACTAAACGGAGGGACCCTGATTCGAATCCAGGACGGGGCTGCCGTCTCTTTTTCTTCTAAACAAAAAAGCTCTAGATTGAGCTAATAATACGTGGGTGTCAAATTTATTGGTAATAAAAAAAGTCCCCTATGAAAAACTCACAAAAAACTCGCCCCGGTGGCTTTGTGTGTTGACCATTATTTGGCAATTGTGTTATCTCTGTGAAGCAGTGGTTCCAAACCGATGGTCCATGGACCACTGGTGGCCCGTGCGACGAATCATCATTTAAAAACAAAAATATTGAAAAAGGTACTTATAAAATTATTATTATTATTAAATATTAAAATTAAATATAAAAATGAAATTGATGGTACATTTGTAATATCACCCCCCTCCCCCCTCTTGAAGAAAAGCTGCTACGCTGTTGCATGTAGGGACTTTCTGGTGAAATGTAGGGACTTTCCATTGCTGCCACTAGGGATTTCACCTTGACAGCACTGCTTTGTTTGGCTTCACTGTTGGCAACACTGCTTTGTTTACTTCTAAACGTCTATATCTTTCCCTGAAAAAAAAAAAGACCTGGCTCCTTTTTTTAAGGTCTTGAGGTCAATTCATGCAGGGACGGATTTAGAGGTCATTCAAGGGTGGCGATTAATGACTTGATTTTTGAAAATGATACCTCATTGGACCTTTACCTTGTATCTTTTCAATGTTAAATTTTCATTCAAGGGAAGGATGGTCGCCACTTCTACCCCTATATATGCCCCTGAACTTGTGAGAATTTTTCAAAGTGGTCAGCGGGTACAGTTGAAGTGGAAAAGTGGTCCACGGCTTAAATTGAGTTGGGAACTGCTGATGTGAAGAGTAATAATACCTTACGTCCTTATATACGGAGAAAGAGAGCGTTGTTTCCTGTCCTCATTCGTCTAGCGGTCCAAGACACTCCGGGCTAAACGGAGGGACCCTGGTTCGAATCCAGGATGAGGATGGAACCTCTTTTTCTTCTAAACAAAGAAAGCATTAGATTGAGCTAATACGTGGGTGTCAAATTTATTAGTAATAAAAAATCCCCCACGAAAAACTCACAAAAAAATCGCCCCGGTGGCTTTGTGTGTTGACCATTATTTGGCAATTGTGTTATCCCTGTGAAAGGTAACAATACCTTTCATCCTAATATATGGAGTAAGAGAGTGTTGCTCCATGTTGTTATTTGCCTAGTGGTCACAAGACACTCCGGGCTAAACGGAGGGACCCTGGTTCGAATCCAGGATGGGGAAAGTGTCTCTTTTTTCTCCTAAGAAAAAAAACAGCTCTAGATTGAGCTAATAATACATGGGTGTCAAATTAATTAGCAACATCAGCATTTTCCCACCTTGGCTTGTGTTGTAGGCATTCAGGACCCAGAGATACTGATCCACAGTAAACAGCAGTATCTCTGGGTGGCCTCTCACCACGAGCAGGAACCTACATTGAGGGAAGCAGTTTATCAGTAAGTATTGTTGTTTGGAGGTTGAAGGGGAGGAAGGGTTTAACAATATAAAGAATTAAAACTGGGTTAGCAATATGCTAGGTAGATGCATTACCAATGAGAGGCATAATTAATTTTATTTTTTGTTTTTAATCTAAAAGCTTACTTTTCCCCATGAAGTTCCTCACCTGTCATTTTTTTCTTCATTGCCTTTTGCATATAGATTACTTATATATATTAATAGTTATGAAAAATCCTCGTTAATTGTTATATCTGGTTAAAAGAATGAAAGTTGAAAAAAAAAAAGGAAGTTTACAATATAGAAATATCTTAGTACTTAAAAGTTTTCCAAAATTTTGGTTACTCCGAACTTTTATTAGAACTGCTGCTTATGTTTATTTATTAGAATAAATAAAATGAGATAAGCATTTACCACCTTTAGTTTAGCAGTATATTCTCCTCTCCCACCAAATAACCCAAGACCTCCAAGCAATATGTCTGTATCAGCCATAAATCTAACAGCTTCAATGGAATGTCCGGAATATCCCCATCCACCACCATGACCTAGAAATTAAAAGGTTCTATTTAGTTAATTTTTTTTATCCCAAAACTGCATAAGTTCTCTAAAACAAGATGAATGCATTAATATGAATTTAAGCACAGGTGCTTGCACAAGGAAACTTACTGAAAATGAAACTTATCTCAGTGAACTTGAAAATTATGGCTATAACCACTGAATTATCAGGACAAACATTTTCAATAAAATCGGTTAAGAAAACATTTTCAGTTGTTGATGTTTTTTAATTACACCAATTCAAATATCCTCTCCATATTATCAAATAAATGATGATTTCCATAATTCATATATAACATTTTAAAATAATAATAATAAACAATAAATGAAGTGTCTATAATTAAAATTCACATTTCGAAAGGCTGTAACTGGAGTATTATTTAAACAAAAAAACTTCATATTTAAGATGAGGACATCTGTGGCAATGCAATTTTATTCGAGAAAAGAAAAAAAAAGTCAGCAATAGGACAGTAAATTGAATTGCTCCATACCACATGGTGCATAATTCAAATTTTCACAACACTATGATACATACCAAATGTGTAAATACACAATAACATGTTTGATTATTAAGACAACTGTGGCTGTAGGAACATCTCAAAGACTTTGTTTATCTTGAACACAGCCAATCTAGTGGTCCTCAAGACCAGCATCACATATCTAAACATTTGAGTATAACTATACTGTTTCATAATGACATGACAACTGCATTTTTTAGAAATAAAACAAACAATGAGAAATGCTGTAAAAATACATACTTTATTGAATATATGTGTTTTCTAATGGCATACAAAGAAAAATCAACTAATAGCACAAATTTTGCAAAACAATCTTTTAAAAAAATTATATTTTTACTGTTTCATAAAAATATGACCACTTACACCTAATACTCTATACAGCCACCGCCTAAATTCTTAACGATGTGGAACACACATTAAGCATAGAATGTAGGGGCCTTTGAAGGGTGGTAATGTTAATTAGGCATGAAATATACAGACTTTTGAAGGATGGTAATGACTAATTTGTCCCATTGTGAAATAATTCTGGTTCGCAAATCAAAAAAAAGAAGGGTACTGCTTCCCATTTTTATAAACAGCTCATAGTAGTAGACTCCAGACATTCTCCACTAGATTTAATTCTGGAGAAACTGCTGACCAGTCCATTACACATACAGCATTATCCAAAAACCACTTCCAAGTGCTGTTTGCAACATGTATGGGATCGCAGTGTTGTTGAAAAATAAAAGACAGTCCTCCAATATCCTCTTTGGATGGCTATAAACATTCTGCCAACAAATTTTGGTAATTCAAAGCATACATACAGCCATATGGAAACGCTACTTTTGTTTTTCCAATGTTTCCAAATCCTGCCCATACCATAAGTGGGTCCCCCTACCTTGTCTTTTGGAGAACATTTCTTCTTTTCTCAAAGTACGCCAACAGAAACTACAGCCATCTGGACTACCTAATTTTTTTTTTTTTCTGTCTGAAAATATAACTCTATAATATTGTGATTTCCCGCACATATAATACTTTGCCTAATTCAACCTATTTAATTTATGTATTTTTGTCATTCTTAGCTGGGTTTTTTTACGTATAATGTAATAGAGTTTTCCAGAGCTTCGAGCAATTCTAGGTAATATCGGTGTTGAAACTGGTATACTGGACTGATTTTGCTAGTTGTCTTCAAGATATATTTGAACTTTTTCACAACTATTCTTTTTTACCTATCAGAAAGTTTTTCTGGTCGCCCAGGAGACTTATTACAATAATCAGCTTCAAGCTTCAGAAAATTCAGTATTATTCCATGCGATGGACATAATTTTTTATCTATTGCTTGAATAGAAAGGCTATTTTCTCAATAAGCAGGAATTTTACCTTTTTCAATGTCATTTAAAGAACTTTTATAACTACATGCAAAAAAATATATATGCAGATGCAGATCAGGGCAAACTTACACACTCCACCTAATTTGCAGAAAGTATCTATTATTTAAAACTGAATAATGTAAGTAAATAAGAAATTTTGAAAGACGGGCATAAGATTATTAAACACAAGCATATGAAGGTGGGTTTTTTTTGGTTTTTTTTAAATTCAAAGCACTTTTCAAAAGTGTTAACATGTAAGATGAAAAGTTCATTCAAAAGTTATAATATTTAAATTGAGATAAATTAATATCCTAAAAGACTGGAAATCTTTCTCATCATAGCCCATGATCTGATAATATTAGGCGATAAATTGTTATATACATATATATATATATGATATATTACTAGCCTCACAGAGGTTAGCACATCACCAAATAGCACACATGGCCGAAAGTGTATTTTTTGTAAATTGCTCAAAAGAAAAAAATGGATTTCAAGGTGCCTGGTAGGAACCGAACCCACAACTTCTTGATAGCTGGCCAAAGGCTATCCCAACTCAATTGCAGACGACCTAACACCCTCCCATCTATGAGCACATATAAAGCTTCACTATAAATGAGTTTCGAAATGGGACAGTACATGGACTGCTTTTTAAACCAAGCAATTTACAAAAAAATACGTCCGGGTGGCTATGTATGCTAACCATTTGGTAATTGTGCTATCCCTATGAAGGGTAATAATATCATATACAGGGTGTCTCAGCACCAGGGTTATAAACATCTAGGAGGGGTAGGGTGCACCTAGACGAACAATATTTGTCATAGAACCTAGGGTCTCAAACCACTCACAGCGCTAGTTCTAAAACCGTCCAGCATGCACAAATATTTACAACCAGTGCGTGAAAAGCATAATATAAAACTCAGGTCAACTTCTCTCAAGTGCATGATTAGGACATCGCATTCTGCCCCTCTCGTGCACTGGTTGTCACTATTTGTGCATGCTGGACGGTTTTAGAACTGGCGCTGTGAGTGGTTTGCGACCCTAGGTTCTATGACAAATATTGTTCGTCTAGGTGTACCCTACCCCTCCTAGATGTTTGCAACCCTGGTGCTGAGACACCCTGTGTGTGTGTGTGTGTGTGTGTATGTCATCGAATATAATATATCTATATATTTATCATCTAATAAATTAATCTGTTAGGTTAAAAAGTAAGTAGTCATATCATTATAAAATGCAGCATATATGCTCTAGCTGAGCATGCAATTTCAGCATGTTACTTGCAATAGAAGATAGTATATCAAACTTGCTGTTTGTGTAATCACACAACCGGGGTTTGTATACATTTCCCTACATGAAATTTAAGAATTTTTTAAGAACCTTTAAGGACCAAAGAAATAAAAAATTGAGGGACCTATTGACAAACAGGAATCTAATGAATCAAAGTGAAACTATAAAACTGATTTGTACTGATATTTTAAGAATAGAATATAATTTAAATTATTATATAATTTAAATATAATAAAATTAACAATTATGAAACAAGGATCATGGAGAATGAAAAGCAATTCCTTAAAAGTGATCAGGTAGTTAGCTTTAAACAAGATGATGCAAATCAAGTAAGGTTGATAATTGAAAGTTTATGGGTTTCATATGTGTAATAAATTCTAATTCAATATATAATATTTATATATAGTGAAATTTCTTGATAGATAGAATAGAAACGTCGAACAATCCTAGTTGTTGAATCTGAGGTGGTCCGGTTTTTAAAAAAGTCCGTCGAAATTCCGTAAAGCAGTACTGTGCCTGCTTTTTTCATTCCTCCAATTCCAGACATGACGGTCGGTCAAAAAGATGGCATCTTCATCACGAAACCACATAAAAACCAAAAGTTGCAAAAAATACCATTAGGGGCAGCACTATCATCAAATTTAATCTCTCTATCGATCGGCCAAACAGATCGTTGCCACAAACTGTGTCAGGCCCCAGTTCCTGAATTTCAGGAAATAGACTAAATTAAAAAAAAAATGCCATTAGGGCAAGTTTTTCCCTTTCTCCTTTTCTGGAGTTCTGCCTTTGTTCTCTAGCGGACCACCATATCGATTGTTGACTCATATTTGAGTTTTACGGCATAAGGGCAACAAGAGTTATGCTGCACTGGGATCTACAGTTTTCCAAAGATTTCAAATCTCCAAAGGTCTAGAAAACTAAATCCAGACCGCAGTGAGAAGTTTTACTGTAATCTCTTCATTTTTTGGGGGGTACCATTGGGAGTCGAACCCAGGATAATGGCATGCAAGGTGAACACGTTACCATCGCACCCATCATTGACTGAATACAAAATTTAAGGAATTTATTCATTAACACTAAATTTTTAGTCTGCTTAGATTGTTAGCATTATTAAATATATTAATAAAATACATCAAAACACTAGCGAACTGTAAGCCTACTCTCTCTGTAAAAATCTTCCAATTATGGCCCCTGAATTGAATAGAATATCTCCACCATCCATGATAGGATGGTGAGAAAGCAGGCCCAGATTTATTACAAAGGAGTGCTAAATTTAAAAAGGTGGGTTTCTTTTTTTTTTTGCTCTTTTTCAAATTTTAGTCATCTATACCAGTGGCTCCCAAGCTTTTCAAGCCCATGACCCACTTTTATAGTTAACTGAAGATCCCCATTATTTATGACCCCAAAACACATTAAATAGAAAATTATATATATATTACATTAATTATGTATAGTAGTCCATTTTATTACATTTATGGCATTTTACTATATTATGTACAGTGGAGTCCATTTTGAGATTACAATCAAATTGCCTCTCTGTGGCATGGGCTATGTTGGGAAACTCTGATCTATACTGTTGAATTCCATCAATCTGTCCTCCTTGGGAAAGACCACCCTACTTTACCCTAACTTAAAATTATGAAAATTTCAGTAAAACATAACTACTTCCCCAAACAGCGAAAAATTAAAAAATTTCATCAAATAAAATAAATTCATTCAGAAAATATCATTATTTTATAATAATGCATATAAGGTTATTATGAATGCCTCCCCCTAGTTAGCAATTTTCCATCACAAAATGTATTTTTGGATGGCTAGCTTGACTTTGAAGACCAAGTAGGACAATTGGCCCTTCTAGAAATGGCTGGGATGAACACCATATATGCACAGTACAGAGTAAAACTTCTCACAACAGAAATATTTAATTACGAAATATGTGTGAGTGCGGGTGCCAAAAGTTTGTGGCTGTGCGTAAGGCACCTCGAACTTTAAATCTAGGTTTCGGAGAGGGATGTGAGACACTGGTCAGTCTTGTTCCAAAGAAATGCTCCAACAAGTTACCAGGGGGAGTTCTCTATGCATATTCCCAGAGGGAGATCTCCTCTATGCATGTTCCCACTGTTCACAAAAGTCATATGACAACCCGCCTGGTGTGAATTTCATGTTAGTTCTTTATTTTGATTCATACTGTGAGAAGAATAGCAGTAATAAAAATTAAAACAAACTTGCTTCAGAGAAAGGTTGAGAAATTGAAAAAGAAAATTAAGGATTTTTTTGTAGATTTTGGGTGAAAATAAGGACTTTTAAGGACCAAAAATTGTTTCCTAAAAAATTAAGGACGTTTAAAGACTATACAAATCCTGACAACTTGCTGTATGTTTCATAAATTTTGTGCTATTTTAAATTTTTCACTATAATATTGCAGTATTACTATAGTACAAATTTCAAAATTAGTTTGTTTTGAACCCAAAACATTAAATTTCTGTGAGCATCCTCATATTAAATATAAGTCTTTCCACTGAATAGTAACCCAGTTACAGTCTTTCACAATGCGAACTTAAATTATAAACACCTTGTACAACTAGCAAATTACTTAATTTGTGCATACAAAATTATTCAAAAATAATCAGCTTCTCATACCAACTATTGTTTGTCTTTTATAATGCAAGAACAGCTAAGAACATGCAGTGCAGGACCTAAAAATTTTTAAGGACTTCATACCTTTTTCATCTAGGGAACTAAACCTTGAGCCGCAGATCAAATGGGGGTGTGGGAGGGACAAAATAAACCTTAAACCACACCCAGCTTTATTCCCTTGAAAATCAAACATATGGTCATGTAACAAAATGACAATAATTATTAACACTTTTTTTTTTAATTACATGAAAACTGACTTTCAATATCACTAAAATTAACTTTAAACAAAAGTAATGTGTTTCGTGTAAAACAAGAACTAAAGTAATAAAATTTGCAATTTCTAAACTTAGACAATTTATATAATAATTTCTTACATATACATTACATGAAAAAATTCTTACTATCAAACCGATTAACAACTGAAAAATCTTCTTTACTGTAGACTTTGCTTAAATTTTGACGAGAACGTTCATCATTGAAAACTTGTAAATTCTGTTCCTGAGCTGAAGTTAATGTATCAAGGCAACCAAGGATGTGAAGAGCAGCATGTGAGCGACTCAGCATAATTCCAGGTTTTGTTGGAAGACTAAGTTCAGGATAAAGAATACGAGGTAATGCTAGTTGTGGATCTCTGCTACAGTCAGCAACATCATGAGGTAATACACAACTTGATACATTCCGAATTTCAGTGAGAATGATGTTATAATAGCCAATCTTCTGAGTAAGGGAAGAGAAGCTGAAAAAGGCATTCAAATGCAATTAAGGTTATTAAATTAATGGCAAAATCTGAGATTACCCCCCAAAAAAAGTATTTGTAAATTAATTCCATGTTTCACATTTTAAAATTGTAGTAGCCAGTTATCACAGTTGCTATGATTAAATGAAGGCAATTAGAAGTTATGTCAACTGAACTGTGCCTTGATCCAAAGTTTGTTACAGTAAAAGCCCCTGGTCAACATGTTTTTACAGTCAGACAAAAATTCCATAGCAGAAACTCATTTAAAATAAAATGTTTCAAACCGCTCTGCTTAGCAGCCACAGTAACATACAGATGACAATACTGTCCCTGATTCTATCCATTAGACTAGAATCCTTGAAAGAAAACGATGCTTGAAAGAGAAGTTTTTAACAATGAGCAACTAAATAAAGTAAGAGCTAAGGAAAATTTTCCTTCCCATTAACAGAATATGGCAATTAATGCAATTCTGAACAAATACTTTGACTTCCTTAAGAGGAAATTGACTAATACCACACAGCCAGCATAAGCTGGTGTACACAGACAAAACATTGCACGGCTAGCAATTTATGTATTGGTTCTGAGAATTTAATATCGCATCATATTTTTTACAACTGAGGTTGTAAATTAATATGGTCACTCTTTTGAAGCAGTCAGTATTAGTTATTGCCAAACTGAATTTGTGAGTAAAGCCCACCAAACACACACACATCAATCAATGGATTATTTTGATTAGGTAAATAAATTTTAATATTTAACATTGTTGTAAATTTACTTATTATATTCAACAAATGCTTATGTCAGTTGCCTTAAAGTTGTATTATGTGCTCAAAAGTATATGTATTTTGAAGTACTTAAATGACTGAAATATAACATTACAGCTACATGTGAATGACCCTCCACCATTATGATCACCCCCCTTTAAATCAAAATTTTCAGCTTGGCAAGTGTCCTCTAATGATGGGTTGTACCGTACTTGTAAATCATATTTATACTGAACACCAACTGATGTGTATGAGGTGCATCTCCAGTTAATTAAGGACTGGCTTTTCAGAATTAATAGCTGCTCCATCTTCTTGGCAGTAATAACCTTAGGGCATAATTGGGTCTCTCTCACCAGTGTGGGGCAGTGATTGAGTACATTTAATATACTAGAGTAATGAGTGCTGAGTAGTACATACAAATATACTCAAAAGTTTTTGAGGACTGAGTAAAAATGTACTCAAAAATTTTTGAGTAATGAGTTCTGAGTAATAAGTAAAAATATACTTAAAAATTTTTGAATACTGAGTAGAAATGTACTCAAAAGTTTTTGAGTACTGAGTAAAATTGTACTCAAAAGTTTTTGAGTACTGAGTAAAATTGTACTCAAAAGTTTTTAAGCAATGAGTAATTAATAAAAATATACTCAACAAATTTTGAGTATTGAGTAAAAATGTGTTGAAAAAAATCTGAGTACTATGTAAAAATATACTCAAAAAATTTTTAGTATTAAGCAGTAAATAAAAATGTACTCACAATTTTGAGTAAAATTTTACTTGAGTATTAATCAGAAATTATAAATACAAATGTAATGGAGTATCAACAGAAATAAAGAATTTATGGCTATAATGAGCACCCATATTTGTTTTCTGTAATATACAGTCAAACTTGGTTATAATGAACATGGATATAAATTCAGTTATAACAAGAAATTTAAATTGTTAAACAATTTTAATTGCTTGTTATAACTGAATTTATATAAAACGATTATTGTTTTACGTGGTCTGCAGTCAAACTCAAATATAATGAGCAATACGGAAACAGAAGATTTTCTTCGTTATAGCCACAAGACGTATTTACATTGTCATCATTACCTGTCCTAATTGAAAGTTGACAAATTGAAATTTGATAAGTTAGAAATTGCCGAGTTGTAGTCTACTTCCCAATCACAAATAGCCAACTTCCAACTGGCCAAAATTTAAGTGAACTGAAAATTGAGAGGTGGATGATTTGGAGCTTGAGGAGTTGGAAGTAGGCGAGTTATAGTTTACTTCCAAATCGCCAATTTTCAATTTGCAAAACTTCTAAATTCCAACTTGCCAAGATTGGCAAGTTGAAAATTGAAAGTTGATGAGTTGGAACTTAATGTGTTACAGTTTACTTCCAAATTTCAAATCACTAATTTCCAACTCACAAATGTTCCAAATTAAAGTAAAAAAGAAAAAAAAAGGAGTTTTTGATGGGTCAGTAGGAAATTGCATGTGAGAATCTTAATGAGGTTTTCCGTAGTTTTCTTGGTATCAACCATAAAATCATAATGTGTATTTAAAACCCACATAAACTATGGAAAATCCATACAAGTTGGTAACTTTGCATTAC
Organism: Dysdera silvatica; assembly: GCA_006491805.2. NCBI lineage: Eukaryota > Metazoa > Arthropoda > Arachnida > Araneae > Dysderidae > Dysdera > Dysdera silvatica. Next base: position 306,111,063 of record QLNU02015360.1, read on the forward strand.
CCACTTACAGTGTCACTGTCCTCAATCTCCATTCGCTAAATTTTAAATTAATGTTTATTATTATTATTGAAATCTATTCCCAATTTCCTGAAATGGATGTCTAACAAATTTGGCAACCTTTCACCGACTGGTTCTCCCATACAGAATCGCTCAGAATAGGTATACTTTAATTTGGGTCACCCAGTGTGTATGTGTGTACACACACACGCCCAAACAAAGGGTGTACAGGCATAATTTGAGGATTAAATATAACTTAAACATGGGGGCAAAAAGGTTAGGTGGAAAATTTTTTATTTTGCCTCTGTTCTAAAAAAACTGGGGACTTGTGCCCCCCTTGTCCCCATCAGATTATGCGTATGACAGGGTGCTTCCTAAATGAAGTCTGTATCCACCCAAACAACTTTTGAACAAAGGCTCGTACAGCTGTAACAGTCAGATATAGATGTAATAAAATGGCAATGCCTGGTCAGATGGGATCAACGTCAGTGCCCTCTATGGAGAAACCTTGAGATTTATTTAACCTAACTCAGGAACTACAAAAAATACAGAAAACGTTTAAGTTATGATGTTGTTAAGAATCAACTAATTAGTATGAAATGACATACTACATACACCGATAAGATAGATAGAAGACTGTACGCATTTGGTGGAATCGGATTCTCATTACTTAAGTGGCAGAAATCACACAGTCAAACTTCCAATGGTAGAACGTGTACTACACGTAATATAAGAAAAGATACATAGACATGTGGAAAACACAGGGTTATAAGTTAAGAGTTAGTTACAGGGAAAATATAAGTTAAGACTTAGTTACAGGGAAAGTATAAGTTCAGAGTTAGTTACAGGTTAGGAGGAGTGTTACAGGGGGAGGAAAGGGGGATAAATAGTAAGGGAATGTAGAATAAATAGATATTTAAACAACTGTGTAATACCCCATGCAATGAAATCATATTTTAAAAAATTCGAAATTTATCATATACTAATTTGTTTTCAACTACCATGAATATACAGTATGTTGTCAAAACTTGGCCATACATAAATGTTCTTCCGAAAATTTAAAAAAAAAAAAAGAATCAAACCATTTGTGTCACAACAGATTTTACATTACTGGTGAGAGCAACGATATAAGGTCCATGCAATAAATTTATTTCCTCCCAATTTAATCATTATATCATATATCAATTCAAATACACATTCATTCACTACTTGTTATTAAAAATTTTTACTATTCATTCTAGAAGACAATTCCTATTTAATTTTACTAGAGTGCACTGTAATGCAATGGTAAGCCTAAATAAAGACATATATTGGGTAATTAATTTAAACATACTGTGCTTACACACGTTTTCTGCCATTATGGGTATTTTAATTTTATTTTAGAAAATTATATGTTATTTTTCCATTTATTTTCTACAATATCAGTGACTCTCATTCTGGGACCGCCATTCACTACTTGAATATTAGAATTAGAAATTACATTTTTACACCAAAAATGACCTTGCATTTAATTAATCAAAGTCCTAAACATGTTTTGTTAAAAAGAGTTTTACATATTCTTTACTGACATTATTTATTGACCCATTTCACATAAGTAGAACATTCTCCGAGGGGAGGGGGGGTATGTAGTAGGATGGACATTTCAATAGAATTTTCTGGAGAACAGGGGAAAGGCAAATCTGTGCTTAACTTTGTTATGTTATTTCTACACTCTGACAATTTAACTAAAGCAACTATAGATGTTTCACATCAATCCTTCAGTTAACAGATGGCGGTCCATGTAGGTTTGGTCATTAAAGTTATTAACTAGTCGCATGTCAAGAAGGGAAGGGCTTGGCACTCAAATCTTTAGAGAAGGGGGAGAGGAGAAGAGCAAATAATGCTTAAAGTTCAATTAAAATAGTTCAGATTTTGAAGACTAAAGACTTTGATACTCAGTTTTTGGCATTTCAGTTTTATGCTTTATTCTAGAGATTTTTGAGGGAATTGTTTAAAAGATGGAGGCTTTGAGCTGAAAGAAATTGGAATAGCCAGCGTGTGTTGCAACCCATTCAGTGAACCAGGTCATTCAAATGTGAGAACAATTTAAAGAATGTTCTCCCTTGGATAGTAAAAAAAAATTCCATTTTGAGAGGGAGAAATATGATTTGTGATAAATGTCCGAAGAAGCTGCAGTTAATAAAAGTTTAGAAAGTGAGGATGAATCTCCAGTTGATATAGCAGGCACAAGTGGAACCTTCTGCTAAGAAACACGAGATAGTTGCCAAATGTGGTGATCAGACATCATATACTTCTGATTATGAAAGAAAAAGAACAATATCTCATTTAAATGAAAGCTTGAAAAATATTTAGGAAACACCAATAAAAAAGAAAAGACTTGCTGCACTATAATATCCAAGAACTAAACTAAAAAAAATATGCAAAACTTTAAAATGAAAGGTGATGACTATTCCTGACGGTAATTCACTCCTGATTCAGCTGAATTGGAGATAATTTCTCAGCTAAAAGAAAAATTCAAGAGCACTGAGAACAGAATTTTACATATACAAATTTTAACTATTTTCCCTAAGAGTTGGTCTGCTAAAAAGAAAAAGAATTTGGAGTCAGTTATTACATGGTGAAGCAGATAAACAACTCATCAAAGAAAAACGAAACCTAGCATCTCGCCAACCCAAAAGCTGTGAAGACCGTGAGTTAAGAAACAGTAAGCCTTGTGTAAACATTTTATAGCAGTGATCACATAAGTAGGATAATGCCAGGAAAAAAAGACTTTGTCTCAATGAAGGTTGATGGAGAGAAGACACACATACAGGAAAGACTGGTACTGGTAATGTAAATGAAGCATTTAAGCTCTTCACAGATGAGTACCCAAAACTTAAAATTGGATTTTCCAAATTTGTGGAACTTAGACCAAAAAACTGCATTTTGGCTGATACTAGTGGAACACATGCTATCTGTGTTTGGCATATTAATCAAATTGTTAAATTAATGTTGCTGGAATGTAAATTGTTGAAGCAACTAAGTAAAATGTTCCTATTGAGTCATGCAAGATGTGTACGGCATTATTACTCTGTAACCCTGCACAAATAATTTGCTACTGTGACTGAAAATTGCCCTAAACTTAAGGAATTTAGAAAATACACCAAAATGCTTTTTTCATGAAAATAGCATACAAACAATAACATATAAACAGTGATTAAATATTAATTGCTCAGTTTTCGAAACTTTGTTCACCAATTGTGATGACTTCGTTGAGGATCATGCCTCAACGAAGTCATCACAACTGTAATGAATGAAACTGTTTCTTTGGCTTCATAATTTAAAGAAGTCTATAAGATGTAGGTTTTTTTTTCTCTTTTCATAGGTTTTGAGTTTTTTCCTCTCTTTTTTAAGTTATCCTAAGCCATATGTTCAACTACATCACACTGATTTTTACCTATTAGATTCTTCAATACTGTAATACATCAGTTCAAATATAATCCCCTTATTGTGTATTAAAAAATGTAAAGCCATGCTTATTGTTTACTATTAATGACTCATTAAAACCCACCTTTTTTAGATCTAATGACAGAAAACTAGTGCATTAAATGGTTTTTGAATGAAAACTGGTGCAAGCACAACATGTTTAAATTAATTACTCACTATCCCATGACGGTCTCAGAATGAGATTTGAGGACATGGTAGAAAACAAAAATGGAACAGCAACATATATTTTTAAAGAAAATATTAAATACCCTTTTTTGAGATATGTAAGGTCAAATGCATTGACCTTGAAAATAAAAATTTGAAATATATATTCATGTGGCATATCATAAGAAAGCCCACATTAAGTACTTTCTAAAGATACTAATATTGAGTCTCTATATTAATTAGGACGAAAGTTATGAGAAAATTTGTCATACAAGAAATGCTAAAATTTGAGCTATCAACCCATTTTCAAAGTTGTGTATTTCAGAAACTAATAGCAATGGGGACTAATTACTGGGCATTTGTTCATTTCGCTGCAACTGGAACAAATGAACCAAATTTCATAAAAATATGGAAGGTCAGGTTGAAAACCCCATTTTTTTGGTTGATTTGACATGGAATGACCCATGTATACGAAGTTCTAAGAGAAAATGGAAAATCTACGAAGTTCTATGAGGCAAATGTTCATTAAAAAATTTCAGAAGTTCTGTTTATTCTATATACTTTTGGGACATCACTTCTTTCATTTTCTATATATAACATATAACTATGATGCAAGTTGCATTGTCATATTGGATTTTAGTTAAATACCAGTAGCATGTATTTTATAATAAATCGTTTTGACATCGAGCCACATTTATTTTTTTTAATTAGAAAAATGCATTTTAATTGTGTCTATAAACTTTTGAAACAGACTAACACAAAATAACGCATAAACATTTAATGAGACACCTATGGTTGCATTTTTTGCACAGTTTTCTTACTTTAAATTCAATTACAAATCACCAGTTATATTATAGTGGATGCAAGAAACACCAGGCTCCAAAAATTGCATTTTTAGTGAATAAAATTATCATTTATAGAAATTTACTTGAATCAAAGTTGTGTAGGTAGTTTTCAATTAGTCGCTTGGTTTTACTACTCTGGATTCGTTCACAACCTAGTAAGCCAAATTTAGACCAACAAATGATTGAAATTAGATGAGATAAGTATGGAGAACCTCAAGAAATCTGACTTAGAAAATATTGTGTTTTGATTGAAATTATTTGGCGATTACTCGTAGATCTTGACAGATATTGCTAAACTATTGTGGCTTGTGAACTTACCTGGCATATATGGAACTAAAGGTTTTAAGTTATACTTACCATTAGCATTAGTCAAGTAACTCTCCACAGCTACATTAAATTATTTAATGCATAATCACAATTTAATGTACGTAATCTAGTTAATTTTCTAAAATTAGTAATCAAAAGAAATGATGGCAGGGGCTAGACATTAAGCATAAAAGAATTCTTCATTCTGCCTTCACTTGACAAAGGGAGCAGTTGGCTCCCGAAACGTCGTGTTTTTAAACCTTACGCCAGTGTCGAAATAACTGTTTGTTATGGAATCTCCTGGTGAAACTCTGTATTGTTTCGTTATAAAAAAGAAATTAAATTATTTTTTAAGAAAAAATGTTAGTCTTGTTCAAGCCAGATCACTATAAATAATTATAAGTTGAAAATGAAAGAACCTTGTTAACGAATCCAGCTTCATTTCACAATAAAAAAAAATATTTTTAAGTTAAAAATGAATGAAACATTTTCGCAGAAAAATTAAAAGAAGGTTGTGACTAATTTCAAAGTTCAAAAACAGAGCAACGACAGGCATACCTCATTATACTGCACTCAGCAGGGGTTTTTTTTTACAAGTTGAAGGTTTACGGAACTCTGCATCATAATTTGATAATTAATAAAACAACTTTTTAATGTTATGTAATTAATAGACCACAGCATAGGGTAAACGCAACTTTTATATGTATTAGAAAACCAAAAAATTTGCATGACATGCTTTATTCCAGCGGTCTGAAACTGAATCCACAATATCTCCAAAGCAAGCCTATATTATTACAGTCAGTAACAGGAAACTGTCAAAGAAAACATTTGTGAAAAAAAAAGCATGCTGAAGTTAAGGATTTTCACAAACACTTTAAAATAACTTGCATCAATATATATATAATTACCTCCAAAGAATATTATAAACACTATCCAAACATACAGCACAGTCTCTAAATTCCAGCTGATCTGGAGAGCTGAAACTAAATAAATATCACATTTATATAAAAATTATATTCAAAACACAGTTACAAATGAAATACAAAATATCATAGTATTTGTTTGTTTGTTTTTTGGTTTTACGGCTCAAAGACTACAGTGGTCATGCTGCGCCGGGACCTACTGTTTTCCGAGGAATCCGAACCTCTTAAGGCCTAGGGAACCAAACCCCGGACTACAGTGAGCAGTGCGATCTTTATGAGATCTCTGAGTAAGCGTTCTTTTTGCACTGCTGGGAGTCGAACCCGGATTAACGGCATACTCCATAGTATTTCAGATAAAAACAAATTCAAACAGGATTTAAAAGGAAAGCATATAATTTAGGATAAGTATTTTCTGATACAGTGAAAATCAGAATTAAAAATGACGAAACTATAGGCATGACACCAATTTTTACCATTATTCACTTACAGCTAATTAAAGGTATCTTTCATATGCATATATTTGGATTTGTGTTCTCTTTGGTATTATTCCAAACCTTTATCATTTCATTTACTATGTTATATTTGAAGTTACTTTCTTACTCATCATTAGTCTCTTGATATCCAGTCAGGAATATAGTTGTTTACAATTACTAATTGAAACATATTCTAACCACTGCTCTTTAAGTTTTTCACTCCGATCACCAAGAATAATGTTTGCATTTTATTATGCAAATGTTTTTCAGATTTATTATTTCACACGCATTGCATATTTACTCTCATTTCTCTATATAATACATAGTAACTACCATAATTACCCATTGTATATCTATGCAGTAAGTGCGCACAAGTGTAACATTGATTCACGACTTTTTCACCTGGGAAAAATTATAATTAATGTTTAAAATAAAACTTTTTTACATGTATTCTGGTTAAATTTGACCAGTTGAATTTCTCACATTCCCTTCCACCAAAACGAAAGATCTATGGAATATCCTACGTGAAAGAAAACATCACTGGGTGCCAAGATTAGCATTGGCATGGGAACATGGCCCCTAGATCTTAGAAATGTGGAAAAATGTTGTCTGTCTGATAAGTCAGGATTCATATTTGTACATGCCAATGGCAGGGTATGAGTATGGCACAAACCACATGAAGTGATGGATCCTTCTTACCAGAATGGTACTCTTCAAGCTGGTGGAGGGAGCATTCTTATCTGGGAACTGTTCACATAGACTGACATGGAACACCTGTTACATGTGACACTGTCCAGCACAAATCAATGTTACTGGAATATCCTTGATGGTGGTGATGATATGGAGAAAGAGAAATTGGGCCCCCCCTTTTTAAAAGTCTATATCTGCCCCTGGTAGCTTCTGATGGGAATTTTTAATGGCCAATGTGTCTATCCCCATTATAGGCATTGATTTTTTAGAAATTTTCAGCCTCATAATAGACTTAAAATGCTACAGAGTAATAGACTCCACAACGTCACTGCACTCATTGGATAGTACACATCTCTCTCTGCAGGAGTCTGCAAAGTCCATTTCAAAACAAGACAGCCATCATTCGCTTCTAGCGGAATTTCCTGACATCACCAACCCTTCGTTTAAGTCTAAATCAGCCCCACACGACACGCTCCATCATATAGTAACTAAGGGATCCCCAGTACATTGCACGTCATGGAACCTTCATCCAGATATCCTCCAAGCGACAAAAACTGAGTTTGAATTTATGTTTTGCAAAAATATAATTAGGCTGTCTAGATCTAACTGGTTTTCACCATTATAACATTGTAAAAAAGAAATCAGGCTCGTAGATAATTACCGTATGCTTAATACAAAAACCACCTTTGACTCGTACTCCACATATATATATATATATCCCATATTTACATGATTTTTCTTGTGAGTTACACAGCAGCAGAACATTCAGCAAAATGGACATTTTGAAAGCACATTTTCAGATCCCCATTTTCAAACATGACATACCCGAAGCAGCCATTACAACCCCTTGGGGGTTATTCGAATTTACTAGACTCAACTAAGGGATGTCTAACGCATTGCAAACGTGGGTTAGATTTATACACAAAGTTTTAAGAGATCTAAATTTCTGCTACGCTTACATAGACAACATTTTGTTTTTCAAAGAACA
>QLNU02015360.1:306121647-306143936 GCA_006491805.2 Dysdera silvatica
CGATCTAAACCCCATGGAAAACCTGTGGAGTATACTGGTTCATGAGGTATACTAAAATGGATACCAGTATGATAGGCAAGATGAGATGATTAAACTTGCCTAGCGGAAAATCCCAAACACGAACGATTCAGATCATAGAGAAATAGGGCAATTTTCTAACTTTTTAATATATTTTTGGTCAAAATCCTGGTTGTCCTTATACTTTTTGCCAGGCCACATTAACTACAATTTATGTAAACAATATGTTATCCTTTTTGTTACTCAGCATTAAAATTATGCACTGTGAGTTCTTATTGCATATACTACTTTATTTACTAATTTGCACATAATTCATTATATGTATCTTGTAATTTTTCGTGTACTTTTTTTCAGCACTGTATTCACAGAAAGGAGTGTACGTACAAAGCTATAAAATGAACGTATGTTTCAATGCAATACTTTGAAAGAAAGTAGATTTGTTGCCAATTTTGGTTGCAGACACATTTGATATATTCGAAAAAAAAAAAAAAAATCGTATTACCCACTGGGTGGCCAATGTTCAGAATTTGTTGCTTAGAGGTTAGCATTAATGTTAATCCTATAGAACGTATTTGGTTCCATTGATATGTGGCCGGACTTCGGAGGTTACCGTTGTTTAGAGGTGATCGTTAAAGGAGGTTTTGCTGTACATGATTTTTTAAAATAAGAGGTATTATGAACTGTCTGACATGCAAAATCATCCAGCAATTCTTTAGAATTCGTTCTTATTTAATAAAGGATATTAAAGAATAAATTCGATTTTCAAATAAAACAAAAATACTGAAATGGCAAAAAAAAAGTAGTTGCAAAATACAAAGAAATCATTATTTATCAGTGTAGTTTTCAAGTTCGTTACTTCAAAAAATCAGCCCTAATTGAGTATTTATTTCACTTGGCTTGAAAGCTCTGATATCCTCCTCTTCTGGAAAATAATTTTTAAAGAGGTTTCTCTTCTAAACAATATACCTCACCTGATAAATCCATTTTAAATGAAATCTCCATTTAAACAAAAAGTGACATACAGGATTTCTCAAATAATGGATTCAAATGTAGTTTATATCATTAACACAAATTAGTTCAAATAAGATTGAGGGAAGAAGTATATAATTTCCTTGATAAAATAATTACCCCAAAACTGAATACATGTATGCACCAACTGAAAAAACAAGGCACAAAAAATGCAAACAAAAATTGATTTTTCAATAATAAATGTGTGTATTACGCATCATACCACGGTTAAGGTTATTGGTCGTCGTTTGAGGATGACCGTGCTGCTACATTACATCTGCCTGGACATACAAAACAAATTGAAAGTAGAAGATTCTGAGTGCAATTGTTAATAAAGGAACTCCCACTCATGTGAAACCAGTGGTAAGTATGAAGAAAACACAGGCTGTAGCAATATAAATTATATATCAGGAATTACCCAGCAGAGAATGAAAATCTGACACTAGTGATACTTGAGGACCCCCATACCAAACCTATGTATCAATAAAATCTTAAGTATGTACTTATGCTAATGATTGTCTGTGTTTTACAGTGTAAGGGTAACCATGGTCAGGCCAAGCTGGGACCCAAACATGTTTTAGGTATCAAACCCCAATCTACAGGGTGATCCAAATCAAACAGGTGTTCAGACCTCTCTGTTGGGAAAACTACTTGGCCAATTTCACCCAAATTTCGTACACATGCTCTCCTGGGTATGCGGTTTTGATTTCTGAAAGAAAACATTGAGTTCATATTTCGGCCGCTAGGGAAGGAAATGGCGCTGCGGAGCAGGCAATTTATTAATATTAACAACGAAAAAGTGTTTTAACATGCAATAACCTTTATTGCAATCACATGAAATTAACTACAAATTACAGTATACCGTAGGATAGTAGGTATGACTAAAAAAAAGATTTGTGCAATAACTTTATTGCTATCATATGTGGAACCACACTATCATCACAGATACGGCTCGATATGTCCCCCGTCTCTTTGCTCTAGAAATTGCATTCGATGCACAACACATTCCACGGCAGAACGTAACTCATTCGCTTGGAGGTGGGATACATGTTGCGAAATTCTGTCTTTTAAGACTGCTAAGTTCGGAACATTGCCTTTATAAACGCAGCTCTTTAAATATCCCCACAGCCAAAAGTCACAAGGGTTAAGATCGGGTGACCGAGGCGGCCAAGATGTTGAAAATGACCTGCTAATCACTCTGTCATCCGAAAAGTTTTGCCGTAATAATGTTTGAACAGGCAACGCGATGTGCGGGGGTGCACCATCTTGCATGAAAATTGTAGTGTCAGGACAATTTCTCTGTTGAAGCAAAGGAATGACAAAGTTCCAGAGCATAAATGCATACCTAGAGCCAGTAACAGAACATGTCATTGGCCCCGAGGCCGTATTTTCTTCAAAGAAGTAAGGACCAATGACGAAAGATGAGGTGAAGCCACACCACACTGTCACTTTTGGAGCATGCAACGGAATTTGTTGATGAACGTGGGGATTTGTGTCAGACCAAATACGGCAGTTACATGTGTTTACAGCGCCATTCAAGTGGAAATGAGGCTCATCACTCCACAGTATCTGCCAAGGCCATTCATCATCCACTGTCATCCGAGCAATGAACATCAAAGCAAATGTTTTCCGCACGTCATTATCACCAGAAAGCAATTGCTGAGTGTGGGCTATCTTATATGGATAAAACTTCAGGACATTTCTCATAACTCTCTACACTGTCGTATATGGCATGTCCAATTCCCATGATATCGCACGTGCACTACTGCTACCATGTGCAACTTGCTGCTCCCTGCTCCACTGCTGCAGTTGCAACTTCTTCAATTTGCTGCACTCGAGTTGGTTTGCGGCCTCGTCCTGATTTAATGGCGAATGTTCCAGTCTCCTCAAAATACAAGACCATTTTTCGAAGATTTGTAATTGTGAGAGTGCGTCTGCGTAAACCTTTTACCTGCCGAAATGCTTTAAATGCAGCAGAAGCATTGTTATTTCGTTGATAAAAGAGCTTAACAAGTAACGCGCGATCTGGTAAAGTAAGTTTCATGACGGAGTCCTCGTATGGTGGAAAAATGCTTCACGACTCCTTATATAGGCAGAGGATGTTGCGCATGTTAAGTAATATGTAAATTGTTTGCTCCGCAGCGCCATTTCCTCCTCTAGCGGCCGAAATATGAACTAAATTGTTTCTTTCAGAAATCGAAACCACATACTCAGGAGAGCATGTGTGCGAAATTTGAGTGAAATTGGCAGAGTAGTTTTCAAGTCAGAAATACAGGTGTCACGATTAAATAGTAAAAGTATCTCAATACGAAGTGTGGTTACCTCGAACAGCAATACATGCCCGACAGTGTTGTTTCATGCTGCTAATGTTGTTGTCAATGTATTCCATGGGTAGCAATGCCCATTGTTCATGCACAGCAATTCTAAGCCCCTGCAGGGTTCGGAGAGGGGTGTGTATAGTGTCATTTCCTCCACTAGCGGCCGAAATTTTAACTCAATTTTTTCTTTCAGAAATCTAAACCGCATACTCAGGGGAGCATGTGTATGAAATTTGGGTGAAATTGATCAAATAGTTTTCTCTACAGAGAGGTCTAAACACCTCCTGTTTAATTTGGATCACACAGTACTTTAAGCTAAAAATGTCAGAAATTCTACGATACCATAAATATAATAAGACTTGAACATACTATTTCCTACCATTATACTATGCATTTACCCATTTAGAATTATCTAAAAGCCTTATCATAAAATTATATTTTTAAGAAATAAATTGAAAACCTGGAATAAATTAACCCTAATAAAATTTTCCCTTTATTGAAATGTGTAAAAAACATTCATTGTTTCTATGCATTAAATTTCATCTTCAATAACTTCTCGATAAGTTAAGCTTTGAAGTAAAACAAATTGTCAAAATTTTCTTAATACATGTTACAACAGCTAACTGGGTTAAATTTTTGGTGCTAACAGATTTTATTCTTGTGGTATTTGATTATCCATGACTTTATTAAGTGGGCCTAACTGTATGTGTGTGTATATATATAATTTAATTAAAGTTTAAGATTTTTTTTTTATCACAACATGATCAAAACACTTTTTGCTTACAGCATTTTATAAAAGAGAATATATCATTATAAATTTGTGTCATTGTAAACCAATATACAATTTAAGATTATAAATAAAGCAGAGAAATCCAAGATGCATTGCTCTATTAGATGACATGAAGTTCAGTATCTGCAGAATTACACTTAAGTTTATTATCTGTCGTAATTGTGAAATAGCTGTAAACAATGTTATTGCTAATTGTATTGTAATAAAATACATGTTACAATCAGTGGCATGGCTAGATATTTTGCCACCCGGGGCGAATGACTGTCATTGCCCCCACCCCACCCAATGGGGTAACAAAACAAATAAATTTTGTTTTTTAAAGGCTAATTGCCGCCCTCCGAATTGTGGCACCTGCCCACCTTGCCCCCCTTAGTTACACTACTGGTTACTATACTACTGAACTTAGTACTTTAGGATTATTACATACAAATCTAATACACTGGCACACCACATTGCGAGACGGTAAACAATTATCACAATCACCAAAATATCTTATCTTTACTGTAAGAATGCACTGTAAAAAAAAAAAAAAAATTGAAAATAAACGAAATTTTTACCGTTAATTTATACAATCCATAGTTTTTAACACACACTGAAAACAACTAATCATACTTTAATCTGAAACTAGGCAAGGAAATTATGATTAGTGGATTTCTGGATTTTATTAATGTAAATCAGAAGAGAATCATGAAAGTTATGATTCGAAACAATATCTCAGTAACAACTTTTAACGAAACCAAAACACATGCTAAAAATAAATTAAAAGCAAATATAAATAAAAGGAGTCATATTAAGTTAAATGCACAATGCAGTATAAACAATAATATAAAAAGCTGCTAAAAGGAAACATGAAAATTTTAAGGAAAATTAGCATAAAATATCACTTATGAAACACATGGTGAATATTAATTGTTTAAAACAGACCCAAGCAATTATGTATATACGTGAAGCTTTTAATTTTACAATACACATACATACACATGCATGTGTGCACACATGCACACACACACACACACACAGTATCCAAAACATCCCCCGAATGGTGTGATATCTCGAGGAATACACTTTGGAACAGAAAAATAAAAAAATACATGTTCAATGTTTTTTTTAAAACTGTCCAATAATGAAAAAATTGAACCCCCTACCCTCCCTAGTGGTGAGCAATTTTGAAATATTAAGTGGAACCACCCCCAATTTTATTGCAGATTTGGATTCTACAGAAAAATGTAAATAAATTTGATCTACGATTTTCAATTTTTACTCTCAAAAATGGCCCTATAATCAATAAAAATGGAAGTTGAACGTTTGAAAGTGATACTACCTTGAGAAGTACATTCTGTATTGAAAAATAAAAAAATACATATTCAATGTTCTTAAAGAAACTATCCAATGATGCCAAAATTAACCCTTCTTCCCTCGTCCATTGTAGTGGGGGAACTTTGAAATCTTAATTGGTAACCCCTATTTTTCATTGCAGATCAAGATTTTAGGGAAATTGTATGTAATTTTCTTCTTAAACATTGCATTTCACTTTTGGCTTGAATGTTGGCAATTTATTGAATGACATTTTTCCTGGACAGTGGATTGGTAGAAAAGGTAACGTTGAGTAGCCACCAAGGTCACCTGATCTAACCCCTTTAAATTTTTTTCTATTGGGGGATATTTAAAAAGTAAGGTTTATGAAACAAAATCAGCCAACATTGATGAATTAAAAGATTTAGCTACAAATTGTCCTAATCTTCTCACACCCAAAACATTGCAACATGCAATCGATGAAGTGCATGTTCAGTTTGGACACTGTCAAGTGGCTGAAGGTCATCAATTCGAAAAGTTAATCAAATAATTTTTTTCAAGGACTTCTTTAGTGAGAGGCAAGGGGACTCGCGTTAATCAAGCACCCCAAAGGGAGCATAAAACTACTACATCTATGTTGTTGTTCCTAGGTAGTGTTAAAAGTAGGGGAAAAATAGAGGACAGAGAGGCATCCCACTACATATCCGAAAGTCACTAGATACTTTCGATTTTAGACATTTTTTCGAATTTCTCAAGAAATACCGAATAAATTATTCTTCAACTTCAGTTATGTAAGGAACATGGTCGGGCTCGCACTTTCCACTAAAAATTTAGTCAAGAACGCATTTAATGGACAGACAACAAACTGAAGGAAAAAAAATATATTTGTAAACACTCTATATCACAAGCAGAGTTTCAAAACAAATTTCACGAAATTTACATAAAACTTGTCAATTTAAAAGAAAAATATACTGAAATTTGAAATGAATATATTGAATATTCGAAGAGATATGAGAATTTATAGAAAATATTTTTTAACTGCGCATGCGCAAAATACAATTTTATTTCTTTCAAAATTTGGTATCCAATTATATAGGGCAACTTATATAACAATTTTAGTTGAATATCATAAAAATTTAGAAAGTTATCGGTGATACAGTGAGCTGCATTGCAGTTACTTTCTAAAAATAGCTGGATGATAAGGGATTTTCCACAAATTGTCATTTCCTAATTTATCGGAAACCCCTGTAATCTAAGTGAACTTGTCCAATGTTATGGAAATAAACATGTGTGTGATGGGTATAAGGAAAGGAAAAAAACTGCTTGAGCATAAAGCACATGTTAGATGTCAAAATGAATAAACATAAAGAACTGAGTGACTTTGAATGGGGTGAAACTGTAGGTGCCCATAAATTCGGGCATGCCATCACAGCAATTTCTATGAAATTAAATGTGGCCAAGTTTACTGTCGGTGATATTATTAGCCAGTGGAAACGATGTACGATAACTAATAAGTATAATAATCATACAGGTAGACCAAAAAAATTGACCGATAGGGACCACTGGACACTTAAGTGTGTTGTTAGAAACAACAGCCAAGCATCCCTGCCTACAATCGCAAATGACTTCCAAGGCCGAACACACACAGAAGTCAGTGACAAAACGATTCGTTGTGAGATAATTGAACTTGGGTTTCATGGATGTGCAGCTGGCAACAAGCCTCTCATAACACATATCATTGCTGCACGGTGTCTGCAATGCAACAAGGAATACCGTCATTGAACTGTTGCTCAATGGAAAAACACGTTATGGAGTGACGAGTCCAGATGCATGTTGCGCCACTCAGATGGACGTGTATGGACCAGGCGAATGGCATTTACCAGAGTGATTAATTACGGCTATGAAGTTTGGTGGTGGGAGCATTATGGTGTGGAGCTATTTTTCTTGGTTCAGGCTTGGCCCGTTGGTTTTAATCGTGGGCAGGATGAATGCAGGCACATACCAAGATGTGCTATACAATAATATGCTTCCCATGTTGTAGCAACAGTTCGGAGTAGGCCCATTCCTCTACCAGCAGAATAGTGCTCTTGTCTACACAACATGGTCTACTGATGACTGGTTTGTAGAAAATGAAGTGGAAGTGCTTCAATGGCCTGCTCAAAATCCTGATTGGAATCCCAAAAAGCATCTTTGGAATGCACTGGTTACTTTTACGGCCCACTTGACCAAAAAATAAGCAGGGTTATTTGTCGCATTGCAAGAAGAATGGCAAAAAATTTAGCTGATGATATATCAAAAGTTAGTAGAGAGCCTACACCAATGAATACATGCTGTCATAACAGCAAAGGAAGGTCTGACTGTGTATTAGTATTTATATAAATCGAACACTACGCAGATTAAATCAAACAACAATATAAATCAACGTTTATTGGCGTAGTGATACCAGCGCCGATGTTATGATGTCGAACCATCTTGCCACATCATAGCATCTATGCTGGTATCACTACGCCAATAAACGTTGATTTATATCATTGTTTGATGTGTATTAGTAGTTATACTTGACTGAAATAGAACTAACAGCAATGTGTATGTGGTTACATGGTGTTGTTATCCTGTCATTTATGTAATATAAATTATCGTCATGTATGAAATGCTATAAAAATGGAGTAACAACTGACAATTTGTGGAAAATCCCTTACCATCCAACTACTTTTAAAAAGTAACTGAAATGCAGTTCACTGTATCACCGATAACTTTTTACATTTTTACGATATACAACTGAGATTTTTATATAAGTTGCCCTATATAATTAACTACCGAATTGTGAAAGGACTTTTTTTTTATCTTTTGAGCATGCACAGTTAAAAATTATTACCTATAAATACACATATCTCTTTGAATATTCAATCTAGTCATTTCAAATTTCAATATAATATTTTTCTTTTACACTGCCAAGTTTCATAAAATTTGGTTGAAAACTCTGCATCCCATAAGCAAAAAACATGAGAGAAAAAAGGGGAATTTTTCAAAGAAATGTTCATATCTTTGTGGATATACATGCTGTTTTTACAAAAATGCTCAGAAGTACTGCACATAGAAAGCAAAATCTGTTTTGAAAGTTACAAATTATTTCCACTTTTTGTGATGCAGGGTGATTACAAATATTTTTTTATCTTCGATTTGTTGTCAGTCCCCTAAATGCATTCTTCACTAAATCTTTACTAGAAAGTGTGAGTCCAAGCATGTTCTTTACGTAACTGAATTTGAAGAATAATTCGTTTAGTATTTCTCGACGAATTCGAAAAAATGTCCAAAATCGAAAATGTCTGGTGACTTTTGGGTATATTGTGTAGTTTTAAACTGTTTTGGAACCTGAAGTCAACAGCTGTTGCTGAAGTGAACGGTTTTTGTTTTCTGTAATAACAGCGTCATGTATCAGGAAGTGAAAAGCAATGTTTAGGATGAAATTTATGTACTATTTCCCAAAAATCTTGATCTGCAATGAAAAATTGGGGTCCCCATTTAAGGTTTCAAAGTTGTCTAAAAGTTGTTTCAAAGAGGCTGCGTGTTAATTTTGGCATCATTGGGCAGTTTTTTTTAAAAAAACACATTGAAATCATGTTTTTTTTTACCTCCCCAGTGTTCATACACCTCTTCCATTTTTATGGATTATTCCGTCATTTTGTGAGAAAATTAAAAATTATAGGGCAAATGTATTTTTCTAGAGAATCTACAATCTATAATTCTAAATCTACAATTTAAAAAAGGGGGGTTCCCATTTAAGATTTCAAAATTGCCTTCCCCAACCCTTACAAGGGGGGTAGGGGGACAATTTTAGCAACATTGGATAATTTTTTTTTTAAATATTAAACACTTATTACTTTATTGTTCTTTCCAAAGTGTATTTCCAAAGGTATTTCACCATTCTGGGACTTTTTGTACACCCTGTATGTCATCATATTCAACCATTATCTATCCACTGCTGGATGAAGGTCTCTCCAAATGCTTTCCACACAAGTCTATCCTGAGCAATTCGCTTCCACGTCACCCCAACCTGTTTTCTTATTTCATCCACCCATCTAGTTTGAGGACGTTTTCTAGGTCTTCGGTGGTCTCTTGGAATCCAGTTCAGAATTTCTGTTGTCCATCGTTGATCAGTTCTTCTTGCAATATGCCCAGCCCATCGCCATTTCAGCCCTTTTACTTTAACAATGATGTCCTCTACTCTAGTTTGCTCTCTCACCCAAGTGTTTCTTTTTCGATCTCTCCTAGTTATTCCAAGCATGCACCTCTCCATGCTCCTTTGCGTTGTCTGTAACTTTCGTATTGCTCCAACTGTTAGACTCCATGTCTCTGATCCATAAGAGAGGACTGGCAATACACACTGGTTGAAGACCTTTCTTTTTAGACACAAAGGCAATTTCCCCTTCAGGATAAAACTGTTTCTTCCAAATGCACTCCAGCCAAGTTTAATACGTCTGTTGAGTTCTTTCATAATGTTGCCATCCATTGAAATCAGCTGGCCAAGGTAAATATATGAATCAGCAATTTCTAGCTCAATGTTGTCAACTTGTATTTTTGTTTCCTCTACAAAATTATTGAACATGATCTTAGTTTTTTGTAGGTTCATCTTGAGTCCAACTTCTTTACTTCTAGTTGAGAGCTCCTGTACCATGTCTTGGAGTTCTGATGGGTTCGTTGAAAAAATAACAATGTCATCAGCAAACCGCAAATGATTTAAATATTCACCATTTATTTTTATTCCCTTGTTATTCCAATTTATCAGCTGAAAAATCATCTGTAAAGCTGAAGTAAAAAGTTTTGGAGAAATGGTATCTCCCTGCCTCACACCTTTACCAATTTTGATAGTTTTGGTATCTTTATGTAACCGAAATTTTGCACTTGCATTTTTATACACACGTTTCACCATGTCAATGTACACATCCTCAATGTCTGTTGATCTTAAAGAGTTGATGACTGCTGATGTTTTAATAGAGTCAAAGGCCTTCTCATAGTCAATAAATGCAACACACAATGGAAGTTCATATTCATGTGTTCTTTCAATTAATTCTCTTAATACTTGAATATGGTCCACTGTACTGAATCCACTTCGAAATCCAGCTTGTTCTCTTGGTTGAGCTGCATCTAATTTTTTCTGCAGGCGATGTGTTAGCACTTTTGTGAAGATTTTATAAATAGCAGGTAACAAGCTAATTGGTCGGTAATTTTTCAAATCCTCTTTATCACCTTTTTTATGCAAAAGAATTACTGTTGCAGAATCCCATTGGTTTGGTATGTTACCGCTGTTAAGACATTTGGTAAAGAATTTTGCAAGTATGTCTTCTACATATTCTCCAGCTTCTTTTAGGATATCTAATGTAATACCATCATCGCCAGGGGCTCTTCCTTTCTTCATACTTTTTATTGCAAATGAAACTTCTTCTTTTAAGATTTTAGGAGCTGTTCCTTCGACTATTTCAGTGTCTTCGTTTAATCCACTGTTACTTTCATATAGTTTTTTGTAGAATTCTTCAACTCTTCTAAGTATTTCTTCCCTATTTCTTGTTACGGTGCCATCCTCTCCTTTTAATGCAATGATGTGTTTCTTCCCAACAGATAAACTTCCTTTAACAACCCTAAGGCTCTTGTTATTTTCAATGGCCTTCCTTACTAACTCACAATTGAATTTTCTTATGTCTTCTTTCATGCTTTTGCGCAGAGTTTTACAAAGTTCTATGTACTCAATCCTGGAACTGGTATTTCGATTGTCCACCTTCATATCTCTTCGCCTTTTCATGAGCTGTTTCGTCTTCTCAGATAATTTGCTATTGTGCTTTTTACAGGTTACACCACCAATTTCCCCAGCAGTTTCAACTATTGTCTTAACAATGTTTTCATTTGCTTCTGAGATATCACTTTCATCAATAAGTCCTTCCAGTGCAGAAAAGCGATTTTTTAATTCCAACTTGAATGCCTCGGTATTTTCTTTTAATTTCTTTAAATCCACCCTCTTACTTACTTGTTTCCTAATGAGCTTCTGTCGTTCTAATTTAGTATTTAAGTGCACTTTACATCTCACCATTCGATGATCACTTCCAGTATTAAATCTGTTCAGTACACTGCAATCTTCAATAATTGATTTCTTGTTTGCCAGGATATAGTCAATTTCACTAGTTCCCCCATTTGGGTGTTTCCATGTCCATTTTCTTTGCGGTTTCTTCTTAAAAAATGAATTCATGATGCTAAGGTTTTCAGCTTCTGCAAATTCGATGAGTTGATCGCCACGTTCATTCCTTTCCCCATATCCGTATTTACCAACCGATGTCTCTCCTTGTTCCTGTTGTCCAATTCTTGCATTGAAATCCCCCATGATGAGCTTGATATGTTGTTTCCCTTTGGTGTGTAACTCTTTGATTTCTTCATAAAATTCTTCAACCTCTTCGTCGGTATGGCTTGATGTTGGTGCATATACCTGTACTATTTGAAGTTGGTATCGCTGGGTTAGTTGAACAACGAGCCTCGCTGCTCGATCTGATGTACTTTCAACTTCCAGAAGACAGTCTTTAATTCTTTTGTTGATTAAGAAGCCAACACCACTTGTTCTTCCAGTTTCCGTTCCTCTATAATAAAACAAATGTCCACTTTTAAGTTCCACCAACTCTTCACCTTTTCTTCTAACTTCACTGAGTCCTACAATGTCCCATTTGATCTTGTCAAGTTCTTCTTCCAATTCCTGAAGTTTTGCTTCAGAAGCAAGGGATCGTCCATTAAACGTAGCCAAGGTCAATAACAAACGGCAGCCTGGGCCATTCCAGTGATTCTTAGCACCCCCTGCTTTCATGCCACACTGACCGCTGCCTTGATCAGGAGCACTCCAGCACCTGGAGACTAGGGGCCATGGTTTCTGGTGTGTCAACATAATGGAGGAATTAGCCATAATTTCACCACGCTGGCTAGACGGGTTGGTGAATTAGCCCTCCCCTTCCGCCTTTCTATCCGTGCAGCAAATATTAATTTGCCACATAAATAGAAAGCTCAGCCTGCACCACTTGAAGGCGGGGTAGGACACTAGGTTACTGGCCTGGCCGGTTCCACACATCGTCACATACGTTCAGCGTGTGGGTCTCCTTCCAGTTAGATACCAGCAACCCTTTTGCAGGCCATATATGTATATATATGTATATATTCCCTCTCCCCATGATATTATTTATTATATCAAATAATACAGGTTTTGTATATATATCGTCACATAACTTTTAAAGACCTATTATCAAATGGGAACCAAGTTAATCAGAGATATGACTGACTTCATACTTATAATACCATTTTAAGAATAAAATAGATGTTAGAATGTATTATATAGTTAAACATAATCTCAAAATTAACAATTATGAAATAAGAATAGTGGAGAATGAAAAACAATTTGCTGAAAGTAATCAAGTAGTTAGGGTTAAATAAAATAATATAAATCAAATAAGGTCAATAATTAAAGTTAATGGGTTTCAGATCTATAAAAAAAAATTCTAAATCAATATACAATATTTATAGTTAAGATGTTCTTCAATCAACGGAATTGAACATCATGAACAACACAATCCCAGGTGTAGAATTTGAGGACCTTTTTTTTTTTTTAAATTTGGCAACCTTCCATAAAGGGGAACTGGGTGCTCCTTTTTCAATCCTCCCGTTAAAATTATGGCATCTTCATCATGAAACTATGAAAAAACAAAAAGTTCTAAAAAATGCCACTAAAGATGTCACCAAACAATCTCACTTGATTGGTGGAACAGATCGCTGCAACAACCCATGTAACCCCAGTTCCAGAATTTTATAAAAAATAGGCTGCTAAAAAAATGCCATTAGGAGATGCTATCATCTCTTTTTCTTTCCTTCTTTTCTAGAGTTCTGCTTTTGTTCTCTAGTGGACCACCATAACATTGACCTACGCATATTTGACAGCAAAGATCATGCTGCATCAGGATCAACAATTTTCCAAGGATTGCTAACCTTTTAAGGCCTAGGGAACCAACCCCAAAACTATAGTGAGTTTGTTTGACATTAAGCTTTTTTTGGGGGGGAGGGGGGGGAGTTACTGTCGACAGTCAAACCTGGATAATGGCTCATATATATGGCAAACATATTACCATTGCACCATCGCAAGACACATCATTGACTTAAAGCAAAATTTGTTAAGAAATTAATTCATTAATGCTAATTTTTTTTTTTTGCTTAGATAGTTCAGTATTATTAAGTATGTTAATAAAATACATTGAAACAATAAAAATTCCAAGTCCCCTGCAAATTTCAGTCCATCTTAACTAATGTACATTAAGTAATGTACAAATGTACTCTGTATTTTTGCATTATGAGTAAAAAAAAAAGTTGAGAACAACAGAACTGTACCATCATGACTGTCCATGATTTTATTATTAAAAAAACAAAAAAACATTAAAGTGATTTTCAAAGCTATTAAGGAATGAAAAAAAGTAAGAATATGCAATTTTATATTTCTCATAAATACACAAATCATAAACAATGATTGAAGAATTAAAGGTAGTGCTAGTCAAATTACAATACTGACATTTAGTCAATACAAAATATTTTTGGTTGGTTGTTTTAAATCTTACATTTTAATAAAGATAATAAGGTAGCTAATATAGCACTAGCATATAATAGTATCTTGAGAGCACATACACACGCACACCTGTCACTTTGCCTTTTATGTTTTTGTTTTTACAATACAAGGACATCAAAGGTCATGTTGCACCAGAGCCTACAGTTCTTCAAGAAACCAAAAGTAAGTAAACAAAACTCTGGACTACAGTGGGCAGAAATGCAACATGCATTCTACAATACCATTAGAAGTCGAACCGAAGTTAAAAGCACAAGAGACAAACGATTTACCAGTGTACCACCATTAGTCAGTGGACCCACATTTTTTGAACCACTAAATGCCTAGGGAACCAAAACCCACCACCAGACTACAATGAGTAGTTGGTTAGCTCCCCACTACTTGAAATCAAACTCAGATTAACAGCACCCCTTCTTTTATGAAATTTTACCCATAAGCTTCAACAGAATAAAATGATAATGCTTACCATACTATGTAACTAAGTAAGATCTTTAGAATAGATAATAAGGTAAGGATAGATAATAAGGTCAGCTAATATAGCACTAGCATATAATAGTATCTTGAGAGCACACACACACAACCAATTTTTGCCTTTTATGTTTTGTTTTTACAATACAAGGTCAGCAAAGGTCATGTTACCAGAGCCTACAGTTCTTCAGAAACCAAAAGTAGGTAAACAAAACTGTGGACTACAGTGGGCAGAAATGCAACATGTATTCTACAATACCATTAGGAGTGAACAGTTAAAAGAACAAGAGACAAACGATTTACCAGTGTACCACCATTAGTCAGTGGACCCACATTTTTGAACCACTAAATGCCTAGGAACCAAAACCCACCACCAGACTACAATGAGTAGATAGTTCAGAAGCTCCAACCCGCCACCACCACATGAAATCAAAACTCAGATTAACAGCACCCCTTCTTTTATGAAATTTTTTTACCCATAAGCTTCAACAGAATAAAAGGATAATGCTTACCATACTATGTAACTAAGTAAGATCTTTAGAAATGTGAAGTTATGCATTTTCGCTTGATTGTTCATGTTTTATAGTGCACAGTTATGTTGTGCGATGACCTACAGTTTTTCATGTAATCTCTGTTTTCTAGAGAACCAGACTACAGTAGGCAGAAAAACAATACATTCAACGGTGCCACTGAATGAAATCAAGGTTGGTTAGTTGTATTTTTATGGCGCAAGGACAGCAAGGGTCATTCTGCACCAAACAAGGTGAAACCGTACATACGGTTGAATGAAATCAAACTGGAGTTAGTGGCACGTAAGATGAACACATTACTACAAAGCTAGGATACAAGTTGCATATCACTAATAAAACATGAAATGAAATGGAGATAATCTACAGTCAATAAAGTATATAAAGGACAATCTCTATACAAAATAACTGAAACAACGGATAATTAAAAATCAGTTAAATAATAAATAATCTAGAAATAATAAAAATGTATAATCTAAAACCACTAATCCAGAACAATTAAACCTTACAAATAAGTACTAAATGGTGTGAATATTCATAATTTTGACACCTAATTTGCTTTTTTGTAACATAAAACCAAATGATGAAAGAGTAGCAAGTATGTACAAAGAAAATGAGTGACAGTAAATATTGAATTTACAGAAAGAGCACTAGAACACAAAAGCTAACTAATTAATCTGCTTTTATAACCTTGTTGAAAACAAAATTAGATTTTGCCTAATATCACCTATAAATTACATCCTTACAACTCAATTTCCCTTCATAATACCATGAAAGATCTTGTTTTACTTGAATAGGTAAATTAAAATATTCCTATAATGTGCATGAAGAGTAGAAATATGTTCTAAAAATAAACTGAAGTAGTTATTTATATGATGGCAGGAAAAATAATTGGCAGTGTGCAATTTAACCTTCTGGTGAGTTATATTTGAAATATTTGTTATCGTATAATACTAGTTTTTAAAAAAAAATTCATACAAAACTTACATGAACTTGTCATTAGAAAGTAATTACTATTTATGCACTCAAAACAATAATTTAGTTTCACAGTATAACCATTCCATTAATTATTTTGAATTTCAATTGATAAAGGAAACGGTCATAAGCAGATGTTTTAGGGTACATTTTCCATATGGGTGGGGGTTTTTTTCCCTTCTCTGCTTAGGTTTCTCTGCCTTCAGGTGGTTATAAAACAAGAAGGGTTCATACGGAAGCAACAAATATGTTTCTCGATCAACTGACTTTTTTGTTTGACAATACATGCAAACATTTATTTGAGAATGCTAAAGGGTATCCCAATTTTTTTTTCCCCAAGAATATCTCATTTCAATAGAAACTTTTACATATAAAGAATAAAGAAAAAATAGATTTAAAAATGTTTAGTTTTTGTCATTTCTCAGCACCTATTTTTAAATTTTTTCTCTTTGGCAATCTCCTGTAAACCTGTTCAAAAACATACCAAAATGAAGTAGAAACATTAACACAAAAAATACACATAAAAAGATTTATATATATATTTTTTTACACAAAACAGTAATTTGAAAAATGAGAAAAATTGCTAGCAATTGTACAAATAGTTTTTCCTTTCCTTATCTTTTGTTTTCACCTTTTAAAACTGTCCCTTTTTATTTTATATTATGCTTATTTTATTGCTTTCCTATACTTTTTTTTTTTCATGTTAAAATAGTGATAGATTTTGCTAAATATTTAAATTATAATTTTTATAAGCAAATGCCTGTTCCTCTTTCGTTCTTCATATTTCTTATATTTCAACATTAAAATTTTATGTAAAGATAAATTAGTCAATTGAAATGAATTATTTCTTTTGAAGAGAAAACTGCTGATAATTTAACTAAAGCCCTAACGGAAAATAAGTAAAAATGCACCCACTCACTTTAATATGATCTAAAATAGTAAATTTTGCATTATGAAACTATGAATATCAAACAGAGAAAATTCTGAAAAGCATAGCTTAAAGAATAAGTATTTAAGATAGTTCACCAGGTAAGGAGAAAATGCAATCATAGTGAATTGATGACAAATAAATTCTAACATATTAACAGTTTTTTTCAGGAGACACATGTTACCTTCTACAGAACAAAACAGATTGTTCATGTGTGGTGTAAGCCAATGTTGTCATCTTGCCAATCACAAATCCAGTGGTTGGGAGATCCCTGCTCCCCCGCCCCCTTTCAAGAGACTTCTTCACGCCAATGAATTTATGACCAGTGAAATAGCAATGTTGACTAGCATTGTGTGTACACAAATAGTCAGTTTTATTCTGAAGAAGGTAGATTGTATATTCCAAAAAAGCTGTTAATGTATATAAACTTTTTAGCCCGGTCAAGGAATATTGGGGATATTTCCATCATGCCACTTGTTACTGGTTGAATTTGTGTGATACAAGGACAGCAATAGTCATTCTGTGCCAAACAAGGTTAGTAGTACTTGTTACTAACAATAGGTATTAGGGATATATCCTGCTGCACAACAAATGGCGGTGTTGATTCATCATAAAAGTGTTAACACCCCTGTGGGAAATTTGCAAGGTCTGGATTTCTGGTAATCAAACAAGCAAAACAGTGCAACAAGTACTATTAGTCAAACAATACAATGTATTCAAAGACAACTGGGGCCTGTTTCTAGCCTAGCAGTTTTCCATGGTATGGGGCAATCAAGCCCAGGTGTGTATGCTTAGGAAAACTCTTTATTAGGGAGTTTAAAATCCCATGGACGTGCCCTCATTCTGTTTTCCAGTTATCTTAAAATCCTATCGTATTCCCACGGTATTAAGGAACCTGGTGTCGTTAACATGACCACACGATTTTCTGTTTTAGTCATTAAAAATTTCGTTATATAGAAATTTATATCTTTATATAGAAACATTTTCATGCGTAATGACCATGGGGATTTACCAAAACTTCGCTATATAGAGAATTTCGCTATACGGAAATTTGTTACATGGAGATTCTACTGTATATAGCTCTATGGCTAATATGTATTTTACACATTAAAGTTAAAAACTATACATTATGGGGGAAAAAACGATTTTTGACAAAGACCAAAATACTCAATTTAGCAAATTATTCACAAAGCACTTAGTTAAAGTAATGATTTCAACAGTAGAGTAATATACGAAAAGACTACAAGTTATTTTATCTTAACAACAGAGATCTTAAATAATTTTCAGGAGGATGCAAATGAAAGGAATATGTTTATTTAAAAAATATACATATATAGCGAGAGAGAGAGAGCCAGACTGATGCAAGGAGATTTTATATAAATAAATTACTTCTTACCTCCATATCTAACATCAAAGACAATTATATCTGTTTGCTTGTTATCAACTAATCCCCCAGCAACAAGTTGTCCCCATGCAGCTGCTACATCAGCTTCCTGATCATTTTCACGAGCACAGGTACGACAGCAACCACATTCCATGCAACCTGAATCACCAGCACCACATCCACATGGACTAAAAATTTTTATAATTTAAATCACTTAAAGAAACCAATTGGAAGCAGGCTTGTAAAGAAAAAACATTTAGCTTAACTACACAAACATTTCCAATATGATATAAAACTGTGTTTATTAATCAACAAAACAATTTTTTAGGCAATCAGCTGTGTAGCAAAACGATTTTTATTGCCAAAACTTTACGTTTCGATTCGAGCTGTGCGAATCATCATCAGAAGAGGTTAAATTAAATGAAAAACTTTTGAGAAAATTGTAGAATATACATAAGTTGCGGAAACGGTATATATATACGTTAAAACGAATTACACTAGTCAACGAACTTTAACTTTTTGTCTGCTTCTGGTATGCAACCTAGTATTTCTTAAAGAATTCAACCCCCTGATTTTGAATCTGGCATTAGAAATATTCTATCACATTAGGTTTTTGAGAAATATGCAGTTGAAATTATAGGGTTTACATTGACTCAATGTTAAATATAATGCTTTGTATTTCGAATAAAATTTTCGTACCCTCAACAAAAATAGATGACACTGATAGAATATAGTCACTCCGGAATACCAAGTATTGTTTTTGTTTATGTCTGTCATTAATAGTTTCCAAGATATACGATTTTTAAATTTGGCAAGGTTTTTTTTTTTTTGGTGATTTAGCGACACATTGGCGATGATTCTTGATAATTCAATGCAAATAATGACATTAAAATAGTCATATCCATAAGCATATGCAGAAAATTCATGAGGGGGCTGTATATGATTAATTTGGGTCCCATATACCTAATGTTTTTTCCCATTGGGGGTGTGAGCCCTCATGCGGAGGGGGAGGGGTTATGACCCACATTACCCCATCCATACACCATTGGCTATAATGTTACATTTCTGAGATCCATGGATGCAATTAATGCATAATGCCATAAATTAGAAGTTTTCAAACTGTGAATTGCGACCAGTAGGTCACAAACTGATTTTTAGTGACCCACGAAAAATTTCTAAACAGTAAAAATTTTGTAATTAATAACACAAAATTATATCACAATAAGCGTAATAAAAATAATAAAGTTTAAAAAAAAATCCCTCTACATGTCTTTAACATCAAAATGGGCTGTGACCATTGGTGAGTCGCAAACTAATTTTTGTTGGAAACTGTTCATTGTAACTGCAAAAAATCGGAAAATTGATTAAAATTTTTTTAAAACAACAGTATAAATAATAAAATTAAAACACCTTGATGGTTATAAAACCAAATAAGTAGGTCGCAAATCTGTGTCACTCTCGAAACATGAGTAGCTGTTTTAAAAAATAGCTTTATACATCTCTTACTAACTTACTGGATGGTGGGTTTGAATCTCTCAGAAGCCAGGGTTATTTATTTGTAAACGTATCATGATTCGGAGGTTTAGTTAAGCCGGCGGTCCCGTCTCAGGCAGCCCATCGTGTAGCTTTGGTATGTAGAACTACCAAAACAAACCAACTTTATATGTCTACATTATAAATATATGAACTACAGAGCATGCTAGTACTCTGGTCGTAACTCCTTCCTGCCTAGGGCCACATTGTGGACTTCTGCAGTCTGTGATGAAATGGCTCAACTTACATATCATGTTAACATCCCTTGGTAAAGACGTCAGCCTGGCAATTAACTGTGCGTGGGGATTCGAATTCACATGGTTTTTAAATGTATCGTGGTTCAGAAGTTATGCAAAGCCAGTGTCAGGCACATAGCCAGGGTTTTGGTAAGGGAGGTCCATCACAAAAAAAAATATAAATGAATTAATTATAATTTTAATAATTAATTTTACTTCTTCAAGTGAAATATTCTTAACACTTAGGATTCATGACTAGCAAGGGAGTGCGGAGGATAATGGCCCATTGGGCTATAGAGGCCCCCACAAACTAATGAAGAAAAAAAGAACATCGGAAAGTACAAGGTAGCGGTTTGCGCCCCCCAAATAATCCTTAATAAGATACTACATATACCACTAATAGAGAAAGTAAATGCTTCTAATTTCATCATGAACACAAGTAACAGCTTGTTGGTTGCTTTGAATAATAAATGGGAAAAACATTTTTGTATGAATTTAATTACAAATTATGCCATTTGTACCCGTTGCACACGTTTGAAAGTCATAAAAAAAATAAAATTACAATATCAACCTTCTTTTCTCCATTCGTGCCATAACGCTTAATGCGTCATCTTCTTTAAAAGATATAATATATGGACATCAGTGCTAAGCCAGTTAATCGTTCATTACCCATCCTGTTCCTTAAATAAGATTTTATTCTCTTGTGGACTGAGAATGATCTCTCAGCTCCATATGTAAAGACTGGAAAGGATGTTGAGACAAAGAGTAGATGTCGAAAATTTGGATAGAAGTTCTTATCACAAGCTTCTATTATAAGCATAATTCGAGATGGTAAGGCAGATTTCTTCGTAGATTAGATTTCCATTTTTCTCACCACAAGATGCATGATAGAGAAACACACTGCATTGTTGACATTTTTAACTATTTCTTCCTGAATTAGCTGTCCACAAATGCCTATAATTTCATTTTGAAATTGTGGATCGAAGCAAGATTCATTTTTGGAACCGTGAAGTATGTGTTTTTGCAAAAAGCCCAGTACATAATAACGACACCCACAAGATTTTTGTAGCAGGAGACAATGAGTCAATAGCCCTAGTTCTTGTCCAGTCACTATTGAAGCGAGCTTACAGACCAACCACGATCGTCGTAACAACCGAGGCTCTGCTGTTTCGGCAACCATGACAACATGGTGAACATTAAATCATGATAAAACCTTTTGGAAATGTGGGTTCATGTATCAATGATCGTTGATTCATGAGTCCCTACAATTTAATGTTCACAATTTTGTTTCCCCGCACATACGCTTTTCCCATCCAGAATCCAGATGGACAGACTCATCAGCGGTTCTCTCTGTTTCCGGCGACGGAAAAGATATTAGCTGCAGGCGACGATTGAGTTTAGTGTACAACACGGTACGGTGCAAGGATAACTTAATTGTATTTCTTCAAACTCCTTGACAGACATTTCCTGCTTATAAGTACCCCTACTGGACATGATGATTACGACCCTCCGAGTGTGACACCACGAACCCTTGAGTGGAACAGCAAATCATCAATTAGTGTTAAAGGGGTAACCAATGAACATTTGCGTATGAAAAGGGTGAACAGCCAATAAGAGTGATTGCGAGTGTAGAGACGATGAGGCGAACACCAATAAAAGACATTCTTTCGGTAGGACTCTTAGCGAGATGGTCACGCTGCCCATGATGGACATTCATAATGTCTTACAATAATAATGTCAATTCTTAATCGTAACAATTTAAGTTATTTTGCTATGTGATTGTAAATAATTTGTGTAACGTAGAGACATGCTGTCTACATGGTTCATCTGTATCTTGGTATCCCTGACTCAATTTCGATAAGGTTCCAGGGTAACAATCCACGTGAGTTGTCGCAGGAGCTAAAACCCTTCTGATATAACTTATAATCTATCGGTGATATTATGGAGTCTATCACCGCTCCATCGTTCTGCAATCCGTCATAGAACGATAACCAAATCTATAAATGTAGAAACCGCAATTGGTAACCCTACAAGTGGTAATCCGGACTTGCCCACAGTCACCAGCTCAATATTGGGTGACACAGGACTTAACATGTTAAGCTCAGCAACTCAAATGCAACTAGAGATGAAAGTCTCATAGGACAGCAGCATTGACGAAATAAAGTTGCCCGTAAAAGCA
>QLNU02015360.1:306144036-306172057 GCA_006491805.2 Dysdera silvatica
TGTTTCCTATGGAATATTCACAAAAATGTTAATTCCAGTATAAAGAGAGAAAGATCATTGGTAATAATATTATTGATAGAGACTAGTTTAAATTCGTTAAACAATTAGACGGTGCTACTGGTTATTGATATGAAAGTATGAAGGGGGTTTGCTATTATATTATTATTACTTCTGCAATAAAGTTTCATGCAAATGCTCGCACAATACTAAAAGAAAAACTAAATTAACAAAAATGAAGCACTTACAGCCCTGGATTTCGATCAGGTCTACCACTTGCAATACAGCTAGCACCATAGCCAGTGCATTCGCCACAAACTGTACAGACCATACAATGATCATGTTGCCATTGATGTTTCCCAACGGGACACATAATATCTGGTTCCTCAGATTCGATTTCCTCATCCTCTCCATCTTCCTCAGGCGCAATTGCCATAGCAACTGGGAGCTGAACTAAAAAAAAAAATCAATGTTTTCCTTGTTTAAACATATTATCTTCAAAATTACTTAAATTGCACTTTTCGATACCAAATATGAATTAAAATTTGAATTTTCGGAAAAGCTTAAAAGACAGGGTAAATAAACTTTAAATATAACACATAATACAAATTATCTACCTTTTATTTGATTTGTTTTGTTTTCTTTATTTATTTATTTGTTTAAATGCACAATAATTATTCTTATATTTCTTAGTCATACATTTTTATATTTCTTACTTATTCATATATTTGCACATTTATTGTTTTCTATATTATTAAGCTTACATATGCATAGCTATCAATATTTTAATTTTGAAAATTTTACACTATTTGAGAACCTGTGCATCAGCACATGAATTGTATACATGCAGGGAAACCT
This sequence comes from Dysdera silvatica, assembly GCA_006491805.2. Lineage (NCBI taxonomy): Eukaryota > Metazoa > Arthropoda > Arachnida > Araneae > Dysderidae > Dysdera > Dysdera silvatica. Next base: position 306,144,892 of record QLNU02015360.1, read on the forward strand.
GTTCAGAATTGAATGGAGTACTATATTTGTACCTTATTAAGCACAGATTACTGACAAATGTAGTTAATACTGAATAGCAAATAAAATCAGAGATAATTTTCCATATACACTTCTTCAAATGGAATTTAAGGACCAAAGAAAAATTAAGGATCCATCAACAAATGGAAATCACATAACCTACAGAAGAAATCTATAAAAAAAAACTTCACTCTTACAATACCATTTTAAAAATAAAATGAAAGTATGTTAAGATGCATTATGATTAAATACAACATAGGAATTAAGATGCAGTCAAAATTCTGTAAGGCAGCCACCAACGGAGAAAGAAAACTGGCCGTTTAGAGGGGTGGCCACAGAACAGTGGTGCTGATAAACAGATTGGGGGCCCCGGGGCAAATTACATTTGCACCCCACTTTCCTTTCGTAACAAGGAAAAGATTTCATTTTGATTAAGAAAACAGAAAATTGAAGATATGGTTGGCACTGAGTAGTGATATAACTGTCAAGAAATCACCATATTAACCAATGAAATGTAAGAAAAATCGAATAATGAATATAGATTATTGTAGATTTGTGGGCCCCATAAAATCAAGGGCCCCAACTATACATACAGTAGTATGAACTCAAACCTTACCTTGAATGACCAGTACGTTTCACTGTTATGTTACTTAGTAAAAAGAGATCCTTATTGATAGCATAGTTAGCTTACTGATACAAGTGCATGCCAAAACCAGTTTGGTGAAAAAAAATCTTCCTAATTGAGTCCTTGGTAAGGAAATTACCTTCATTCCGATGGTATTAACTTGATCCTATTACAAAAGGGTCAAAGCTCAGTCTACTATCCATAAAAATACAGGGTAGTAGACGAAGAGGATGTAATAAATTCTTGGGTCAGTCCATTTACAAACAGGGACAGAGAGAGACATGGCATTATCCTTCTTGAGGCTTAAAGTGTTAAAAGCACCCCTACTCATTGTTAAGTAAAGGAAGAATTTTGCATGAGACAGCAAAGCTTTCTTTATTGACAAGCACAATCTCCTTGTCAACATACAATAGAAAGAGGAATACACAACATGCAATAGAAAGAGGCAGATACAATCTTGTTTTTCTAGTGATAAAAGTGCAAAAATACATGAATTCATGGCATTTTTTACTAATGAAACTGGCCGTGTGGTGCTGTCCACTGGCTGGGTGAGGGGTGGCCACCAAATAGGGATGACGTTTACATTATTTCTAGACCTTTCGGATTTGAAACTGGACATTTTGTGGCCATTTCAAGGGGTGGCCGTCTAGACAAGTTTTAATGTATTTATAAAACACATTTGAGAATGAAAAGTAATTGCCTAAAAACGATCAAGTTCATTGAGTTTTACAGTAAAAGGTCAGCAAGGGTCATGCTGCACCGGGACATACAGTTTTCCCGAGAAATCTGAACTTCTTAAGGCCTAAGGAACCAACCCCCAGGCTATGATGAGCAGTTAGTCAGTAGAGGGGCCAGCGAAAGAAAATATGCCGTCCTAAGCAAACGACGTGTACACCTCCGCCCCCCCATCCTTGTTGTGAATACACTAATAAATATATTGCAACAATTGAAAAGTGGAAAAATGCAGCACATTCTGCCAAGCTCAGGTCCAATGTGGGAGGAGGGTGGTGGGACAATCATCTTCCCTGAGTCAGGGTTACATCATGGAAGATGAAATAAAACTCCATCTGAATTTTTACATCAGGAAAACTTAGCAAAATATGTTTAAAAAAAATAAGTCTGTGACCAAAAAACTGATTTGATGTTTTTTTTACAGATTTCTGCACCCTGAATTCAGAAAAACTATTTAAAAAATTTTATCATATCAGGTTTCTTCAGAAAAGTCAATTTTGTACCTTGGACTGTTGCAATTAGAAAATGGCCCCTAGATGTTGTAAAAACTCTCTGGATATGTTTTGTTTCATCTGTAATGAACACACCTCAGTACCTGTTGGATATTCTGTTATCCTACGGGAAATGTACAATTTTTTTTTCTTGGTCCTTGAGAAAATGAGGTATAACTATCGGAAGTGGTTAATTTACACAGATTTAAGTATTCACAATACTATTGGGTTACACAAAATATTCCTACCTCTTTTGATTATTTGATAGCTATGACAAACAGTCTCATTGGAATGGAACAGATTTGCCACTTCAAGAACACACTCAAGTTTGAGGAAATAAACATTATCTAGAAAAATTTGGTTCCTCATAACAGGGTATTGCTACCACCACTGTATATAAAATTAGGGCTCACATAGAACAATTAATTTAATCCCTCCCTGAAGATGGCAAATGCTTTAACTATCTGTGCTTAAAGTTCACAAATTTATCTGATGTCAGAATGAAAGGAAGAACCTTCATTGGTCCGGATACCCAAAAATTTTTGCGTGACAATCCTTCACTCAGACCATGAATGAAATTGAAAAAGAAGATTGACTGTCCTATAAGGATATCACTGAAGTGTCGATAATCCAAACTACAGGCATATTGTAGAACGTATGCTAAGGACATTCAAAGCTCAGCGTTGAAAGATGAATTTAAAATTGTATTTCCTTCATTCCCATGTGGAGTAGTTCCCTGAAAATTTAGAAGCCTTCAGTGAAAAGCAAGGACAAAAAGATTCAATCAGGACTTCATAGATACTGAACGAGATAGCAGGGAAATTAGAATGTACATATCATTGGGAACTACTGCTTGATGCTACTGCAAAACACCACTCAGAAGCAAAAATGCACACGAAAATGTTTTCAAGGGGGAAAAAAAGTGCAGTTTTTAATTGAATAAATTGATATACTTCATAGTTTAAATTTAAAAATGTTAAAATTTTCATTTACATTACATGTTTTACTTCTTAGGGTTTTTTTCTCTACAGTCAGCCTTCATAAGTATGTTATTTGTATATATGTTCTACTAGTGTATACAGTGGAGTGTTTATGGGGTCATAAACCTCTAGTACCATACAATTGCGCGTATATACACACATATACATATATATATGCAGGGCTGTCCCCAAAGGGTAAGCGCTGTGTACGCCGCTTACTCTCAAGAAATTTTGAAAAATACCGAATATGTGCCCCATATTCTCAAGGTCTCAAGAAACTTTTTGTATTTTATGGTTTTCGGGCAACTTTTAACAAAGTTCAGCCTTCTTTTTCTTTTCTAGTCATTTACAAACTTGAATGGAAACAAACGAGGAAGCCCCCTGAATCCACCAAGCCTCAAAATAATATCCTGCGTACGACCAGGAGAGGAATGAAAAACTGATGAAAGTGGCAACTGCCACCCTGAGCTTGGATAGACGACCAGTCAAATGACAGTCAGCTCGGCGCTGTGAGGTCACCAAGTCCAGAGTTACCCCGCAATTTCAATACTCTTTAATTAAGACAACACTGCATACTCTCAATAATTTTCTTCAGGACAGCCCTGTATATATGAAATTGTAGCTCTGAAACCCCTCTCTCAGAACCTGTACCCCACCCCCAAGCAACTTTCTGTATACACAAATGCATGGACTCCACTTGCAGACTGTGTGAGATGGAACAAAATGGGTTACATTTTCAGGTTCAACAACCCAAAAAAACATGGTCATTGAAACATCCAAGTCAGTTCTGCAAAAGCATTTTTATAGATCTGTGTTATTAGTGGAACAAAAAATCAAATAGGACTGGCTAGCCAGTCATTTCAAGCAAAAGGAAGACAAAGGCTCGAGCTAGAGAAATGAAGATCTTGGACAATATGGCTGCCTTAATTTGACACCAAACAAATGCTTGATTATTTGTGTTTTTCAGTGAGAGGACAGTAAATGCCGTACTACACCAGGACCTACAGCATTCTAAAGAACCATATTCTCTGCTACCAAGAGAACCAAATTCTAGACCATGGTGAACAAAAAAAAAAAAAACTGTATGCATTCTACAATACCGTTGGGAATCAAGCTCAGGTAAATGGCACGATAAACAAATGCCTTATCACTATGTCACTATATGACAGTGCATCTACATTTTTCCAAAGAATACGAACATCTTAATGTCCAGGGAACTAACTCTTGGAATACAGTGAACCGTTAGTACTTGTTTGAAACGCTTATCTTTTATGGTACCAAGTCAGCTATGGTTGTGCTACACTGTGATCTACAATTTTCTGAGGAATTTGAATCTCTGTTGCCTAGGAAATCAAACACCACACTACACTGGGCAGAAAAACACATTACACTAGAACGTCCTTAATCGAAACACTTTTAACAGAAATATGCACAGTATTAGAAAGTATTTCTTTTTATTGAGAAATTTTTGTCAGGAAATATTAACAGCCTGGTTCAACTCTTAGACCAGGGGTAGAGAACGTGTGGCCTTATGGCCATACTTAAAGGCTTCAAAGGCCACATGCATCCTTCGAGTCGTTGAAATGTGGCCTTTTCATTGAATTAAAATTTTGCAGAAAAATCCTTTTGTTGTTCTTAGTATGATTCTGGTCATCTTTTTTATTCATGTTATAATCTTAAAATGAACCTAATTAAATTATTAAACGAGTAGAAGAAGATTTAACAAAATAATCTTTCTTGATTGACTGACACAATCAAAACACATGCGGCCTTTGTACATTACAACTAACTTAACGTGGCCACCTAACATTAACAGCTAATTTAATGCAGCCTTCCAATACGAAAAGATCCCCCACCCCTGCCTTAGATCAAGGGATGATTGAGTGTTTCAAGAGGCATTGCCAGAGTTTTTTGCTTAGGTCTCTTTACAAGATTCAAATGACACAGAAAGTGTCCTAGGCATTTTAAGAACATTCAACATGAAACATGTTGTCTACTAGTGTGCCCAATCTTGGGAGAAAGTAAAATCATCTACCCTAGTAGAATATTGGGATAAACCGTTCGACAAAGTTTTTATTTCTGATGAAGTAGAAGATAATTTTCAAGACCTCTTAAAAAATACTCCCAGATGTGAAGAAATTAAAGTGAGATCAATGAATGGCTAAATGGTGGTGATTCTGAACTTGATTTCAATGACCAAAATATTGCTGATATGGTGCTGCCCCAGACGCAAGGAGACAACAATGACGATAACGTCCACGAAAGCAGCAACCGGATTACCTCAGATGAGGGCTTCAGTGTTTTAGAGGTAAGAATTTTTCTACTGGTTTAGGGCATGAAAGCTTATCTGAAATACTGTACAGGCTTTTCCTACAAACTACAACATGTACTGTGGTTTTTTTTTTTCCAGATTGCATTATGGTTTGTTGAACAATCTGATGAAGCACAATCTTCAGATATTTTTCTAATGAAAAAATGGCGAGATATAACAGTGCGAAAACGATGTGAGAGAAAAAAGTCAAGGAAAATTAAAGATTTTTTTCATAAAAAGCAATTAAAAACATTCTGGGGATTACATAATATAGTACATATTATATATCATTTTAATGAATGCTTAATTATTAGAATGCATATTGAGTTTTTGAAAGATAGTATTGCCCTTCGAAGGACTAACACTTTAATTTTTTTTTAATTTATTTTTTATCTGAAATTTTCTTCATCGGAAACTGTGGGAACCCTCCCCCTTTTGTTTTGGTTAACAGAGGTTCTACTGTACTTCAATGTCACTGTAGGGCAAAGAAGCTAAACCAGGAATATATATCACATTATAGCTGAATTAAATATATACATGAATCAATGGTCAATGATGTAATTAAAAAATAGAACAGTTGTTTCATATCTGGGGGAAAAATACTTTGTGTGGCTGTGAAAATTCCATAAACATGCAAAACCACCACTAGTTAGAAATGTTTGACAATCTCTCTCTTCTCTTCAATGAAACTCATGGAAGTAAAAAATGCTAGTGATACCTGTCAGTACCATAACCATCCACAAATAGTTACTGATCAAGATACAGTAGCTGCACATCGGCCAAACATCATTGCTATGAATATGGAACCATGTTTGTATTGGGTAGATGACCTGTGCTTAATAAACTATAGATGTCTAAAAATCAATGATTTAGAGTGAAAAAGAGTTTAGGCATATTTTATTTATAAATGACAACAGCATAAAGTATATTAAGAAAATATACCATTAAAACTGACCCCAATATATGTATTCTCATCATACTACCGAAACTAATACCAATTCTGACATACTATATTGTTATAAAACAAATAAATAATCAAGTGAAATTCAAAATAAAATTGTGCCTTACTCTCTTTACTAGGGCCATGTCCAAAATCTCTTCCACACTGCCCCTTGTGATTGATTCCAAATGTGTAAACATGACCTTTATTACTTAATGCAACAATGTGAGCTTTGCCTAAGGCAACTTGTGTTATAACAACATCTTTCAACTCTGTTACTAGTCCTGAAAAAGTGGTTAATTCTAAATATTAAACTTTCATAACAGGTAAAATACGTAAAGTGTACGAGACTCAACGTATTAGTATGCTACAGTAAAATAAATGTTTGCATTTTAGTGCATCAAAGAAGTTGGAACTGAGTTAGTGATAAACCAGAAATATGAGATGTAGAAATTCATTCTTTCAATATATTCTTAATTTGAATGTTAACACACAAATACAAAGGTAATATGTATATAAATGAGCTCAAATTATTGGTCTGTACATTGAAGTACAACATGAAGCAATGTTGCATAAGTCAGCAATGTCACATATCATCAACAGAGATTGATAGATGCCATGGTCAGCAAAGCAAAGAGCAATTTCCACTTCCCACAGAAAATTCCCACTGTGAATGATCAAAAATTATTAGCTCTAATTAAAAGCATTTTTGATGCTGATTATGAATCTGTACAGGTTTTAACAATGCAATTTCAGGAAATGACTTTTTTTAGGACTTCAAATTACAATGGGGTCCATGGAAGGAATACATTTCTATGATATCAGTAAAGGGGACTACAGGTGACCTTGATTCTATATTTAGCAAAAAACAAGAAACCATGCCGCATCAAACGTACATACAGTAATCTTCAGGAAGGATCAAGTCCATGACCAAATTCAACTTCAAACATCTATGTTGGCATCTTTTTCAAAGTCGAATTTGAACATGTTCCTGATATTTGCCGAGCATTAATCCAGGTGCATTAAACGCAGCATAGCTTTTAGTTTCCTGTCCAAAAATAGAATTGAGGCCACCTATGGTGACCTTTGCAGAAATCACAGAAAACATATTTTTACTATAGATGCTCACTGAAAAATTTATTCCCTATAGGAATCTACCCTGAGAGTGGTTTAAAATTATCAGTAATATTTAAAATGATTTTTGACTTTCATTGTGAATATGTTAAGGTTCTGAAGGTGCAATGACAAGAAGTGGTTTTTCTTTTCAGGATTCCCACTCACCTTGAAGAAAAAATTCTCTGACTTTTTCAACAAAATTTCCTGACAAATTGCAAACAAAACTTTGAAGTGAACTTTTGTTTCAAGGAAAACAGCTTTATGTTTGTGTGAAATTTAGCTATTCAGAACAGAAGATACCAAGATTTTCCCTTCCTTTTTCATATTTGGCTAAAAAAAAAAAATTTTTTTCCCTTGACTTTTGGGATGATTTCAAATTCCCTAACAATTCCAGATTCTCCAGGTTTTCCAGGTGTATGGGAATTCTGCCTTTGGCACTTCAAATCCTAGAAAACATATTTGTTTTTTTCTATAATTTAAAATCTCAAAAACAGTCACCCTCATAAATCGCACCTTTGCAATCATAATAAGCATCAAAAATATTCTAAACTAAAAATTGGTGGTCCACAGGAGAATAAGTTTTTCTACGATTTCTAAAAAGGGCAACACAGGTGATCCCAATTCTATTTATGAGCAAGAAATTAGAAGCTATATTCTGCATCTAACACATCTAGATTTATGCTTGTATAATATCGGTAACTTGTTCAATTTCAACTGCAGAAAATATATCAAAACATTTTATATTTGAATTAGGCAAAAACAAAATCAATATGGGGAAAAATCGGTTTTGAGAAAAAATGGTCATTAAGACAAGTGGTCATTTAATGGAGGTGGGTGTTTAAAGAGGGCTTACTATAATATATTTATATTTAAAAAAAAGCTGTCACTTTGAAAGGAAATGTGGCATTCACACAACCTACCAAACTAGGAACTTGGAGACTTAAAATTGACAGTTCCAGCAATTTTCATGACACAGGAGATGGAAAACAAGCACAATAGATCAATTCCCTCATTAAAAAAACTTACTTCATATTTTGGCACTTACATGGCTTAATTATTAACCTTTAGCTTATGGGGCTGGAAAATAGAAATTTTTCATTCCATACGTGGAAATATTGCTTCTTCCCTTCCCCCTTATACAAATCAACCAAAGTGGCACCTGAAAACGTCGCTACATGTGGTCAGGAGGGAGATGTAGCTGCACTTAGGTACAAATAAATGCCGCCAAATAACTTTAGTAGGCACGTATTGTGCGTTTGTGAAAGATAAGAAACCTACTCATAATCTAATAGCAGATTGTTGACTTTCATACAAAGCAGTGAATAAGAGGAAGAGAGGGGGGAAAAAGGTCCTGTTTGTACAATAGACCTTTATTTCATGCCCCTTTTCATTACCACCTGCAATCGAGCCATTTGTACCATGAACTGACCACTGACTTGGAAAGAACACGAAACGGGGAGAAACTCTCTGGGACAGGGTTTTTTCCAGTCCCGTTCTTTTGGGAGGTAAATCTGCTGGGATATATGTATGCTGGGTATAACTTTAAACTGAATATTTCCAATTCACGAAATCCAATCTTAGTTTTTATTGGTGCTTCATGCTCAAAGTTTACAATTATAATTTTACTGATTCAGTCAGCAGTTTCTTGTATTCTAAAATTTAGTAGAAGAAGGGAGAGGGACTAGTAATTCACATAGATATGATAAAATGAACTTGGAGGAACTTGCGTGATGGCAGTACATGTACGAATTACGGAAAACGCAAGAGCTAAAATTTTTCTGATTATGAAATGATTTTAGCAATATTCCCTGGTATTGCCTAGAACAATAAGATTCCCTGGCAATTCCCTGATTTCCCAGTTTCATTTCCACCCTAAACAAGTTTTCTAAGATTTCTACAAAGGGCACGACAGGTGACCCCAATTCCAATTTTGGATAAAAAGCTAAGAGCTAAACTAATGCTTAAGAAGTGTCAGAAACATGTTTAAATTCAACTTCAAAAAATAAACAAACACATCTTTTAAAATTGTATTTAAATATGTTTCTGTTGCTACCCAAGCTTCAGTCTGGGAGCATTAAATGCACAATAGCTTCTAGTTTCTTATCAAAAAATACAATTACGGTCACCTGGGACATACTTTGTAGAAATCATAGATCACACACTACCAAATTTTTTACGGTTGATTTTGAATATATTCCAGATGTTTCCTAAAAATCAATCCATATGCGTTATATGCAGCATACCTCAACTTCTTGTCTAAACATAAAACCATAATACCCGTTGCAGAAATCGCAGAAAATTATTTTCTCCTATGGACCTAATTGCTTTTAAACGTATTTAAGCATATTCCTGATCCTCATCAAGATTTAATCCATGTGTATTAGATGACACATGGCTTTTAGTTTATTGTCTAAAAATAGAACTGAGTTCACCTGTAGTCCCTTTTGCAGAAACCACAGAAAACATATTTCTTCCATAGACCCAAATTGTAATTTAAAGTCTTGGAAAAATTCCCTTTCGCCTTCGCACAGTCAAAACTTTTACAGATTCATAATAATCATTAAAAATACCTTTAATTAGTGTTGATTATATTTGACCTTTCCAAGGGAGATTTTCTATGGGAAATGAAAATTGCTCTTTGCAGCGCAAAGTAATACGTTAAATATCAGTAACAACGTTATTAAACATAGTTTTTTATATGTAGTCAAGATTTTTGACATATTTCAGACAAGACACCACTGCCTTTTATCAGGTACCAACTGAAATGAACTCCTGGTGAACACAGTGTTGTTATTCTAAGCAATTATTGGTTGCCAATGGCAGTGCCTTCAAGTGGCAGAAAATATAATTTAAAAATGTAAAATGCGGGAAAAATAGAAAATAGTATATCTGCACTCCCTTTTCAATTTTTCTTGCATTTCACATCCCCAAAATATTTTCTGTCCTTTAAAGATGCTGCCATTAACAATCAATAGTAGTTTAAAATGGCAACCTACAACTACATGTTTACCAAGAGAAAGAGGGAGTACACATTCTGGTCAATCCTGACAAAGGGCAATGGTGTCTTGACTGTCATGTGTTGAAACACTTAACGAAACATCAAAACTATACTTAATAATGTTGCTAATATTTAATGTAATTCATGTAATGCTGTATCGACTTTACACAGACAAAATCACACTTTGAATATGGTTATTCAATAGACTAGGGGATTAAATTACACTCGTTCATTGAAAAAAAAAATTGTATTTTACAGAACAAAGACAACTAAATCTTTGAAACAAGCACATAATATTTGTAAAGTTATAGTAACCCTACAGATAATTCACCACATTCAGTTGGCCATATGAAACAATTCAAACATGCAGTATATCTTAATTTAAATGTATTCATCAACCAGCTAAGCCCTATAAGGTGAAGCTTGCCTTATTAATGAATCTATTTTTCTAACATCATTGACATACTTTACTGCATCTAGTTTATATCTAGAGAACTTTTCTAAGCTTTTTCTTAAGGCATGGGGACAGTTAAAATTATATATCACTGAAATCTGTAATTTTCTAAAGAACCTCTTTTTTGTCTAGGGAGTCAAACTTTAAAGTATATCATGGTCAGAAAAAATGATATTCTTATGCACCATTGGAGTTGAGCCCATGTTAGTAACATGACAAATGTGTTACTTCTGCATCACTGTAGGGTTAAGTATTTTGACCCAACAATTATTGTTGACAGGAAAGATGGTGAACGTAGTCATGATGCTCACTGAACTGCTGAACACAATTTTTGCATGATGAATAGTGAGCCTTGTCACCAACGAAATATCTGTCACCTGTTGGATAAAAGGTTAACATTGCAAAATAGATTTGTGAAGCAGCAATGTTCAAATGATCCGTGAATGATACTCGCCTTACCAGCAACATCAGGGCATTCCCCTTGTACCATGCGAACATGCTCCACTCCATATCTGAAAATCGTAAGCTGCATTCACAGGACAAGTTGGATCCATTACTTCCATAGGAAGAAGGAATCTTCCACCAAACTCTGCACATAACAGGGTGTGGCATCTTACCTAACCACATGACATTTTTTCCAGTCTTTCAATATTCTGTCATGCAATTCTATGAAGTCTAAGGGAACTTTCAATTTTTCTGCAAAATCAAATGGTGTTTATGTAGATAAGTAACTGTTAATACTGATCCTCTTCAATTCCCTGGATATAGTTCACTGAAATATAGGTCAGTGCAGCTGTCATTAAATGCTTCAAACAACTGCCATATACTGGAAGCCTTATATTTTTGTACACGCTTTTGCTGATATAGATGAGATATCTTAACATACTGTCTGTTTTATGGCTATTTACACTTTTTAGATACATGATATATCCAACAGAAGTTATTGTTTTACTGATTAAACATCCAGGACATCGCAATCATTGAGAAACTGGTCTACTCTACTGTTTTTATAATCAATGCTCCTAACAGATGTGTTGTTGAACTTCTCAAAAGATCCGGTTTTTTTTTTAATAACACTACCAAAAATTCCAACTTGTAGTGTACTTAAATAACTGCAAGGAATATGCAATAATATAAATGGTAGTCTTTCTTTCATATACACAGAATGAGCCACTTTTATATACATTTAAATAAAAGCTTCTAATTCAATGTCTGTTGTACGTATGAAGCCTTTGAAAACATTTCTCAGTCTGGTGGATGTCCCATATAGTGTGATATTTAAAATCCTATAAAACTTTATATAGTATAAGAGAGAGTGGCATAAGACTTGCAACTAGACTAGTACAGTCGACTAAGAAATTCGCATAACAGCAGGATTTTCCCACGCAAAAGTGAAAAAACACTTTACTATACTGGATCTTTCGATTTTTATTTCTTCAATAAAAACCATATTACAATACCTGAGAATACACAGGGTATTTAAAAACTAATGGAACAAACTTTAAGGGGTGACAGAACACACAAAAATGCTTTTCATCATTGAATATATGGTCGTAAGTGAAGCAGTTACATGCTAGAGGGTGCTTTCAGGTGCTAAAGGGCTCTTCAGATGTACGTATAAAAGTAGTGGTTTTCGCATCCAAGGTCATTAAGAGACTGAATAGATTGGTATACCAATATTGAGAAGGCAGACATACATCTTGTCTATGGTCTCACTAATGGCAGAGGAGTGCAAAGGCTTGACAGAAAGTGCTTTTACAATAGACGTGTTCCTGATCAAAGAATGTTTTCTCACTTGCACCATCAAACTGAAAGAAAAAAGGGGATCTTGAAGGGTCTGAAAGGGGTTCTGCTATGCAAAATACAGGTCATGGCAGAAGTGTGAGAAAATATTCTAAGTGAGGTGATTAATGTTTGTTCATGCGATTTAATTTTTACATTTACTTAATGCCTGCAATTTTGATTTCATTCCATTAAGCAATTATGAACGTTTTGTTTTCTCTTTAATAAAGCTTTGATTTGAAGTTTCATACCAGTCCTGCTTTCGTGTTGGATGAGGCTATGTATTTGGAGAAATGGAAAGCGCCCTCTAGCGCATAACCACTTCACTTGTGACCATGCATTTATATGATGAAAAGTGTTTGTTGTGGTGGTTCCATGATCTCTAAAAGTATAGAATATTGGATTAGCTTTATGCATCATATATATGGTGTAGTTTTAAATATTGCATAAAAACGCATGAGAAAAGAGTTCTATAAACCACCAGGACCTTTTGGTTGATTGGCAAATGAGCTTCCAATTAAACTATGGTCTATATACTGTAGTGTAGTGTTTCTCAACCTTTATGAGGCTGTGGCCCAGTAAATTCTTTTTTCGCAAGATGAGAGCCCGGTTCCAACAAATCTATTTGTGAATACTTTTCCTTTTTTAAGTTCATGCATTAAACTATCATAAATATGAATAATTAATTATGAAAAGTATCAGTATACTCTCCTCCTATTAATATACACTTTGCTGATATACTTTCTTACTCTGATTAGTCACTGGTTTTTTCAATACAGATGATGTTAGTTCATTCAGTTTTAAGAACAGAGGATGTACTGCACAATATTGTAATCGGTTTGGAGGTATTTTTTATAACCAGTCATTATGAGCGGTATACACGTTCTCTAACTATAAAAAATTTTAATTAAATTTCCGACAATTTTTCTGAAAACTTTTTATCATTCATGCTCACACATATAAAATTACATGGCTTGATCGCTGACAGTTAATGCACAGATGTTTCTTAAGCATTCTGGGTGTAAGCTTTCTGACGCATTTGCGACTATTTTTCTCCGCTGAATATTTCCACAATAAAATAATTATTCAAGAAAAATGTTTAGAAAACTAAAACGTCAAATTCCAGGAGAATCTCTCGCGGCCTAGTAGAACTGATGCCAGGTACCAGGTCGCAGTCCGGTAGTTGAAAAACACTATTGTAATGGATATAGAGAGGGAGGGAGTCAAAAAATAAGTTTTTCCTCAAGTTTTTCCAAGGAAATCGTACAGCAATGGGGGAAACCAGACAGCGGTTGAAAGTTAAAGACATCCGTATACCATTGGGTAACAAAAAACCACGATTCCGCAAATGGCACGCTCACAATACTTGTAAAAAAAGAGGATGAGTCTCTCAGTCTTGACCTAGCAGGTATGGAAAAAAGGTGGATTTTCAGGAGGAATTTGTGGTCAAAGGAGGAAGTGAGAGCGGTTGTTCGCTATGAATGGACATGTGAAGTATCAGGAGCAGAAATCCGTAACTGCTTCATGGAAATTTAAAAGCCAAATGTGGTGTCAAAGCAAATGGTGTGGAAATGGTACCGTCAATTCAGTGAGAGGCATGAACAGATGCTGTACACATCGAGATATGGACAAACGCATACGTCCCCTACAGAGCAAAACATCAGGCTGGTGGATGACATAATTAAAGCAAACAGGAGTATCACCATCGATGACATCGCTGAAGAACATGGGATCAGCCATGCTAGACCTCACCAGATCATCCACGACATTCTTCAATACAGGAAAGTGTCGGCATAATGGGTGCCCCAACAACAGACCCCGAAGCACTGGGAACAACACATGGCAGTTGGCCTGGAGCAACTCATGCATTACCATTGGGATGAAAATCGATTTCTCTCACGGATTGTGACAAGGGATGAAACGTGGGTCCACCATTTCATGCCCGAATCAAAGGCTGCATCTGTGGAGTGGAAACATGTTTCATCCCGTCTGAAAGAAGTTCAAGGCAATTCCCTTTGCAGGTGCTTCTCACAGTTTTCTGGGACACTCAAGGAGTTTTGTTGCTGGATTTTTGGAGGGTGGAACCACCAATGATACGTGGTACTGCCAGACCCTGTCAAATTTCAGGAAAGCTATTTGGAGTAAGTGGCCTGTCCTTCTCATATCTGGCATTATGTTGTTGGATGACAATGCAAGACCACACTCAGCAAGGGCAACGTAAAACCATGTTCAGACATGAAAGTACAAGTTAACCAAAAAATCTTTACTTCACACGCAGCATACGTAACATGAATAAATTCACACATGCTGCATAAACAAATCAGAATGCCAAAATATGAAACATGATTAAGCAAAATAAAACACACACACATGCATATTTGTACTTAATGGCTTCTCCGAACTGAGTCACATGCATTGTTAATGGCAAACAAATATTCCTTGCTTATTTACAGTTTGTATTTATGACTGTTTAAGTATGCACAAAAAAATAAAATGAACAGGCACCAAGGAAAATAAGCATTTGAAAAACAAAAACTGTATATATATATATTTTTTTTTAACAGTATTTTGAAAGATTGACAATGCAGGGTGTCCAGCAGAATTGCTGGCAAAAATTCAAGCACATTTCAAGAAATTCAAGGCTCATTCCTAAAAATTTCAAGCATCTCCTTCCCAACCAGCATTAAGTTCTTCATATTGAAGTTAGTGGAGGTAAGGATAAAATGCTTGAAAAACGCAATTGAAGATGATGATAAAAAAATATATATATATATAAATTCCAACTGACAAAAAAAATTAATAGTAATAACAACATTATTATTAGATTCACTAAAACAGATAAACAAAACCTGCTTTCTCGCCAGTATTTTTTCCTAAAATGATTAATAAAAAAAATTAGTAAGCCATAGTAATGTTCTTCAAATGGGGGGAGGGACTGAAAAATCTTGTCAAAAAGCACTAAATTTAGAAGATTTTAATTAGTTTTGGCAGTTTTTCTTTGCTCGATCCGTTAAATATGGTGGGGAAAATAACGTCATGTCATGAATGGATTGCACTTTTCCCAAAGTCGCGATGTTTTGGGTAACTTAAATTTCCCTGGCTTTTGCTTGACAATTCCCTGTTCTCCGATGTGTGGCGAGAGGGAGGGGTCGGTGCTGGCCATCCTGTAAATAAAAACTCAGCCCTCCACATTTATGCCCCTCCCGAGGGAATAAGCAAGTTATAAACGTAACAAACGATTGTTTATGTTATGTTTATGCATACAGATTGCCACCGTATGCCCATAAAACAAAGTAGGGGTCGTTCACAAACTAAAATATGAAAACATTCACAAACGGAGTCATTTTGAACAATTTCCATAATTTTAAAATAAGACTGTCAATAATGGCATAATTGGGACTAAAATCTGTAAGGATTGGCATCTCAGTTATATTTATCAAAACTAAGATTTGAGTTGCAATGTATTATTTAGTATGTTCTTATGTAATTTTATTTGAAAAATATTATTTGCATTTATTGTTTTTTCTATCCATAATTGATATTTCACAGTGTGGCCAATCAAAACAAAGGGGAAAATTTTTTCTGGACAAAGTCCGGTTCAAGTATTTTTCAAGTATATTTCCCGATTTTCAAGCATATTTCCACATTTTCCCAAGGAGCTAAAAATTCAAATACATTTCATGATTTCCCCGATGGCCGGACACCCTGCATTGAGGACTTTAGAAAAAATCTCCAATAAACGGAAGAAATTGTTTTCTGACCAAAAGATCAATAAAAAATCGTAATCACCACTTTCATCATGTTATTTATATTACTTATAATTGGGCACTTTCTTCCAAATCCGTAAATTAATGAAATGATGAGGAACCCCCACCTTAAAATTTTCATTACAGTTTTGAAATAATTTCAGTAATTCAAAAATCAAGCCCAAAAAAGCAGATTTCCTAGAAAAAGCTGAAAACTTTCATGCATTTTGCAACCCTTGGTTGGGAGTGCCTTGATCATCCGCCATACAGTTTTGACGTTGCACCCAGTGACTTTATTCTGTTTCCGGCTATGAAGAAGGCTCTCAGTGGAAGGAGCTTTGGAAGCAATGCTGAAGTCACATAAGCCGTCCAAAGCTTCTTCCATATTCAGGACAGCCATTTTTTCCAAGAGGGCTTTTTACAGCTTATAAAGCGGTATGACAAATGTCTCAACGTAGTTGGTTTTTGTTTTTATGTAGAAAAATAAAATCACTCTTATATCTTTTATCACATTATATTTTTTGTCTTTCATATGTATCTCTGTTCACAGTGGTTAGGGAAAATTTATTTTCGAACTTCCACTCGTACATGTGTCTGTTTTTGTTTTTTTTAACACACAATTAATTCTACTATACAGGTTGGTTAGTAAAGTCGTTATACATACACAGAAATGTCAAACTGAGAAAGCTAGAGGTGTGAACGTTATATGTAGGCATAGTAAAGTTACTATGCACTACAAGATGAGACCTCTTGCAGTACCCCTAGTGGCTAAATTCGGAAGTTATGAAAAGTAAATCAGGAAATAACTGAGACATAGAAAAAACGTCAATGGCAAATTTATTAAGCGCCATTTAGTGAGTATGAAATTACATCTAATGTACACAGATTGGTTAAATGCAAGGCTGCATCCTCTGGAGCCCAATGAGGGTAACAGCTTTATTTTAGTCTTGTCACTGTACACAAAATGTCATTCCAGACTAACCTTGTCATATTGACAACTTTTGTAATTTATATTTTTCTTAGTTATCTTGCTTAGTTACAAAGTTACGTCTGGAATATATGTTTTAATGATCAAATTCACATGCATATGTAAATGTCAATGGTGGAGTAATAGGTGGTCAGTGGGATAAATACCGAGGCTGGGGAATTGAATGTAATTCAAAAAACCCATTAACTTTGTGACTAAGCAAGATACATGAAAAATGTAAATTATATTAAACATGACTGCACAAGGACACTGTTAAACCAGACGAGTGTGAATGACGAAAGAGGAAAGAAAGACAACAAATAGCAGTGATAAAGCATGTACATCAATCACAAGCAGCCTTCACAGAACTTCAAGCTAGTTCTGATATGTCATCTCAATCAGTTCCTATTAATTGCAGTTATGGCTGGAAGTTTAGTTAGTACAGTGTCTTCATTTAAAGAACAAAATGAGAATTTCTGCTAAACAGAGCAGCAAACTGGTCAAGCACCATAACATGAATGGTCAAAATGCCGATTAATGCAGATTATGTGCCTCATCACTGCCGTCTTTCTTTTCTCTTGTCGTTCGCACTCCTCTTGTTTGACAGGGCTCTTGCGCAGTCATTTCTAGAACTAAAAGAAAACTTTTAACCCTATTATTGGTTTCTTGAAGTGCTGATCATATTGTGATAAAAAAAACAAAGGATGTTGCCGTTCAAAAATTCAAAATTTGGTAACTGTAGCCGAAACTGTGAGAGCTTGATTCTTGTTATATGCACAACACTCAAGCATATACCTTGAAATGTCTAAATCTCACGTTTCATTCAGATTCGTTAAAAGTTGTGGTCGCTGGGGGCTTGCATATGGGGTAAGTTCCTTTATGATCCCCTGTATATAATCACCATATAACTTCAATTTAAGAAACGTTACATTTGAAAATTATACTGAAATTTTAAAGTTAACCGAAAAGTAGTGTAATATTTTACAGCAAAGATAACGATTATCACACCTACAGCACCAGTTATTTTGTTTAAAAACAATGAAATAAAAGTGCTTATACATGTACATTATAAACAGCACATCAATTATTGGCGTATGTAACGGGAGTGTTGATGGGGATTGTAACCCCCCCCCCACACACACACACACACAGCCCTTACGAACTTTCTGAGTATGCGTATGACATCAATATAAAATGTTAAATAAAATATTGTGATAAAAGCCAATGCCACAAAAAAATTATATAGTAGAATCATGCAAAATGTCATGAAGGTTAAATTCGCTTCACTTCCCCAAAAGCAATAAAATGTTTGTTAAAATTAGTACATCAAAATTAATTTTATTAATGTTTTACAAAGGACAGATACAATCATGTTGCACCTATGGTAATGGGACCTGTTTTTTTTTTTTTTCCCCCCAAGGAATCCAAACCTTTATTGCTTAATAACCCGAACTCTGAATCAGAGTGAGCAAAAACAATAGCATGTGTTCTACTGTACCATCAGAATTGAACCCAGGTTAACAGTATGAAAAACGAACATATCTCAATACCACCATAGGGAATGTGTCAAGATAGAATATATAATACAGTCAAAGGTTCATTATAGGTAAAGAATATTTTCTCCCTACCAGTATTTTGATCAGCATGGGAAGTGTCTTTGCCAAATAAATACAGCTCCCCATCCTGAGTTACAATTGCACTCGTGCCATTATTGCATGCTGTTGTAACTACGTGGTGTGTTTCTACTTTAAGCATTTTCTTAGGTTTCACAGGTCTTGGCTGCCTTCTTCCTTTGCCTGTGAAAGAAATATCTGATATTATTTGAATTTATTATAGAAAAAATCAATATATTCTTAATTCTTTTAATTCTTAAATTTTGTGCAAGTTTTTAACCTTTATATTGCCAAAGAAAAACATTTTTCTGTAATTCACCAAAAAATTTGTGAGGAAAATATCAACCAGAAAATGGTTGTGTACTTTGAGTTTTATGGCACAAAGGTAGAAAAGGTCATACACTAGGACCTACAGTTTTCCAAGGAATTCAAATTGCTTAAGGCTTAGTACAGGGGTCTTAAACCTGCGGCCCATGAGCCACATGCGGCCAGCTGATTCTTGAAAAAATAAAAATTGTTTCAGATAAAAATACACCCCATGCTCCATGTCAATCAGTCTATGTATTTTATTTTATTCTGTTCACATTCAGCAATAAATATTTTAAAACCATAGAAAACTAAACACACGGTCTTCCCTCAATCGTATTTTACTTTAATTTTCTTGCGCATAGGGTTATTAAAGGTAGTTTTATTGATTTGCAGTGCAACGGTGATTTTAAAATAAAATTCAACTTACGACTCACTGAATTCTATTCTAAATAAATCGATAAGAACATCTTCCCAACCATCCTACTAAATGTTCTGGAAACAACATCACTATTTGGGAGGCCTCACGTCTGCAAACAGTTATTTTTGAGAATGAAGTGACTAAAATCACAAAAATTAGGACCAGAATAACAAACGTCCACCTTAAAAACACTCTTAGGGTTGCGACGTTAAAAATAAGATATGACAGGCTTGTTAAAAATAAACAGTGCTATAAATCTCACTAAAAGGTTTGATTTCGCTTTATATATTAACAACTAAAAGTACTGTAAATGTTTTTTGCTTCCATGTGTATTTTACGTTGTAATATATGTATATTCAGTTACAGCGACAGATCCAGAAAATATTGTCAGGGGGTGTAAACCAATATAATCTAAAAAAAAAGGCAACAAAGGCCAATCCAGGGGATCACCTCCTAACCACACCCACCTCCTAGGGCCATAACAGAATGAGAAGACAAAGCAATTATCAGAGTAGCTGTCACATCACCAGATTCGTAATTATGAACTATCCAACATGACCCTCTGAACATGACTGAGAGAGCACAATTTACGCTCGCGCCGACCGTTACGCCGCTTACCTTTCACGCCTTTACACCGTCAAGTCCGATTACAGTGGTGCCGGGCTCGATCAACTTGGAACTGCGCTGACTGGGGACGTATGGTCTTTAGTGACAAGTCCTGTTTCCAATTGTGTACTGACGATAACTGCAGACGTGTTTGGAGACGTCCAGGGCAGCATGGGAATCCTACCCTAACTATCACACATCACACACACCCACAACAGGGCGTTACGGTCTGGGGTGCCATCCCTTTTGATAGCCGGACCCCTTTGGTGGTCATTTTCTGGCACATTTACAGCACAGCGGTACGTAGACGACATTCTAGGACTGGTTGTGTTACCGCCCCTTTTGCGACACCCTGGACTTACGTTTCAACAAGACAATGCCCGGCCGCATACGGCAAGTGTTGCTATGAATTGTCTTCAAGCTTGCCCAACACTTCCTTGGCAAGCTAGGTCTCCTGATCTCTCTCCCATAGAGCACATTTGGGACGCTATGGGAAGGCGATTGCAACCATCCCGGAATGTTGACGATTTAGCCCGACAGTTGGAGACAATTTGGCAAGAAATTCCGCAGGACACCATCCGGGATCTTTATCAGTCTATGCCACGCCGGGTGACAGCTTGCATCCAGGCCAGAGGTGGACCAACGCCTTATTGACTTCCTCCCTTTGTAACGGTCAAACTCTGCAATAAATCATTCAATTATTCTGAAATTTTAATCGTTTCTTTTTCTATGTATGTTCTTCAAATCCACCAATTTTTATCGCAATCGGACAACTCCTTCTTGGTGCGTCGATTTTTTTGTTATAGAGTGTATCAAGCAGACATTTCGAACTGTATCTATGAACTTCCTTTATACACTTTATTTTATTTTATGCTATTTTCTTCTTCTCTGAAGGGGAAATTACAGTAGTCCGGTAAAGTACTGATGATCCTGGTAAGGACAGGACATCGTTTTTATGGAGTGTTCTCCAAGTGGAGTAAATATCCATTAATATTTGAATGAACATCATGGCATGATATTAATTATTAACAGATTACACACATGATTTTACCTATGCCTTTGAAGCGCTACCTTCTACATTCACCCATGAAGTTACAATATAATAAATATTTTATGTTTATGCGTTCAAGTTTTACACATCATGAACATGAGATTTTAGCACAAAATTAGCATACTTTGATCACCGTCTTCTCCTCTTCGCGAAGTACCAACAAAAAAAACATTCCCTCCTTCTGCTACAAGTAATGCATGCAAGCCATCATGCCCAACAGAATACTGCACAATTTTAGGAGATTTAGTAATTGGCAATTCGGACCACTTTCCAATTGGAGGACCACCTTGTTTAATTCCAATGCTTTGAGCCTTTCCTGAGAATAAAATCTGCAAAAGGGGTGATGAAAAATTACTTATAATTATGTATCTTAAACACTGTCATGAGACTAAAACCATTTTGTGTTTCCAGGATAATTTGCATCAAAATATAATTACCTTACTACTTGTAGTTCGAACCAATGCAAAATCCTTTCCACAAGCAATACTTATTGGTTCATCATCAGATGGTAAATCTGAAACAAAATAATCATCCAAGTTTAAAGAAAAATAAAGAAAAAATATGAAGGTTCTATTTTATATGTGTGTGTATATATATATGTGTGTGTGTGTGTGTATGTGTTTCATGACAAGGACAGCATAAGTTATGCTGTAACCGAAACTACAGTTTTTTGATGAATCCAAATTTCTTTAGACCTAGGAAAACTAGCCCCGGACTACAGTGACCTGTCAGTTGATAAGCTACTTTTGGGAGAGGGGGATTGACACCATTGGGAGTAATAATTTGTCAAAATAAGACACAGAAAAAGCAAAATGCAACTTAAATGGTAAATTTTTCATATTTAAATTTTTATTAACCCATTAAATGGGTATTCGCTATGGAAAATTTCTCTTTGGCAGTGGGTATTTTTCTCAAATATGAATAATGCTAGCTTGTGAAAATGTTCCTAAGCAATAAATTCAAATGAAATGGCAACAAAATGAGTGTGAATGCAGTATTTTTAATTTAGATTAATTTAAATAAATTACTTTTATTTAAATTATTTACAGTGCTGCCATTTCATAATGAAATTTACAGATGAAAACTAGAGTATATCACAAAAAATATATACATCATACCCACTGCAAATAACAAGTGAGCATGTTGGATGCATTCATAATACGCACTTAAGGGGTTAAGTAAACTAAACAATGAAACGGTAAATCTTGTACAATTAAGAATTAGTAAACTGCATTTTAAAATTGAAATTTGTAGAGCAATACAAAAAAATTATAATAGCTTTTATAATTATTATAAATAATCTCTTTATAGCAAAATACCTGAATGACAACGAAATCATTAATAAATGAAGAAATAGTAATGAATAACAAAAAAACTTCTTTTAATATAACTACTACAAATAACTTACTAAGTGTATGAGAAACAGCTTCCTCATCAAATATTCCTGATCCATATACATCAAGGCACTTTCTCGCTAATTTCAAAGTCAGTTCATGAACACACAAAAATGATGATGATGAAGGTTTATACATTTTAATGACAAAGCTATCCTTTAAAAGAAAAAAAAATACTAAAACGTAAGGAAATATTTAAAAAAACCTTTGAATATAACTGTATAATTTGCACACTATGGAGGAATTATGAAGTTATGATATTAATGTTTCTCGTTTGCTTGTTTTATAAAAGCAAGGACTGCAAAAGTAATGCTGTGCCAGGACCTATAATTTTCTGAGGAATCCGAACCTCTGAGGGCCTAGGGAACCAACTCTCGGACTGATATTAACGTTTGAAGATTTTGCATGGCAAATGGGCTTTTCACATCAAAATTAGAACTGACAGCTAAATATGACAGCTGAATTACAACCACTCTTCATTAATTTAAAAAAGCAGACATAAAACAATAAATCAGAAAGATTAAAAATTATTTGTACGCACTGAACGTTTAAAAAAAATGAAAATTATTAACGGTAGTCTAAAAGCAATATAAAGTTTTAAATAATATACGCAGGGGAAGGGGTACTGAATATGTGGTTCTTCTTTACATTGTTATAGCCGAAAATAACACCATATGTAGTACCAAGAAAATAGCTTTCCTTTTTTTATCAGAACTAAAAGTACGCAAATTAATCCATTTTGCACAATCTTTTAATACAATCTTTGGCCCTTTTTTTTTTCAAATAAAAATACAACATTCTGAGAACAATTAAATAAAATGTGCATGAAAAAGTCATAAATGGGAAAATGCATTAATTTTAAAATTTAAATTTTGGACCCACATTAAAAAAAATTTCAATAAAAGCCATTATCGACCACACAAATGTTACCAGTTATCACTGAACAAGATAGAATAATGTATAAAAAATACCACATAAATTACTCTATTTTTCTATACTTAACTATACCCTTAAAAAGGTCTTAATCAAGCAGCTGCCCAGTAAGTTTTGAAAGTGGCTGCAGCCACTGTTTTTCAGCCTGAATGTTTTCTGGCACAGTACCTTTAAATATAGCTCTAAGGAGTGTGCACATTTTTATTTCAACACAAACAGACTATTTTTAGACTAAAATTCACAGTTGATCAAACAAAACCAATCACAATAAAAAATTGCAACGTAGTTCAGGTTGCCAATCATCAAAACGTTACTAAAAAAAAGCTTACATTTACATAACAATATTAATTATGATTGCTACATATTTGCCCACTGCTCATTTCAATTAAATGTAAACAGATAATGTATGCCATTACTGCAATGCTAAAAAAGTTAAAATCTCCAACTGGCAATCTACCAAATATCTATAAAACAGTGCACATTCAAAAAAAATCAAATTGCATTGACAGCCACCTAATCTTTACTTTTTGTCTATTACTATATCCCATTTAAAAAAGTAATTTATTCCACCAATACCACATTGAGCACAATTCAGACAAATGCATATTTAGCAAAAATTCATACCTTATGGCTAATAACAATAGTTCAAAGAAATTATCAAGATACAGTAGAACCTCTATATAGCAAACTTCCATTTGTTAAAAATTTCTAAATATCAAAGGTTTTGCGAAATCTCTGTGGCCATTACATAGAAATACTGTTTCCATATATATTGAAAAAAATTACTATATATTTTGAATTTAAGATAAAATGGGATATTTTGCTTGTTAAGCATTTTAAAACATTGTGGCTTTCAAGTTGATGAAAATATTCCTGGTTTATATGCACACAGCAAAATATGCATGCAAATATGCAATAAAAAGCCTCAAAATTCCATGTATATGCACTTAAAATGAATAAATATATACTTCAAATTTTTGTAATGCTTGAAAATCAAAATCCTGCTTAAAACTTTTACTTTACTTTTATTGCTTAGTACTTTTTATGTAAGTGTTTATGTATGTGTTTTTATTCGTTTCCGTCGATTTCTCCATCAGACTGGATGCATACATCTTATGGAGGCTGTTGTTTATCGACTGAATTATGCTGATGCTTTATCCTACATAAACCATGTCTGTTTTCTCGAGTTTTTTCTTCGCTACTAGAAAACGAATAAAAAAATATGTTTTCTTTAATAGTCAATATGGTAGAATATGCATTCGAAAAAATACAGCCCACATATACAGATTGGTGCCAGCATCAACATTTCCAGTTTCCATCCACCAAACGATTTTTGGGTCGTAACTCGGTAAAGAAATCTCTTTCGAAAAAAAGAAAAATCGTATTACTTATTTTAGTATACCCTACCACCCCTTAAAGTCTATACACGTGGTAACCGAACACCCTCCATAGGGTTCACTAATTTCGAATCAAATCCTTTTAACCCGAAGTTTTGAGTTTTTGATTGTTTTAACTGGTTTAAACCATCGTCACATCAAAAACTTGTTTTGACATCAAATTGCTGATCCTTCTTACAGAAAATGCGAATTAGAGTACACTATGCAAATGATTAGAATTTTGAAGTCACCATGCATGCGCAGGCTGGGCAGTGCCCTCTGAACTACTGTTTTAGTTGTTTAACTCTCTGCTTTCTGAAATGGCCGAAACCGCTCGAGCTACTTGCTTCCTGAAACGGTTGCACGGCCGGGGGTGAGGCATGTGCAGGGGCTAGACCCTCATCTTCAACTCCCGAACCTCCCGAGGCGTTAACTATCTGCAGTTGATTTGATGGGTTGCTTCGATGAACTAAGCTGACAAATGGTTGCAATTGAAATTTAGTTCGCTCTACTCAACTAAACTGTCGCCAAACTTTATTTGGGAATTTGTTTTGCATTCTTTCAATCTTGTTTTCTTTTGTTTGCAAATTAATTTTATTACTTGCTTGTTTATTTATTTGCGTGGCATCTTTTGTTTCATTTTATTTGAAATGGCTTCTCGTAAACACGGTTTACATGACGCCATATGCTATACATAATTTGATAATGGCCAAAGTGATTTTGAAAGCTATGATCTTTAAAGTGATTTTTTCAATGGCGAATTAGGTTATTCCTTTTTACCCGGAGATTTAGTCGTTGATTTTAAGGAAAGCGAAGAGTAAAATGAGCCAGAAAATGGAACCTGGGAGAAACCATTCCATTTTCTGCAAAGTGTCTTGCCAAGTTACTTAATGGCATTCCACTCGTCATTCGACCATGGAATGGTTTCTCCCATCAAGTTGAGTTGGCAAAAGATATGGCCCAATCAGGAAGTCGTTCACGATACTGGCCCAAACATTTACTGAGAATGGTTGCTGAAAAGCACATGGCCATGTAGCATGTGGATTCTCATTTGCCCAAAAATGAGTATTGTGCACATTAAACATGCCCTCTCTTGTAAATGAGGCTTCATCCATGAAGAGGACATGTGTTGGAAAATCCGGCTGCATTGCACTCTGCTGCAGAAACCATCGGCAAAACTTCACATGTTAAGGATAATCCTCTGCCATCATAAATTGATGTTTGTGTACATGAAAGGGGTGTAATTGATCCTGATGCAAAACTCTGTATACGGCGCTTTAGCTGACACCTGTACTACATTCAATACATCTGGTGCTTGTGCTTGGTGTTTCTTCAACCTCTTGCATAATGTCTTCTTCTAGTTGTACAGTTCTTGAATATCTCCTCCGACCGGTCTCATGCCTTCTAACATGGAATGATCCAGCTTCACGGAGTTGCCTGTGCAAACGTGAAAAAACTCTATGATCCGGTACTCGATTAGTGAGGAAACGTTCACCATATAACCTTTGAGCTGCACTTGCATTCATATTGCTAGCCCCATACACCAGATGCATATCCGTCTTTTCAGAATTTGTTAATGGCTCCATCATGTACAACATCCCTATTAGGAATGACTAGTTTAAGCAAAAAAGTGAATTCTGCACATGCCCAATAGCACCTTCTAGTAGTAAACATACACATTTCGCTAGATTTGCTGTCTCTGCTACCACTGTTCGAGAAATGCCTGACATTGTCTCTACATGATGCTTCCCATATATGCATAGCTGAATACAGAAGAAGAGTCATTGAAAACTGATTTCATTGTATATGCGGTACATTTTTATTATTATTTTATTTATTTATTATTATTATTATTTTTTTGGTTTGGGATTTTATGACCTCTTTGAAAATTATGTATGTAAGGGCGGCCATAAGCTAATTTCTCAGTACGCGCACTATAATTTTTAACGACCTCGGTCGTGTCCCGGCTCGTCCCCCACCTCCACACACGCACACTAAGGCCGCCTCTGTCTAAGATATCTCTTTTTCCAAGGTGTACTGCCCTTTACGCTTTACAATTCCAGTGAATTTAGCAGATTTTAGAATGTCGCCAAATAGAGAGAACCTGAGGTCCATTAGCATTAAACAATTTAGAAATGCTTGAAATGGCACATTTTGCCATTTGTGGAAACCTCGAATGTGGTGGACGTAAGCACTAAATTTACTGTAGTGGCCGAATGGCTTATTTTAGGTAAGGTCACTGAACAAAAATTGTTTGTTTTGATGTCCTTTACCTATTGCACATACTTGGCAGTTCACAACTGTTT
>QLNU02015360.1:306187512-306198985 GCA_006491805.2 Dysdera silvatica
CTCATCAACCAACAACTTAAGAATTCAAGAGGAATGCGGCTTGGTCCCATTGGAAGAAAGGAGACAAATGCTAACTGTTAAATTCACAAACAGCGCTCATTGCCTTGATGAGGAGCACATTTCACACCGTACTATCGTAAACTGGAATAAAAAATCTAGACTTAAAAGATCATCTCCCCTTCTGTTTGACAGGGCCATCAGAGATAAAATTCACCTCAAACCCGATGACGTTTGTTTCAGAAAGGAAACCCCTGTTATTGGAGTTGTTCCAGATAACACTACAATATGCCTGGAACTCATCGAACCCTGTTCGAAAAAAGACTCCAGTGATAAACTCAAGGAACTTGGGATGAGAACTATCGATTCCCTTTCTGATCTCAACCACATCAGGGCTTTCACAGATGGATCTTCAGACTCCACTTTCACCAACGGTGGTGCGGGAGTGGTACTGCTTCTACCTGATGATCAAAGACGAGAGATTGCAGTTGGCGCTGGAAAAATTGCGTCTAACTTCACGGGAGAATTGACAGCCATTTCTGCAGCTATCGAAACTTACACCAATCTTGGACCTTCGCAGCAGCTTAGTGGTATCACCATTTTCAGCGACTGCAGGTCTGCCTTACAAGCCCTCAGCAAAGGTACTTCAAGTCTAATTTTGAATATCCTGGCACAACTTAGACAACTTCACCGTCTCCAGAAAAAATGCTTCATGCAATGGATTCCTGCCCATGTGAACCTTGAGTTCAACGAAATTGCTGATTCTTTGGCTAAAAGTGCCAGAGATCTCAACCAAAATACAACAACCCCAATTTCGCTGGCAGATGCAAATGCTTTTGCAAGGTCAAGACTATTCACCCCCTTGAAAATCAAGGCCCATGATCAAATAACTAACCTTGACATTGACAGGAAGACAGCCGCCACTCTCATCAGACTAAGAACAAAACATCATAAAAACATGAAAATTTCTGCAGATGGGACTAAAAAATATCAAAACTGTGGCAGCTGCCTCGACGAGGAACTTACACCACATCATGTTTTCGACTGCCCTGCAGTAGCTGCAGGCCTTCACCTCTTAAACTATCCTACAGAAGAAGATTTATACTCCTTTAATGCCATTGCAAAGACTATACAAGCACACCATGAATTATGATTCTATGGGGGATACGACACCAACCAACCAAACTTTGACTTTTCCAGGTTTTCCTGATAAGTAGATACCCTGGTTATATCATACGACTTCTGGTGTCACATTGTCTGACCAATACAGCCGACACCGAGCAGGCAAGGCTTTTTTTTTTTAATCTACTACAAGGTTCAAGAATTCAGGAGATTGCAGTACCAGGATTATCTGCATGTTTTTAGTATGGGGAGTGTCCTCCCAAAAGGCATGTAAGTATTGGTTCAGGAAAACTACTTGGTCATAGAAGATTCTGGAAAACATTACGTCACAATGGATGGCTGTTGGGGTCCATCTTAGAGGTGTTTAAAAAATTTGGCAACTTTTCTCAAGGGTGGCAAAGGGCCAATGGCCCACCCTGGATCTACCATTGCTCTGCAATAGTTTGTTACAATAAAAACTATCCAGGATTAAATAACTATCAAAAGTTTTCAACGTACTACAAAAATGCACATGCCTTCTATTCAATTGAAGTGCAGCGAAAATGAAGCCAGTTATTCACGATGTCTAGTAGCACAGCAATTCAGAAATTAAGGGGTGGGATTCAAGTGCTTTAAAGAAGATTGAGGTATGAAATGTGAGAAAATAATGTAATTTGATAATTGGGAGACTTGTTATTAAAGTAAACTAAAGTAACAAAATGGAAAATATGTGTAAAGTAGATATACATTACCAAGCACTTCTAAATTTTCTGATTTTAAGCCTTCAGGTTGTTGTCCTTGAAGCATATCAAGCAAAGCTTGTAGAGATTTTGTACAAAACTGGGGATGTCCTTTTTGACTTTCTTTGATTAATTCAAAAACGCTGCGCAAGCCAATGCCAACAATCTATAAATAAATATTAATCATTAATTTGAAATACTTTACATCTATTAACATTATGTACTGGATCAGCCAAAAATCCCTAGAAACTTTAAAAAGACATTAAAAAGAAAAAAATAAACGCATTAAAGTGTGGTTTGTATAATTCTCTATTATCAGAATTTAGGGGGGATGGAGGGCGTGAGAGAGAGAGCTGAGAGAAGGGAAAAGAGTAGTTCAAAAATTCAATAATAGGTGGCTCTGAATGTTCTAAAAACAATGAAAATGACTATTATGTATTAAAATTATGCATTGCAAGGGAGTAAAAATGTTGGTGACCTCTACAAAAATGACAATTTAGGTGAGCGACAATGATTGTGACTGTAGCATTTCTGGATGAGTAGAAGTCACCTCACATTGAAAATGGCATTTTTCAGTTACAAAACAATGTTGAAAGACATGATTGATAAACTCAAGACTTTAAATATCTCATAACCAAAAATCAATTGGTGTCAAATCTGAAGACTGAAGAAGCCACAGGATCTTAAGAGTGCCTATTAATAAGTCTGACTTCACCAAAGATGTTGATAAAAAAATATTTTTACTAGAGCTGCATCCCTGCATAAATGTGTGCAGGCATGACATTTCATTCTCATAGAAATGGACATGACTTTCTCACACAGAAGAGTCGAATATCATTGCACATCCACTGTGCAAATTTTCCAGCCAGTTCTTAGGCAAAACTCCTCAATGAAAATGATTCTCTATATGTACAAGCCAATGAAATCACACCAAACTTTCTCTTGTGGTGAACGAAATAGTTATTGTGTGTACTTGCATGGATTAGAAACAGCACATGTGTGACAGTTGTGTGTATTTACATCTCCATGCAGTAGGGAGAAAGTGGGTTTCATCTATCCACAACACATTAAACAACCATTGTGTCTTCCACCCAGCTTTTAGCAAAGGTTTCCCTCCACATGATATTCAATGGTAAATGCTTGTCGGCTGATTGCAATTTATAGAGATAAAAATTTAAGATATTGTAAAAGATGCGCCATGTGGAAGATGCAAGAATTTCCAATCACCTTGCAGCTTCACAAATGCTGCTAATCCCATTAACTGTTTCAGATGACATAACATTACCACAGGACACCAATAACAATGGTCTTTTGCTTCATGGATGATCTTCTAACCAATTTTTTTCAAATTGTTGACAAGCTTAAATAGCCCAGCATATGCCATGAGATCTTTTCCCCATCTTTAAAATTTTCTGTGATCAAAATTTCACAAAACATCTGATACTGAGTCTCATTTCATATATGACAACTTCATTAACAAGGCTTGCTCTGGTGAAAACATAACCATCTCTTGCTATTCGTGGGTTTGGTATTAGCTTTTTTTTCTTCAAAAAATAAATTTAATAAAATTAGAAATTTTTGCATCAAAACAGTAATGTATATATACTATTACGTATAGGCCTACTGTGTTACACACTAAAAATAAATAAATAAAACAGAAAATGAACTGGCAGTGTTGATAATAGGGCATTCATCAAGCACAGAGGATGAAGATGGAGAAAATGAAGAAGAAGTTGCATTCGAATTAAATTAAAAATCAGTGAATGAAATTTTATGTTTGACTAGACAGCGAGCTACAAAAGTTTTGGAGATTGATCCATCTCTAGAACAGTCAATAAAATTCAAATGAGAACTCAAAGCGACATTAGTTCTATACAATGAAGTTTGTAAAGAACTGGAAAGAAACAAAAAAGTCAAAAATGTAGAGTATTTTAACAAAAATTAAAACACATTTTTTTAGTGATTTAAATTTAGGTTAGGATTTTGTGCAAAAAGGTTATGACTTTAAAAGGTTAAGTAAACAGTTGTTTTAAGTGTTGTAATAATTGCTTTAAGTGAATATTTTAAGTGTTTATACTACGTACTACAGTATGTGGCTTCTAAACTTTTTTTAGCTTTTACAAGAAACAGAATACAAAAATAGCGGTAAATACAATGTTAAGTTCATTTTTTCTGAATTTTTTCATAAATATATTATACTAATGTCATGGTTTGCACTCTTTTGTCCTGATGAAATTCAAGGACCTTTTAAGACCTTTTCAAAGACCTCACATTGTCAATCGCAATGTACATAAAAATTAAAAATGCAAGACATTATAAGCATAACACTGAAATTAGAGTGTTTAATTATGTTGCTCCTTTTCAACTTGGCACACTGCCATCAAAAGCTACCCTTTTTGCATCCCTTATATTAGCCATGTTCAGTGGGCGGGGAGGAAGGGGGCATGTCCGAAGCACTACTGGTTCAATTCCGGAAATTAGGAGAAATACCTTTTTTTCTTCTTTCTTTTGCCAAAACTATAAAAAAGATTTTTAAGAAAAATTCAAGGATTTTTCAAGGACCAACCACATTTTTGGCAGTTTTCAAGTACTTTTCAAGGGCATCAACTTGGCAAAAAAACAAACAAAAAAGACAAGGACTTTTCAAGGACCATGGGAACCATGAATGTACAGCATTCAATATGCAAAATAATTGTTATGGAAGTAACCCTCCTTTTCATATGTAGTTTTGATTTTGTTGTTCCCGGTTTTGTTATTCATGGATAGTTTGTGAAACGTAACTTCCACAAATAGTGAAGGACGACTGTAATTCTTGCAAAACCTAGTTCTTTACATTAAATTCACTAATGAATCAAATGAAGAATCTGCCAAGCATTCAGCTCTTTTATAATAGCTTCATTTACATACTTCTGGCAGCCATATTTGGGTTAGTGTCATCTATCAGTGCATTTAGCATATTAGGTTAAGTACTGTATTTAGGTGCTTGATGCATCATAAATGTTTTGAAATAAAACTGTTGAACCAGATTGTAGAGGCAATGTGTTTGTATATGATACAGAAAAGGGGTTTAAATCTCAGGTGTTGCAATGTTTACAGCTTTTTCTATAATACTAATGCATATATTTTGAGGTTTAATGCCATAAGTGAAAAAATTTCAAGGATCTGTGGTCTCAGCACAACATGACCTTAATTGTCCCTGAATGGTAAAACAAACAACATAAATAGAACTTCTAGAATTTATTATGACTGAAAAATTACTGTTGTCTTTATATTATAGAACGTTAAACTCTGAAAATAAAAAATATACAAAAAAAATTATTGCATACTTTAGGTATTCTGGGTATGTCTATTAACTGGTCTTCATCCACATCTGAGTCTGAATCAGAAATATAACTTCCAAGAGTCCCAAGGTACAATTGGGTTGCTTCGCAAGTTTGTTTCTCCAAAACACATTGACGTACACTAGCAAATACAGCAAATGAAGAGGGATTACTTCGAATTGTGAGGAATGGAGCTTGTAAGAGAACTTCAGCTGATTCACCCTGCAAAATAATGAGAATATGTATAACAATGGACAATATAACAATGTAAAGTAGTCAACAGGAAAACAAGATACTTGAAAAAGAAGAAAGCTGGAAGAACACTCAAAACAATATTTGGAAAGAAAAAAACAAAGTCATACTTAAGGGAACAATGTATTTATCTAATACAGGAGGTGAAGATTTATAACTAAATGTATTAATAATATCCTATGTTAGTTACAGAAAAATATTTTATGGATTTTAATACAAGGCTGTTTTTAATAAAGGTGCGGTTTTGTAAAAGCTATCGAAACAATTAGACTGTGTTCCTCTGCTTGCACTGTCCCTACTTGGTATTCTCGGACATTACTCCATATTGTTTATGCCACACATGATAGAGTATGGATCAAGTTTCATCAATCCACATATTTCCAGTCATCCACACCTCAACTCTGATAGGCTTTTGCAAACACAAGCCGAATTTCATGATACCTTGCAGATAACATACGTATGGTCATCGAGTTCCACAACCTATTTTTGCAACATTACAATGAAGTATCGTTGAGTAAAAACTTATTATGTATGCTCCCTTATTAAACTGCAGCATTATTAATACATACAATTTGTCTTTATGAAGCAGGTGGTCTATAGCTACTGACATCAAACATCTACTGCACGTTTATGACTACATTTCTCATGGCTGTTAGTAGTTTTGCAAAATTTCACATACTCCTGATGCACATTTACGACTGTCATGGAAATCCCAAAAGTTTGGTGGTTACAGATATTAAACATGCAGCATTCCTGGCACCTATGATTTAGCCTCAATAGATTTGTATTTTAATGGTATGAAGAAAGCAAATGTCCTGTGCAGGGATCTACAGTGTACAGATGAATGTCAACCCTACCAAGAGAACCAAATTCTGGTCTATGGTGGGGACAAAAATGGCACATACCATTAAATAGCATTGGTAGTTGAATCTGAGTTAATAACATGACAGTTGAATGCATTACCATTACGCCACCATAGGATAGCGAACCTACATTTTTCCAAGGAAATCTTAACCTCTTATGGCCTACGGAACCAACCAATGGATTATAGTGAGCAGTCAGTCAGTAGGCATAACTTTTTTGAGGGTCACCATTGAAATGAAACCCAGATTAATGGTACAGTGAGTAAACATGTTACCACAGTGACACCTCAATCAAATTCACTTACATCTCTGCCTTTACCCATTATTTAACTTCTGTAATTGTTTTCCACTATGGAGAAACCTGCTCTGTTTTTAACCTATACCGATTTCTTTGAATATTGTAATTTAAAAATGTGAAATCTTCCTTTTGACTATTTAAATGCAAAATAAAGGATTTACCTTTGGTCGATTTTTATCTTTTAATTTTGCTTTTGACTTCTTTTTTGCTTTCCTGCTTTCCATCTTTTTCCTGAAACAAAAACACAAATATTCCTGAAATCAATCTACTTCCAAATTTACTGTAATTCAGCTTATTCAAAATGTAAGGGGAAAAAAATACTAAAATAAATCATACAGTTAAAATTAATTGCAAACAGTAGGGAGACATGAATTATTCAAGGATCTTGTTAACTGAACCAAAACAAACCCTTGCTTTAATGCAATATGCCAAAATCCACACCGAAAAACATAAAATTTCACACTTTCCATTTTAGGACGTTTATGTCAATGTATGGGTCTCATTATTGCTTATATTTAAGAAACAGTTTAGAAAACTGGTCAATGATATAGAATTAAATATTACAAAATCAGTATACGCAGCCTTTCGATCAGGGCAAAAGTTTTTTCGTTGTCCTCCTCTTCCTCTGCTATTTCAATTCAAAAGTTTTCAGATGAAAGATTCCTTTCCGTATTTGGGTGTGATAATGGACCTGTGCCTTATGTGAACCTAACATATATCAGAAATTTCAAAAACTTTACAATGACTTATAGGCATCTTCTCTAAATTACAATATGCCTTTTTGCCTCATATCTTATGTCTATTATATTATGAGCTTTTTTATATTAAACTTGCATATGGAATTTAGGTATTTAGGATTACAAACGGCTATAACTTAAAAACCCTGGCAATAGCAAAAAAAAAACCAATAAAATAATGACTTTTAAATTATTCAGTGCACCGTGCTTCACTTTTTTCAATCATGGAACATTTTACCTCTAGATCATTTAATAAAATTCAAAACTGCTTTACTTATGCACAAAATTATTTGCGACAATTTCACATTCTCAAAACCATTCAATAAGCTAATCCACGAGTACTATACAAGATTTAAAGAAAACTCTTCCTTAATATTACCTCTTCCACAACAAATTTTAAATTAACTAGCATTTCCTTCTTTTGGTACTAAAAGATGAAGCAATCTGAACCTGGAACTCATACGTTCTCTGTCATATTCATGGTTCAAATGAAAGTTATTAGCTCTTTTACTGTCACAACTCTGTTAAGCAAACACACACTGTTATTTATGCTGCCCTTTTGCCTACATCTTACACTCACAATCTGTATTTATTTATTTAAAGTATGTCTCTTTTTCCCTTTGCATATATAACCATCCCCCCACCCCCTTGGAATTTAAATAAATACTCTATAGGCACTCAAACTCTAATTCTAACACCTATCCCCCTCCCCACTACCTTAAAACTCACCCTTCGAGGAAACACAAGCATGTTTATTGGCATGCCTGCTACTAGTAACAGCCTGTATTGCTGTAGAAACAAGTGTTTACTATATACCAGCTTCTTTTACTTCCTTGACTGCCTCTGGTCATTTAGCGGTGCCTATATTGAAGGGAGGTCAGCCCCTCAAATGTCGCGATAAGTTTGTGTGTAACCTTTCAGTGTACAATCATAGGACTCTGATAAAATACTCAGAGACCTAATTTATACAATCTTTCATTATTAAAATGATAAACTACTTGTCATTTAAATGTTATTAAATCCCTTTAGTTTATTCTATTCAACTCATAACGTTTCAACGCCTAAACACCTTTAGCTTCTTAACACATTTGTATAAATCAAACAACAATGTCAATCAATCAACGTTTATTGGCGTAGTGATACCAACGCCGATGGTATGGCGTGATTAGATGGTGAAACGTTCGAAAGAAAATAAATATTTCTGCCTTCGGTGGGACCTGAACCCACGACCTTCCACTTGCCGGGCGGAGGCTCTACCCACTGAGCTACGAAGGACAATATATAATCTCTTTACGAACGTATATATATTGTTGCCAGTTATTTCGCAGAATGGTGTAGTACATAGACTACTATTTAAACCAAATTGCAAAGAGACTGGTATTAAATTGATCGAAATGCACGTTGCAGCCTATGTATTTATTTGACCACTTGACATGTAATTAAATAATTTAATAACTAAATAAGTAAATGTTCGTTTGCATCTACAAAATTTCTTATAAGGTCATAACTAGTAAAAATTGAGTTCCTGAAATTTTTACTGTAAAACATATATGTATTATTAATTTATATATAAAAACCGTAATATAATAAAAGAGGTAAAATATGTGAAATGTATGATAAACGGCAATAAAATAATGGATAGAATGGAAATATATTAATGAAAGGAACACATTATGAAATGTTTTCAATGAAGACTCCCTATATGCAATGTGCTCAATGCAGTAGCATGTTTCTATAATGGCTCTAGCTTTTTGCTAAATAAAAAGAGTCATTGCCTCACGGCATGCCATTCTTTTGAAAAGCAAAGTATGAGTAACATGTATACGGAAACATTAACAAAACTTGACATAATATGAAAGATAAAAACAAGCCAACCTACTACAAGAAGTCTAACCATGAAAAGAATTAAAATTAGTAAATACCAGAATGAGTTGCCAAAGAACAAAGGAGTAATAAAATAAAGTGACCAACAAATAATGACACAGACTTACAAAAATATGCAAATCATGTAATATATAGTTTTTGGTATCTCAAAAACCAAGTGAAAATGCCATGCATAAATCCACTAGGTACGGAATTAATAATCAATGCATTTTTGAGAGACCCAAAAGCACAGTAAAAGTCCAAGTCATTTTCACAAATTAAATATAAACCTGAGACTTGTGTTATAATACATTGTATATTAGTAATGATATTTGACAAAAGCTTGATAAAGTAATTATGTGGAATTTGAAGTCTTTTATCATATATATATAACAATATCAGCATAAGGTCCAGAAAGTTAACTTTTTATTTAGCAAAAAGCTAGAGCCATTATAGAAACATGCTACTGCATTGAGCACACAGCGTATAGAGTCTCTTGAAACATTTCATAATGTGTTCCTTCTATTCATGTATTTCCATTTCATTCATTATTTTATTGTCATTTATCATACATTTCACATATTTTACCTTTTTTGTTATATTACTTTTATTACTATCCAGCTCATTTTGTACAATTAATGTTAATTTTTGTTTGCATTGTTTAATTTTAATTCTTGTTTATATTGTTTATTGTTATTGCTGTATAAATTTATATTTAATTTTTTCTTTTATTTATGCATGCATGCATACACTAGTATGCAAAACTTAAGCAACTTTTCTGATTTTGGCCTTGATTCTGCAAAAATCAACTGGAAGACATGAAATTTATACTACAGAGGTACAATATAGTACTGAAAGGATGAGGAAAGTATAGTAGCAAAAAAATGAATAGGACACATACAGTATGGAATGAAGTAGGAAAGGCTTTACTGACAGAATGGCGTTGGTACAAAACACTGTCTGGCCAAGAGGGAGAACAACAAACCAAAGAACCCTAGTAAGAGACATGACCTCCCCTAACTGAAGTGGTTGCGTGGCACCGTTTGTCCATACTCAACAAGAGATTATCTAACAGTTCTTGGGGTAAGAGTTCCCATTCCTCGAGAAGCAGCTGTTTCAGTTGTCTGGTGTTCGCCGGAGGGTAAGATCGTGACGCAAGGCATCTCTCTAAAGTATCCTACACATGTTCAATGGGATTTAAATGAGGGGAGCACGCTGGACAATCCATTCTGTGGATATCTTTACTTTCCAGGAGTTCCTCAACAGCAAGAGTCCTGTGTGGCAGTGCATTGTCATCTATAAAAACAAAGTCAGGACCAATGACACTCCGGAAAAGGCGTGCGTGGGAGAGGATAACCTCATCACAGTAATAATCTCCGTTAACTGAACCTCTGTCGAAAATATGGAGCTCCGTCCATTATAATACCTCCCCATACCAGCATGCCAGGACCACCCCAACGATGTCTTTCTCTGATGTTAATGGGATTAAAGCGTGTCCTTACTTCTCTCCATACCAACAGGCACCAAGAATCATTTGTCCGTCTGAAACAACTCTCATCAGTAAAGAGGACATGACTCTATTGATGAGGTGTCCAGTTTTTGTGTTCTCTACACCACTGTAAACATTGCCGCTGATGGGCTGTTGTCAATGGTATGCAGCATTCAAGATGGCAGGCAAATAAGCCACTTTCATTAAGTCATCTAGCTGCAATAAACCGGGATACCTATCATCCGGTTTCCGTAAGTAACTGCTAAGCAATGTTGCCCGCTGTCTGCTTTTGATTTCTTTTCGCCTGAAGGGCTATATATCGGTCATCAGTCACTGTTGTTTTAATTGATCAACCACCACCAACCTTTCTTACAGATGTACCTGCCCTTGGAAAGGCTTTCCAAGCTCGTGAACCAACGCTTTTATCAATTTCAAACTCTTGGGCGACAGACGTCAAAGTACGCCCCTCCTCAAGCTTGCTAATCATTCTACCATGTGTAAAGGTGTCCTGATGTTTTCCTATAGCTATACTGCACATACAATCTCACTTTCACTTGCAGAAGAATACCTGGAAATGCGCCTTCCTTTTTTCTTTTCAAATAGCTTTGCAATGCACGCGCTAACTCCACGCGCTTTGTGTGCCCTGACGTCCCCTCTGATGTCATGGTTCTGATATTTGCATATGCATCACCTTTCTACTGAGCTGATTTTTCATTGTACTGATAGCAAAAAGCCCTTTTCAACAATTTCATGGTTGTAAGTTGAAAGATGAATTTGTTGCTTAAGTTTTCCACACTAGTGTATATATATATA
>QLNU02015360.1:306222041-306232505 GCA_006491805.2 Dysdera silvatica
ATGGCACTGACGATCCATTGTGACATGGGTGACATTAAATTTTTGAAAACCTGTTATGATTTATGCAATTACTGCATTTTGTTTTCGTTGGCTTCGGGTATTCTTTCATAGAATGATCACCCGAACATAACGAGCATACCGTTTCTGCCTGAAATTTTTTTTGTGTTATGGCTAAATTAATTGCATTTGCAACATCTCAGGACTGAAATGTAATCCGCGTAATTACAAATACTCTATTTGAGTTTCATTTTCGCTCCGCACTCAATTATTTTCTTCCTTATATCCGGAGAGATCTCTATTATTAAATTTCTATTATTTTTTCTCCCAGTAAATATAAACTTTGCTTCTATTTTTTCATTCTCTTCTATAACTTCAGTGTTTTGGGATTTTATGATTCTTTCAGCGTTATCAATATTGACCTCATCAGGTATTATATATAATCATGCGTGGTAGGAATTCCTTTCTCTCCGTAATCACAAGATCCTCACTACATTTTTCAGTTAAAGCTTCACATAATTTTTTAATGTCATTATTCTCTTTACAAATAACAAGGACGTTATCGTTACCTATAGTTTTCATGCTATTTACTCTTACATTCAGTTTGCCAGGATCCACCTTTTTTTTAATTAATTTCTTTATTTCCTCGCTTGTTCGACGTTTCAATGAGCTTACAACAGCTTTGTGCACCGCACGATGGTGGCCTTTGCTGGAGACGGCAGATCCCGTAGCTGTCTTGCAAGTTTACATCACAGCAAATTCTATGCATAATTTTTCATAGCAGTCTATAATAAAATATCAGTTTTGGTGCGATTTCCTAATTCAAATAATTTCTTAATTTTTCATGAATAGACGAAAAGCGTTACAGAAGCATTTTTCCAAGCCCAACAATACTGCAGGCAATATTATCACTGTGTGAACAGGAGTTACAAAATCTTCATTTATAGTTGTTTCCTTTAAACTAGACCACCACATAGAAATCTGGACATTTTCTAAGATTTTATTGGAGTAGTATGTTTCAGGAAAAGGAGCTCATTTTGCTCAAGAAGCTATAATGTGAAGTACAAATTTGGGTTAATGACATTAAGGAGTAAGGTGGGTCGAATTTTCAAAAGTTGCTTAAATTGAAACGTAATATTGCGTAATAGTAATTGTTCCCGCCTCCTACGACCAGAGAAGAAGCTAGTACGTCAGAGTATTGCCGGTGCCTCAATTGGACTCGTCCGGCGTCACCTTGCTGTCAGTCGCCATTTCGTCTTCTACTTTCCTCCAACTCACTTATTTTCGCGTTTAGAGATTTAACTGTATTTTTATACTCATTTTGTAGTTTTGTGAGTTCACTCACTGCACTTAAAATATCGTTTTTTAAATCTTTGCGAAGATGACTACTCACTTGCAATACTTTTAACAATAAATCCAGCGCACCGCCAAATCGAGCGTCCTCGTCACTCTCCGCCATTACTCTGTGTGTGTTTGTGTGTTTGTGTGCGTGTGTGTGTTGGTTTGGCAGACATGGGTCATGTAAAGATTTATCCTCGTTTGACCATGGAATCCCAAATGGTTCTCGAGACGGGCTATTATTTAAAAAATTATTGAAAAATACTTATAAAAATTATTTATTAAATATTAAAATTATAAAAAATAAAACTAATGGTATATTTGCAGTATTTTGCGCTCCCCCCACCAACTCTTGAAGAAAAGCTGCTACGCTTTGAATAGAGATTCTCGGTGAAATGTAGGATCTCCCACCGCTGCCACTAGGGATTTCACTTTGACAGCACTGCTTTGTTTACTTCTATACGTCTACATCTTTTCCCCAAAAAAGACGCGGCTCCCTTTTTTATTAAGGTCTTGCAGTCAACTCGTGTAGGGACGGATTTAAAGGTCATTCGGGGGGCGATTAATGACTTGAGTTTTGAAAATGATACCTAAATGGACCTTTACCTTGCATCTTTTCAATGTTAAATTTTCATTCAAGGGGGGCGATCGTCATCCCCGCCCCTAAATCCGCTCTTGAACTCGTGAGAAGTTTTCTAAATGGTCCGCGGGAAAAAGTGAAGTGGAAAAGTGGTCCGCGAATACATGACGTGGTCAATTTTGGATGTCTTCTGCGAGCTCATCTTTGGATTTATTTTGCTTCGAATTGCAGCTGATAGCTTCTCTGGCGGCACCTGTTATTTCGTTATTCATTTGTTTCGTCATAAATTTTTTCATTGCCGGAAAGATTACATTGCCTTTCAACAAGGCATATAGTTTACATGTATAATTCTTCACGCAATGACTGGAACACTCAATTTTCTGATCATTTTGGCCATAGTCAATGACTTTTCTTATTTTCAAGAGAACATTAGAATCCCCATCGCTGATGAGGGTCAGATATCGAAGTTCATACATCTGCTGGGACAATTTGAAGCCTTTTGTGATAATATCTGGTTCCATGGCAGGAGATGACTAGTTCCGGTTCTTGAAGCATATATGGTCACGTCGTTGTCCAATTTTCTCATCAATACTACAAATGTAGCAATATTTATTGCGAACCCCAAGGAAAGGCAATTTCTTTGCAGCCGCCCCAATGACGCACGCTACTCCCGAAGATGTAGTGTCTGCCAGGTCGACTGGTATTACAATATCTTTTGCGCAATACTTAATTGTACTGCTATCATGTAATTGTAACATATTTATAGTCATTGCATATTTTCAGGTTTAATTTTCATACCTTTTCCCATATGATTTCATTGTAGTCAGCACCATTTTATGTTCTTACTCCTAAGAGATATTCAGTTTGTGCTGTCATGACATTTGTCTGAATACAATGTTTGTTATTTATTATTAGATCTATGGCCGTGACGCCTAGTACACCAGCTACCGTCGAAAATAACTGCTATGTAAGGAACTTTGTCGTTTTGGTCTATGTGCTCGGCGGCAACTGGAAGTATGACCTCTTCCTTTGCAGCCTGATACATTTCTGCCTCTAACGTTAAACCTTACAGGACTTTATTTCATTGTGGCACTTCTTATACTTCTCCGCACTCATACTGGAATATCCATACATGAAAACGTTTCTTCAAGGTGGTAGTATCCAACCGTTGCATGTGAATCCCCAGGCAGCTGCCCTATTTATGTCCAAACATCCTTTGTTTTCTAATGATGTGCTGACTGCCCTTTCAAGGGAACACTTTGTACACTTGAACTTGAATATGGAACTTAGACAGCAGAAAACCACCATTGATACAATCCTTCTGATGCAACGCAACTTTGGAAATAGCTTTAATAAAGTAGGAAAGGTAGAGAATTACTCTCCGGCCCCCCAGGCAATCTAACTTGACATCCTTGGTAAGGTGAGCTTTGTTTCTTTCTATGAGAATCTCGGGAAGACTGGAAAAATATAAAAGTTAAGGTAAGTCCCTAATTGTGCAGTTTATTCAAATTGAACGGAAACAGTATACATTTTCAGCATGGAAAATGTAATTATCTATTCGTACTGAACCAGTACACTTATAACTATCATACATAATTCGCCTCCAATCAAACAGATTACGACCATGGAAATAATGAAACAACTAATAAAAACAATATTTTACATAACATAAAACATAACCATAGCAATAACAATTTTAAAAATAAATTAATTCCACTTGGCGAAATTTAACGAATCATTGGCGACAGGAACGCATTATCAGAGAATTCCACAGTAATGCTTCAGACTAGAAAGGTGGATGTATAGATAGCAGTACTTGCTTCCCACTATCCGGACTGAAGGCGTCACCTATTATTTCATCAGAAGGCAACAGCTCAGCCAAAGGATCAGAAAAGATCCTAAATTGAAAAGGATATGTCATAATCAGCTTTTCCGTAACTTAGACGTACAGGGTGTTCATTTTAAAAGGCCACACACTGAATAATTTTAATTTTAAAATAAGCAGATTCTGAGAAAAACAGGTCAATTTTTATATCCAGGTGGTAAGCCAAAATTAATATCAAAGAATTTTGGCTTTGATTTGATTCTCGCTCCATAGATGGCGCAACGATATGCTCTATGTTAGTTTATGGCGAATTCTTAAAACTTTCAACATAAAACGATATGTATTTCATTTATTAAAAAGTACATAAAAATTAATAAAAACGTAACATGAATAAAAAATTACCATTTAAACTGTAACTAATAGACCGTACTTCATTTATGGCAAAAAACAACAACAAAAAAACACATATATATATCTAATATCTCTTAAGGTGGCCTTATAGGTTAAGTGGCATAGACTAACATAGAGTATATCGTGGCGTCATCTATAGGGTGAGAATCAAACCAAAGCCGATACAAAGGCTACCTTAAGAGATATTAGATATATGTGTGTTTGAGGTGTTTTTTTTGCCATAAATGAAGTGTGGTCTATAAGTTACAATTTAAATGGTATTTTTTATTTACGTAACGTTTTTATTAATTTTTATGTATTTTTTAATAAATGTAATACACATCGTTTTATGTTTAAATTTTAAGAATTTGCCATAGACTAACATAGAATATATCGTGGCGCTTACTCCATGGAGCGAGAATCAAATCAAAACCTATAATAAGTGCTTAAGAGATATTATATATATATGTGGGTTTTCCGTTTTTTGTTTTTTTTTTGGAATGAATTATGGTCTAGGAGTTGCAGTTCAAATGACATTCTCTTTATTTATGTAGCATTCTTATTTATTTTTATGTACTTTTTAATAAATGAAATACATATCGTTTTAATTTGAAAATTTTGTACTTTAAAGTCTGTATTTCTGTTTACTGTATTCATGTTGGATAGTTATTCTTTCGGAATCTTGTGAGCTGTAGGTTCTATTAGTAGAACGACAGCATGTATAGTGGTAAAATAGCGGTAGGCAAACTATTTCTGTTTTGTGAACGGTTAATTTTTGGGACCTGTTTCTTTGATCAGGGTCACGTCCTGGAGGGAAACAAACCACTGTGCGCATGCGTACGAACTTGAGATTTTCAGACCTTGAAGTGAATTTAGTACCGTTTGATGAGCGCTAACTTGATGGCTAGAAACACTACAATTTTAAAAAGCCGCGATGTTTCCGTTTTTTGCTGACGCTACAGTAGTGAAAACTTCTTTTCTTTCCTGCAATTTACTGATCATGTTGTGTTTACATGCATGCCTGATTATTTCTACAGCAAAACAACTATGAATTTGACCAGTTTCTACCTATACTTACTGGATAAAATATTTTTACCTTTTATGTTGTCTGACAATCAAGTTATATTTACAGGCAAGGTATTTTGGGGAAAGGAGGATCTTAAAGCCATGAAAAATTGATATCGATATATGTGAATGACCTCTTTAAGGGGGAAAAATACGAGGACATAGGTTAAATATTCAATGTGTAGGGTAAATGGCTTACAAAACATTATTTTCTACCCACCCCAACCCTAATCTTATCATTTTTCGTATTTTGTACCCGCTTTTGGTGAAGCCATTCCCACTTCTGCTCTAACGTCATGTAAGTTTAGTCCGCATGCTTCTGGACTTCGGACGGACACCAAAAAATCACGAGTCATGCCAATGGAGGGGAATTGGAGGCCTATGTTAAATTCAATACTTCCCTCAATTTTTTTATGGTATTTGAGGCGATTTTTTCTTGTTTATTTTCGAAAACATCAATTATTTTTTACTTGTTGGGAAAGCATACTTTTCTTTTTTTTCCTTGCATTGTTCAAAAGCCAACCAGTGTAAAAAAAAGCCCATAAAAATTTACCTACTTACTTATATTGCTGTATAAATGTAAACTGCCTACAATCAAGGAAGTCATAGTTATCACTAAATGTAATTACTAATAATTTTATTTTCAAATTCTACGATGGTTGCTAAATATTAAAATAGTATTAACATTTGAATATACCTGAATAGCACTAATTTTTCAACATGCACTTATTGGATTTACCTACGCCGCATAAAAAATCCGACCAATCATGCATATATAAAATTTTATGTAGAAAGAATAAAATAGATTGGATATCTAACAACTTCATTATCTTACTACTAATCTTACTACGAAACAAAGAATTTAATCTTTCATTGCAAAATCCAAGACCACTATCTGTTCTTATTACCTTTATCTTTTTATTGGTTTGTCGTTCTGCCATTAGGATGAATTCTTTACACTAAGAAAACTTCATCTTTCGTCTTCAAAAGAAAGCAAAATGACCACCTACTATAGTCATCTGTAAAAGTAACTAACTATATCCAGCCAATGATGCTATATGTGCAGGACCCCATACATCTGCATGTACTAACTGAAGTAAATCATCTGACCTTATTTCTTGTAAACAAGGATAATTTGTTT
Source organism: Dysdera silvatica (assembly GCA_006491805.2). Lineage (NCBI taxonomy): Eukaryota > Metazoa > Arthropoda > Arachnida > Araneae > Dysderidae > Dysdera > Dysdera silvatica. The sequence continues at coordinate 306,228,378 of QLNU02015360.1, forward strand.
TTGTGCTTTTGGCTAATTGGCAATATTCGCAAACAGTTTCCTCTCCAGACAATTTGTCAAGTCCTATCACCATATTTTTTCGGACATTTGTCGTAAAGTATTAAAATTGCAGTGACCATAACGTTCATGCCATCTCATAATAGAATTCGATTTTGTAGAGAAACTACAGTAGTCTTCTGTTTTAAAATAATTTATTTTCCATCCGATTTGTTTATCAATGATCCCTCGTAATATATAAAAATGATTTTCTCATATATTTCCATCTTGGGCTATAAATCTTTATCCTTCCTTCAAGCTTTGCATGTAAGCCGGCATCTTCCATTTTTGTTACTGATATTAAATTTTGATTTATTGATGGTACATAAAGAACGTTCTTTAAAGTTAAGTATTTGAACTTATTCCTATCTTTAACTCAAAATTTTACTACACCAATTCCTTCAACTTTATGAAGCATTACTTATCCCAGTCTTACATAAGATTTTTTTAGGTACTGGTTACATTTCAAGAAAGAATTCTGGATTCTGTAATATATGAGCAGTAGTTGCACTATCTATAATCCAGTCTCTAGTCAACTGTATTTCTTCTGCATAACTCCCTTCATACTGAAATACAGAATCTGCTAAGAAAGATACCTTTCTTCCACAATTAGTTCTCTTTCCTTATGCTTTCATATCTTTCAATCTCATATTTCCTCTCTCCTTTACTGTTGTTGTACAACTTCTTGAAATATGTCCATATTGATGACATTTAAAACATTTCGGACCTCTTGAGCTAGTTGGCTTTGCTGCATGTTTACACTTGTCACTCGAAGCTAAAATGGAGTCTTGCTGCATATTTCTTTCTTCTGCTTTAATAGACATCCTACCATACTCACTTAGAAGTCTCTCCTTTATCTTAAAATTAAAGTCAGTATCATCATATTCATATAATTTGTAAAAGAGTCCATCATAAATGTTTGGTAAATAACGAATTAATTGATAACAACGATGTTCATTTAGTGTTTCACCAGCTTCCTCAACTCTCCTATATACAGTTTCAAATCTAGCTATAAAAACTGACATGGGTTCTTCGGCCATTAACTTAACATTCATACATTCACTTAACACTTGAGACTTCCATGCCCTTGAAGTTGCCTCAAATGCTTTAGCTAATGTATCCCATGCTTCTGCTGGATCATCTAAGTCCAGTACTATTTGACTTGTTTCCCTATCACAAGATGCTTTTATAATTCCAAGTGCCCCTTCTTTAAGTGATTGCCATTTCAAAGTATCACCAAAGCTTAGCTTTTCAGGTAATTGTGGATGCGTTTTAGCAGAAATCCACTTAGACACACCCTCTTGCTCCAAATGACATAAGGTATCACTTTTCCAAGTTCTGTAATTATTTCTATTCAGTTGAGAGCAAATAAAACTTCATGTTACTCTTCCTTCATCTATTTCCATCACAGAAAAAAGCTGCTTCAATTTCTTCACAGTAATTGACAGTAACCATGCTCTGCTATCACTTTGTGATGAATTAAACATAATTTCATCAACTTACTTAGCACTGCTTTCAGTGTGTTTGAAGAACATTAAAGAAATGCATTCTCTTTAACCTGTTAACTGGGTATGACGACATTTTTCGTCATGCCCAGAAGACTACCAAAATGCGAATGACGACATTTTTCGTCATTGAAATTAAATGTCATTGCGAATTAAGTATCACTGAAATTATAATAACCAGCAGTAACTATACAGTTACTGCTGGTTTGCCCAATATACTACAGATTTTGCACTTGATTGAGTAGACACAGTGGTTTTGTTTACAGAAGTAAGATTGTCCCCAACTTGACTTGGATTAGCACATTTACAAGTTTTGCATCTTTTGTTCATACATTTAGAGTAACATACATTTTGCACAGGTAATTTTTTAACCAGATTATCCCCTGATGCCAAGATATATCTAGGGCTCCTTGTTAATGCGTGTGACTGACCCTGCACCATAATCTCATTGTCTTTAGAGCTCATGAGGTATTTTGAAGTACATAGATGATAGTATAATAATAAAATAAAAATCCCAATTAATAAAAATACAATAATGCACAAAGACTAAACTATAAGAAACCCAAATAATAAAATATAAAAATTATACACAAAATTAATAAAGTTAATATACCTGAAATATTATACATATAGTATTGTATTGTAAAGGTGCTAATGCATCACTAAACATAATACAATAATTTATAAGATTAAAAATGAAATTAAAAGGTAACATAAATAATAGTACATTTTATGATAAATATTTAATTCTAATTGTGATTATGCGGTATAAGCTGCAATGAATCAACAATAGAAGAAATAGTTATGTAAAAAGCAAAACACAGCAATAAAATAAATACACAATGATAATAAAACACATAAATAAATAATAGTACTAAAGTGAAAAAAGAAATAAAATGCAGGAAAAATAAAAGGAAAAAAAATGAAAGAAATGAACCAAATTTCAACGATCTTAGAAAATTAAAAAAAAAAACTAGTAAAAAACATTATCTGGAGGTCTGAATAATGGGATGTTTCTAATAGACAGCCTGATCTAAAAAGCCGATCCAGTTGCCCAACAGCCCATTAGAGAAAAAAATTTATTGAAAAGAAGTGTGAAATGAAAAAAAATATAAATACACAAAAACAAAATAAATGATAATATTAAACTAAAAATAACAGTAAAATACTTTTTGTAATAGGCAACCAAAGCAGAAAATAACACCAGAAAAGCACATTTTAACACGTGAAAGAGAGATAGTAACCATGTCGATGGCAAACCAAGCAAGTTTACACTTGCTTGGAGAACAGCAATTCATAAGAGATAAATGTTGTCATTCGTAGCTGAGGTGGTAGAGCCTCTTGTCTGGCAAGTGGAAGATTGTGCGTTCAGGCCCCACCAAACGCAAAAAAAAAAAATTTTTTTTTTGTTTTGAACGTTTCACCATCTAACCACGCCATACCATCAGCGCTGGTATCACTATGCCGAAAATAAAGGGGGAGGAGGTATTGTAATGGCAGAGGTCAGAGCGTGTCACTAAAAGTTACTTTTTTTCAGCAAAGTCACTAATGTCACCATTTTATAAAAAGTCACTTAAGTTACTGTTTTCTCTAAAAAACTACTTTTTTGCAGTTGTGTACGGATTTTATTGACGCATATTAATTTTGAATTTCCGTGGTTGAGAATCCATAACCATCAAGAGTAAATACCATATTTTTTAATTGGATACTTAAAAAATATGAATTAGCCTTTTTGCCAAAAAACGTTGAATGTGTGTCCACTTAAAAAAATAATTTGAAAAAGAAAAAAAAAATGCATATTCAGTTAAGTGAAGTTTGAATAACCTGGAATATACCGTTGAAGAATTTGGTTCATTATTTACATTTTTGTAGCCTACTCATTATCTGCAGGGGATAAAATGTCCACAGGGTGATATGCTGGGGGCCATTTTTCTAGATCCTGTTTATTTGGCAATTTTTTTTTTTTTTCGAAAGTTAAAATAGTTACAGGATTTGTACATTCATTAAAAGCTCTTAAGTGTTTAGGGAACAAATTTTGGTCCTTAAAAGTCCTTATTTTCACCCAAAATCTGCAAAGTCTTTAATTTTGTTTTCCCATTTCTGAACATTTCTCTGAAGCAAGTTCCGTTTCAATTTCTGTTACCACCATTCTTCTCACGGTACGAATCAACATAAAGAACGAACATGACATTCACACCATGTGAGTTGTCATATGCCTCTTGCGAACAATAGGCATATGCATAGAGAACTCCCTCTGGGAATATGCATAGAGAACTCCCCCTAGAAACTTGCTTGAGCATTTCTTCAGAACTAGAATGACCAGTGCAATTCACCCCCTCCCTCTCCGAAACCTAGATTTAAAGTGCGAGGCGCCTTAGGCACAGCCATGAACTTTTTGCACCCCCCACCCCCATATATTTTGTAATTAGATAGTTCTGTTATGAGAAGTTTTACTCTGTACTGTTTATATATAGCGTTCATCTCAGCCATTTTTAGAAGGACGAATTGCCCTACCTGGTCTTCAAAGTTAAACTAGCCATCCAAGAAAGTATTTTCTTGCGTTTGAAAGTTGCAAACTAAGGGGAAG
>QLNU02015360.1:306235528-306252458 GCA_006491805.2 Dysdera silvatica
ATAGCAGTTAAAATATTTTCATCAATTTCTTTGGAACAACCAGCGAATTTCCAAGTTGATACTTTCTTAACACTATGGATGTGCCAATAATATTTTAAATGCCACTGTGTTTGTGTACCGTCATCAACCATAGTAGGGGTAATTTCAATTAATTTTCACTTTTTTGCAGACCTCAAGAGCTTTGATGTTCACACATTACTTGTATTAGATTTGCCAGAATGTTGTATGAACTCATCTTCTTTTAACAGTTCATTGAAGCGAGAAGGAGTAACGATGTTGACATCTTTTTGTTTTTCCTTGGTATTTATATCAGTTGAAGTATCCTCCATTTTTTCTGATTGTACAGTTCTTGAATTGCTTCCCATTTTTCTTGAAATTCTTCCTATCTCACATAGTTTTTTCTGTTCCTCTCCTTTTTGCCACACAATATATTCAGTAGTCAATTTTGTACAAATTCTAAGATTTCTGCTCGATTTCTGGCCATTATAAAATTCATCAAATGTCTTTCCAGTTTGTACTGAGGTAAACACCCTACATCAAAAGTTGTTTGCCAAGAATTTGCCATTCGTTTTTCTTTTTGACCATCATTTGCCTATATTATATATGTTGTCTATATTTTGTAAACGGAACTTTTTAACGGTAAGATGAGAAGCTGGACAGCAGTCGTTTGAATTCCAAATGTCAGTCATTTCCTTTGCTAAACTACCTTTCATGATATTGACAGATGATTTCCCACTTTTAATTGTGGATATCACACATTGAATAATATCCTCATTAGTTGGGTAATTGTGATTTATTAAAATTAAATTCACTTTCACCTTTATCCATAATTATTATGCACTTTCACAGATATAACTTAAAATGAAAATAAAGAACTAGTATTCCATCTACAGTGTAAGGAAACCCAAATAACATAGGATATAACACCCCACATATATGAATATGTAGATATGTCTATTATTGAATATAGCTATAGTTTACTCATTTTTAAAGATACCAAAAAACAAATAGCATTTTTGGAAATGGGAAGATAAAGTAATTAAGGTGGTTCAATCCAAAATTTTGAAAACTTTTTCGTTACCCCCCTTTTACTAAAAAACGTTGATTAAAATTGTTGTTTAATAAGTTAATATTGTTTATTGTTTGTCTCAATTTACTAGTTTGTTTTTCAACATAATGTCAATACGTAAGTTTTGGGTACATATATTGAAGGTCGCAGTTTTTGTGTTCTCATTATTGATGGGGACACACTGGGAAGGGATGGGTAGAAAGGGGCAGCAAAATAGTAAATCCGCCCATGAGGGTACAATTAGCAAAAGATTATTTTATGATAATAACGCTATGAAAACTGAAAATCCATGGAAGAGTTGTATAAAGATGCCCTATAGTATACTTAACAGTAGGCGACGTACAAAATTTTGTTTTCAAATAAACAATTCAAAAATAATGAACATGATGAATGATTCAATATGCGAAGTTGAAACGTGTATTGTAATACAGAATTGTAAACGAACTACCATAAAAGATTTTTTTTGTGCAATACAGTTCGTGTATCGAAGAATTGCAAATCTTCGATACTTAAGTAAATTTTTTTTTTTAAATCCTGATATAAAATCAAATATTGAAAATGGGGTTGGGAGGGGTGTATATACTTTGTTATGATTTAAGCCGGCATAATAATTTTATTATCTTGTTTTTGTATGGAATAGGCATGTATAGAGTTAGCATGGAGAAGTTTGTACTATATTGATGTAACTAAGAACACAAAATAATACAAAAATTAAATTGAATAAAAATAAATTGCAGTGGTAAACTAAATATTCTTATCGAGAGGAAAATGTGTGGGTGTCAAATTTATTAGTAATAAAAAATCCCCATGAAAACTCACCCACAGGTACTGGTATCTTTAGAAAGTGCTTAATGTGTGCTTTCTTATGATATGCCACATGAATATTTCAAATTTTTATTTTCAAGGTCAATGCATTTGACCTTTGACATGTCAAAAAAGGGTATTTCAATTTTTTTTTAAATGTTATTTTTCCATTTATTTTCTACAATGTCTGCGAATCTCATTCTGGGACAGCCGTGGGATATCGAGTAATTAATTTAAACATACTGTGCATGTACCCATTTTCATTCAAAAATTATATAATGCACTTGTTTTCTGCCATTATTGTTATTTTAATTTTTTTTAGAAAATTATATGTTACTCTTCCATTTATTTTCTACAATATCCATGAATCTCATTCTGCGACCGCCATGCACTACTCGAATATTCGAATTAGAAATTACATTTATATACCAAAAATGGCCTTGCATGCACATTTCTTAAAAAAAAAAAATACTTACAGATTTTGACAAATGGGTTTTTGGCTGCAATCGGAGTCCTAAACATATTTTGTTAAAAAGAGTTTTACATATTTTTTACTGATATCATTTATTTACCCATTTCACGTGAGTAGAAGATTTTCAGAGGGGAAGCGGTGAGGAAGTGGTAAGATGGACATTTCAATAGAATTTTCTGGAGAATAGTGGAAAGGCAGATTTGTGCTTAACTTCATCTGTTATTTCCATTCACTAACAATTTAACTACAGCAACTATAGATGTTTCTATGTTATGTGGTTTTACGGCTCAAAGACTACAATGGTCATGCTGCATCGGGACCTACTGTTTTTCGAAGAATCCGAACCTCTGGACCTACAATTTTCTGAGGAATCCAAACCTCTTAAGGCCTAGGGAACCAAACCCCGGACTACAGTGAGCAGTGCGATCTTTATGAGATCTCTGAGTAAGCGTTCTTTGCACTGTTGGGAGTCGAACCCGAGTTAACGGCGCACTAGGCGAACGCGTTACCACACTGCGCCACCGCAGAGCTATAGATGTTTCACATCAATCCTTCCGTTAACAGATGGCTGTCCATGTAGGTTTGGTCATTAAAGTTATTAACTAGTCGCATGTCGAGAAGGGAAGGGCTTGGCTCTTAAATCCTTAGGGAGTGAGAGGAGAAAAGCAAATAATGCTTAAAGCCCAATTAAAATAGTTTAGATTATGTAGACTAAAGACTTTGATACTCAGTTTTTGGCATTTCAGTTTTATGCTTTATTCTAGGGATTTTTGAGGGAATTGTTTAAAAGATGGAGGCTTCTGAGCTGAAAGAAATTAGAATAGCCAGTGTATATTGCAACTCATTCAATGAACCAGATCATTCAAATGTCAGAAATTTTTAAGGAATGTTCTTCCTTGGATGGTAAAAAAAAAAAATTCCATTTTGAGAGGGAGAAATATGATTTGTGATAAATGTCCGAAGAAGCTGCAGTTAATAAAAGTTCAGAAAGTGAGGATGAATCTCCAGTTACTATAGCAGGAACAAGTGTAACTTCTGCTAAGAAACACGAGATAGTTGCTAAATGTGGTGATCAGACATCATATACTTCCGATTATAAAGGAGAAACAGCAATATCTACATTAAATGAAAGCTTGAAAAATATTTAGGAAACACCAATAAAAAAGAAAAGACTTGCTGCACTATAATATCCAAGAACTAAACTAAATAAATAAAGCTACAAAAAGAAAGGTGGTGACTATTCCTGACAGTGATTCACCTTCTAATTCAGCTGAATTGGAGATAATTGTTCAGAAGAAAAATTCAAGAGCACTGAGAACAGAATTTTACATATACAAATTTTAACTATTTTGCCTAAGAGCTGGTCTGCTAAAAAAATAGAAGAAAGATTTGAAGCCAGTTATTACAAGGTGAAGAAAATTAAGCAACTCATCAAAAAAGGGGGAATCCTAGTATCTCCCAACCCAAAACCTAGTAAGACCGTGAGTTAAGAAACGGTAAGCCTTATGCAAACATTTTATACCAATGGTCACATAAGTAGGATAATGCCAGGAAAAAAAGACTTTGTCTCAATGAAGGTTGATGGAGAGAAGACACACATACAGGAAAGACTGGTACTGGTAATGTAAATGAAGCATTTAAGCACTTCGCAGATAAGTACCCAAAACTTAAAATTGGATTTTCCAAATTTGTGGAACTTAGACCAAAAAACTGCATTTTGGCTGATACTAGTGGAACACATGCTATCTGTGTTTGGCATATTAATCAAAATGTTAAATCAATGCTGGGATGCAAATTGAAGGAACTAAGTAAAGAGCAAAATGTTTCTACTAAGTCATACAAGACATATATGGCACTATTCCTTTGTCACCCTGCGCAAATAATTCGTTATTTAGGAGACTGCAAGTGGAACAAATAAGCCAAATTTCATAAAAATCTGAAATGGTCAGGGTGAAAATCCCATTTTTTTTTGATTGATTTGACATGGAATTACCCTTACATATGGAGAAAGAGAGTGTTGTTCCATGTTTTCATTCATCTAGTGGTCAAGATACTCTGGGCTAAACAGAGGGACCCTGGTTTGAATCCAATGGGGACGGCGTCTCTTTTTTTCTTTCTTCTCCTAAAAAAGTCTCTAGATTGAGCTAATAATATGTGGGTGTCAAATTTATTAGTAATAAAAAATAAAGTTTTCAAGATGAGACAAATAAAAACAATTAGCATATCCAGTCATCTCTCACCACTGAATTTAACTATGTATGTATTTGTTTTGCATGTAACCTACATAAGACGGAAACCTGCATACTACGGAATTTTTTTTTCTGGTCACATGTGTTTCTGGTTTAGACAGGTTTCACTGTATATATGTGTGTGTGTTATGGCCAAAACCTGGGGTTCTGCCAATTTGCCAAGTGGCCAGCCACTTCGCACTTTGGCCGAAGTCCGAAATAAAAGAGAAATTCGGGCTTTGGCCGGCCAATTCACGATGTAGCTGACAACCAATGGCTGGTTTGCGAATTGGCCAAGAAAAAGTGCCCAAGCCTAGAAGTTTCGCAGAGCTAAGTTGAAAATAAACGTAAATAAAACTAAAATGGTGATATATACAAACGAACATATATATTTAATTTCAATTTCTCAGAATTACCTAATAAATTGATGAAAAAAGTGTAGAGGTGGTAGAAAAATAGATTTTTAGTTTAATATTGACTAATAAATTGGAATCCACAAATTAAGACAGCTAGTAAAAAAGTTAACAATGAAGTTGCAGATTACTAAGATTTTTAAATAATATACCTATTAAAATTAAGACAGAATTATATTATTCCTTTATAAATAGTCATATTGCCTATTGTAATTGTATTTTGGATTATTGGGTTCAAACTCATACTGAATTATTTGAAAATATACAGAAAAAATTATAAAACAATCAAATTAACGATACAACTAAATAAATGAGAGGGATAGATTAATTTTTTTTGATGATTTATTATTGCCTAAAATAAAAAACAATATTGGCCGTGAAGGATTCGGGTAAGTGTCCCCCAGAATTTCCCTCCCTCCCTCCCTCCCTCCCAGACATTTCATCTCTGTAGATAATGAGATGGCTACAAAAATGTAAATAATACACCATAATACATATAATGTTTTAACAGTAGAGCTCTAGTCATTCAAACTTTGCTTAACCGTAATGTCTTATGCTATGGTTGTTTTGTTCTTTTTTTAAGTGGGTGGACACTCATTCTGTTTTTTGGCAAAAGTGTCCATACAGTGGAAATCGTTCATAACAAACCCTGGTTACTCAAACTTCGCTTAACCGAAATGCTCTTCTACACTATTTTTTTAATTACTTTAAGTGGACACTTAATAAAAAAAAATATGGATCATTTCGATTAAAGGAAGTTCAGATGACCTGGTTTTGTTATGGCTTTCACTGTATCTACATTTTAATATGAAATGAGTGTCCACTTAAAAATAGAAAAATAGTATAAAAGGTCATTTCAGTTAAGCGAATTTCAGATAACCAGGCTCTACTGTTAAAAATTTTTGTATTTACATTTTTATAGCCATCTTATTATCCATAGGGGGTGAAATACTGGGGGGCCACTTTTCCAAATCCCTCATGGCCAATATTGGTTTTTATTTTAGACAACAAATCATTAAAAATTTTATTTATCCCTCTCATTTATTTAGTCGTCTTGTTAATTTGATTGTTTTTATTAATTGATTTTATAATTTTCTTCTAAATGTCTTCAAAAAATTAAGCCTGAGTTTGTCCCCAGTCATCCCAAAAACGATTACAATATGACTATGTATAAAAAGGAATAATATAATTCTATCTTCATTTTACTATGTATATGATTTAAAAATCTTAGTAATCTGACACCTTTAATAATTTTTTTACTATTCCTAATTTGTGAATTTCAATTTATTAATCAATATTAGACCTAAAAAATCTATTTTCCATTATTTCTCTTTTTTATTAGATAATTCTGAGAAATTGCACTTACACGTGATATATATATTGTAAATATCACCACTTTTGTTTTATTTATGTGCACTGTCAACGTAGCTGTACAAAACTTCTAGCTTTGGCTACTTTTTCTTGGCCCATTCATGAATTGGCTGTTGATTGTCGGCCACATCGTCAAGTGACTGGCCAAAGCCAGAATTTATTTTTTATTTTGCGCTTTGGCCAGACTTTGGGCTTTGGCTGTAACATATAAACTGCTGATATGAATAACCTTTAATGTGCGTTTTATTTTAGTTGCTAGGCTCAGATAAAACATGTTATGCCAGTGAACATTCAGAAGTTAACCCGAAAAGTAAAACTATGACACTTATGTCCAGAAACGTATGTGTAAATTTTATTTTGTTAGAACCTTTAACATTTAAATTTATTTCAATTATTTTATTTTCTACAAAATATGCTATTTTAACTTTAACTTGCTCCACTATACTCATTCATATGTTTTATTTTTGTGATAGGACTTCTCTCTTTCTTGCCGTTATCTATACTTTTGAAGGGGTGTTAAATATTTTTTACAGTGGTAGTTTTGTCCATTCTGTTGTCCTGTCTGAAATGCTGTTGAGGACATATTCCACAATATGTGAACACATTACAGTTATATGTAGCGCATTCTAGCACATGCTGTAGAACATTTTTGATCAGCAGAACATTGCAAAACATTCTGCTTTGGGGCATAAAGTGCAAACCTTCTCAAAATGGAATTTTTTTGCAGTCCCGTCAGAAGTCAATAATATTTAACATTAGCTAAAGCGGAAACTTGTCTAATACAGAAACAGAAAGAACTATGTAGTCCCATTGAAGTGAAAAACTGCATAAGACAAAAAAATCTGTAGCTTGAAGAAAATTTTCTCAGCAAAGAAAAAAAAGAGGGAGGGGAATGGGGTTGAAGTAAAATGCAAATATCAAAGTGCGGAGGATGGACATAAGACATTTTACAGACACATGATGCCCTTACCCAACCCCCATCTTGGGCACCACCCCACTTCTTAAATAAACTTTCATTATTAACCAGAACGAAATGTCACTCATAGCGACTTTTTCAATTCATGGATAAACTCAAAGCAAGGGAGAGTACAAATGGCCATCCATTATGAGGTCTACATCCAAAGAAGCACCCCTAGTTCCCATTTGTGCAGGAAAATACCTCTCAAGGGTAATTAGTTTGAAGTGGTATGCTTCCATAATGAGAACAAAAATGATAGTGAAGGTGATAATGACGTCATGGAAATTGAAAATCCATGCATGAAAATCCATGCAAGAACTATAAAGACATCCTAGTATACTTACAGTATGTACAAAGCTTTACTCTTCAAATAAACAATTCAGAAGTAATAAACATGATGAATGATGCAATGTTCGAGATTGAAATCTGTATTGTAAAGTAAAATGATAAACAAACTACTATAAAATATTTTTTTGTGTGATACACGAAGCTTTATAGCTTCAGGGAAAAAGAAAATGATCAGGTAAAGTTAGGAAAAATTTACAATTTTGGGGAAAAGTTAGAGAATTTATAATTTTCTGATCTTCTTTCAAATTTTTTCAGTCAATTTGCATGTTAACAGTTCAAAATTTAAACAATTTTCATATGTGCAAACCCTCTTCTTTTATTTTCAATGAGCTGTGTTGCTATGGTGCCTTGTAATGTCTCGCTTGTTTTACAAATGCTATGGTTTTATTTATATGCTTTCAAAAAGTTTCTTTTGTGAGCAAAAAAATTATTTTACGATAATTTTGAACTTCTCCCTCGAAAATAAGATTGTTTCTCAGCATTTTTTGCAAAATCCATTTTAATTACCCAAAAATCCATCTGTTTTGTTTTCAATGTGCCAACATTGGACAAAAGAAAGGTCGCCAACATGATTACCAATGTTTGCTGAACGGACAGGGTACAAGAAAAGAAATATATATACACTCTGTCTCAAAACAGGATCAAATAAAAAAAAACTTCAGAGCTACTTCAAAATCTAATATGTTTAAATCTTATGAGTTACCGCAATGATTGTATTACTGGACGTATTCTAAACTTTTAGAATACATCCCCGCATTCGCTTTTCACTCACCTTTTCCGACAAGACAAATTAGCTATCTTGCCATGTATTGCCAAAAGGGTTGCAATCAGTGCCATTTTAATTACTTTTTAATATTTAATTTCTCAATTTCTGGGGGGAGATTGCCGCTAATTTACACACACTAAGGTATTATGGTGGGTACATTATGCTGAATTAAATTTGCTAGATTCGTATGAGCTCTAGGGGGTAGGGGGTTCATTGTTAGTTCTTGTTTCAGCTCACTCTAGTGAAAAGAGAAAGTTAAACTTGAAATTTCAGTGTGTGCATTTATTGGTTTTAAATTCAGTTATATCTAATTTAACAATTTCCCTTTTTTGAAGTTAGTACATTTGAAGTGCATCTAATTGCAGTTCCTTGAATGCGACCTTATTATGTTATGGCTAACATAATGAGGCCTTCCAACATGAAAAAGTTTCCCTACCTCTGTACCAACACACATTGTAAATAACTTTCAATTCGGCCTACTCATGAGATGCCAAAAAAAAGTCCACCACCCCCAAAAAAATCCTGAGCCAACATAAATTGTAAATAACTCTCAGTTACTCATGAGATGCCATGTATGGAACATAATGGCAACTCGAATTTTAAAATTTTTAGAGGTTGCAAATTCTTCCTTGCCATTTTCTAAATGACTGAGATACTAAAAGTATGTAGGATAAGCTATGTTATTTTTCATTTATTGGTACAAAGTTTTGAAAATAACCCAAGTAATTGTTTTTAACAATAATAGCAATAATAAATCCTTAAAATACCCAATTAAACCCAAAAAAGCTCATTTCGGTGGGTTTTTTTTTAAATCATAGGTTTTATGCAACCCTAAAAGGATACATTGCAGCGTTACTATCTTTAGTGATGTAAGAGTTCCAATATACAGGATCTTTATAATTAAAGTTCCACTTTGAAATGGCCATAAAATGAAAACTACTGGACCAAATGTTATCAAACTTGGTAATAGCTTACAGGAGGTCATGGGATTTTATTTTCTGTCAAAAAAAAGTTAAAAAAAAATCACTATCAGTGGGGAATGGCGCTGTGTGTAATATTGTTAAACGAAATAAAACATGAAGACATTGGTTTAAAACGTTTTTAATCGTTTCTAAAACGTGTTACAAAGCATGTTGAATGTGGCGACCACCATTTTCTGAAAGCAAGTTAAATCGCATTACTGCGTTCTCAACAGCAGCTCTTAGCATATCAGGAGGAATGTTGCGGACATGTCGGTGTATCGCATCTTTCAATTCCGCCAAATTGTTTATGTTATCACCATAAACAATGGCTTTGAGGTTACCCCATAGCCAAAAGTCATACGGGATGTGGTCTGGTGACCGGGGTCGTCAAAAAATGGGGAAGTGTCGGTGTATAATATGGTCATCAGTGAAATTTTGCTTAAGTGACTGTTTGACATATGTACAAACATGGTTACAAACATTGACTCATAACAATGAGAGCTCTGATGAGGAGGCTCAATTTTTATAGCTGAAAAATCAAATGACGTGTAAAGCGCATTTGCATAATTCAAATTTGCATTTCTCCTACCGCAAGCTATTTCTATTTTTCATAACCCCACAAATAGTTTCATTTTAGAAATGATTAATGTTTTATACTGATGTCTTCATGTCTTATTTCATTTAACAATATTGCATACAGTGCCATTCTCTGCTAGTGGTGACTCTTTTTTCTTTTTTTTTTGCGGAAAATAAAATCCCATGACCTCCTGTAAGCTATTATCAAGTTTGATAACATTTGGTCCAGTAGTTTTCATTTTATGGCCATTTCAAAGTGGAACTTTAAAGATCCTGTATAATGATGTTGGCATGAGAGGACAAATGCATATATTTAGCTGTCGTTGGATGATGTTTATTAAGTGGAATAAGTTTAGACCTTATTTGAAGATACTGCAATATTTGGCAAGATAAAGCTTTTGGGGGAGGGCATGTCAAGGTTTGTGAATTTTTGCAGAGCGATAATATGGATATTAATATATGAATTCATTACTTTATTTTGAAGAGTTTTATAATCGTAAAGTTCTGCAATGTTCTTAATTTTAGTGAATATATTTTTCTATTAAATATAAAATAAGGTCGTCAATAATTTTCTAATTTTATACATGTCTATCTCTAGTAGTAATGTAACATACCAATAAGGCCGGTATACAGAATTCAACATCACATGATTAGAAATCCATTTACTCAATGTGTGGTGGGGAAGTGGGTTTAAGTGTTTTTTTTTGTGCAGAAGTTGATTAGGCCAAGTTAATTTACAACCCTGGTAATGGATGCTGTACATTCCTATTTTATTGAAAGATTATATGTTTACTATAGATACACAAAAATAACCAGTTATTAGGCTTATTTTTATATTAACAGAAAACTACACTGATAAGAAAAATATAAATCATTGAAATCAAGAATATATTAAATTTTATGATTATAAAGCGTTACAAAATAAGATAAGGAATTCATTTATCAATATCACTGATAACACTCTGCAGAAATTTATAAATTTTTAATTAACCAGTTTTACTGCTTTGTCTGCACCAAGGTGGTTATGGAGCTTTGACCATATTATACCAAAAGTTGAAAAATTTGCTCTATAGCAGAACTTGCAGGACATAACAAGTCTGAATTGAATTTGCAAAAGTCGCTAGAGAGATTCTTTTTTCTGTTCTTATTGCCATAATGTTACATCGTTTTGCATTCGGAACATATTCACATCTTCAGAAAACATTGGAGGGTAATATTCCACATACGTAATTTGTAGTGGTAAATATGCATATACGGGTATTTTTCGATTAACCAGTTTTCTTCTGCATTTTCTTGGTAAGTAAACTGTCTCTTCCCTCTATATTTAGGGTTCATTATGTTTGCTAAATAATGGAATGGTTGAATAGTTTGATGCATTCCTTTTTAATGCAATTTCCTTGTAACGTTCCAATTCTGAACTTTATGCTAAGTGAAGCCATAATTCTACAGCATAGAATAAATTTGTACTATCTGATTGAAGGATGTTTAGAATTCAGCTGACTTTTTTTGACTGTTTTATCAAGTTCAAAGATTCCTTGTAAATTCGTGCATTATTGAGAATCGTAGTGATGTAGTTTGGGATATCATCAGCATGCTCGAATTGAATTTGTTTATACTTGTAATAATTTTTTTTACACAGAATTGGAGAAGTGGGTTTTTTGGGTTTAAGTGGGGGGTTTTTTTTTTAAAAAAAGAAAAAAGTCCAGATTTCTTTGGGTTGGGCAAAATTGATACAACCCTGTCCCAAAATGATAAAATGCAAAAAACGTGTTTTTATTGATTTGCCAAAAAAAAAAAAGTTAAAAAAATGTAACCCTTAAAAGACTTTATTAACTTACAATTTTTTTCGCTATGTTTATAATTCTTATATATGCCTTTTAAACACTGAAGAGAAACATTTCACTTGCTGTAAAGCTAATGTACAGTCTGGAAAAACAAAAGGAAGTTGCTGTGCACATGTCCCAAAATGATGATCATTAGAAAACGAATGCACTCTTAAAAATTACTTAATTCTCTTACCATTGATTCTAATAACCTCAAAGATGCAATCTGGCATTCCAGAAATTAAGTTTTGGCAAATTCTGATGATAGTTTATACCAACATCAATAAAATTATCTTTCAGTTCCATAATGCTTGAGAATTGCTTCCCTTCTGCATGCAGCATCCTGGCTGTTATATCCCAAATGCTCTCAATCAAATTCAGATTTGCACTTCTAGACAGTAATTCCTTAACTTTAATATTATTAGAAGAGAACCACCGTTTTGCAGAATGTGTAGGAAGTGGTAAAATTATGCCTTCTCTTTTCCCATGGAAATGCATCAGTAGAGAGTACCTTTTCCATTACAGGGTGTCTACTACATGCGAAAATCATGAAAGTGGAAAACTGTCATGAAAACCTCATGACTTTCATAGCCAGGTCATGAAATTTTTATAAAATGCTAATATTTTATTTATTATTTATAGCTGAATATTTTCATGTAGCCAAGGGTCGAAACTTGCGGTTGCCCGCTTGCCCCGGCAATTAAAGTCTTAGAAGGGCAAGTTAAACAAAAAAAAGCAGTTGCCCCTGGGGCAATTAAAATTTTCCTTTTTTTTAATCTCGATATTTATAATATTGAAAATATCGCTAAAATGCAATATATAATCAGATTTTCAACACATGTTTTGTACTGCTGCTACCAGTTTAACAAAGAAGCTTTTAATACTTATCCATATCATAAAACGTTTCAACAAATGCTTCGGAGACGGTATTGTTTCTATTCAAGAAGTGCTCTAAGTATGGCCGGTCTCAAAACAACACACAGTGCGTTAAAAACAAGATTTGTGAAACCCAGGCATGCTGATGAAACGAGGTGGATTACTTACTCCCTTGAAGCTGCAACTGCAGTTCGTCAGTTATATCCAGCTCTTATTAAACACCTTGAACAGGTTCAAGGCAACAAAAATTCACAAGTTTCAACCCTCGCATATAGCTATTTATGGTTAGGCAACACCAGCATCCTCTTTTCTCATCCTGAGCCCTGTTTTAGTCTGTGCTTATCAGGGGTGAAAGACTTCCTCAAAAACACGGAAATCCACTTTTTTTTATTCCGTTTTTGGAGTTGCCGATATTATTCCAAAAATCCAATAAAATTTTTATGGGGGGGGGGGTGTATGCCTATCGAGCCTGCACTCAAAAAAAATTTCCCTTCCCTTTCAAAACCCCAAGCAACTCTTCACAAAATCCTAATGGCTTTGTATGCAACAGGGAATGAGTCACATCTTCTCCTTCTCCAGCTGTGCTTCTGTAGACTTTAGCACCCTAGAGATAAGAGTTTGCTTATATTAGCAGAGGGCTAACATAAACAAACGAAGGCATATGTGTATGTTCCTCAGCTTACACATAGTTTGTGCTTTTTCCTCTGCTGGGCTGGTGTGTTTCTTTATTTTCATTTGTTTAGTCATTTATTGTTTAAAATTATTTGAATTGTGTGCTTTAAAGCTATTTTGCTGATTATTGGGTGCCTGCTTATGGTGAAGGATGGATGACTTTTGTGTGATGTTCTTGTGTTGACCCAGTGCATTTATATTCATTTAAAAATATTCCTTGCTTAATTTATCAGAATTGCCTATTTAATGTTTTTTCTCAATTACCTTTTTAACGATTTGTTATAATGGAAGTAAATTCAAAAGACGAGCACAAAGTACGTTCCATCGATGCCCAGGAAAAAAATAAGTTTAAGTTTGAATGGCTGAATAAAACTGTAGTAGTTAAAGCATTGAAAAATGTTGGTGACAATATGTTGGAACATGTAGAAATGAAAGTAGGGGACAATATTAAAAAAATTGAAATAAATGGCAAAGTCACCTGCAAACTTTGCTCTGACAATATTTGTTATGGCAAAAGAGGATTTGCTGCTATTACTGACCACATAAAGAGCAAAAAACACATTTCTAAAGAACGTAGAAAGAGATCAAACTATACTCTCCCTGCCAATTTTTATTATACCCCAAAGCCATCAACATCAACTGAAGTTTCCATCAGCTTCTTTCACAAACAGTTCAAATGCCTGTTAATGTGCCACTGTGTGATAGAATCACCAATGCACAATGTTTAATATTGGGAGTGTTGGCAGAACACAATTTGCCTTTCACTATTTCACCAGTACTCATCGAGTTAGGTAAAGTACTCGCAAATGACAAAAGCGTTAAATCATGAGAGTTTGTCACGTACGGCTGCTTCATATAAAATGCGTCTTGGTTTGGCCAAAACGTTTATGAAAGAAACAACAGAGAATTTGCAAAATTACAAAATTTTCTCTCAACATCGATGAAGCAACAAGTAGTAATTTGAAGAGAGTTGTCACTATTTTAGTAAGTTACTTTTCACCTGTTCATAACAGAGTAGTGGTTGAGCACTTAACTAGTATTGACATTATGAGAGTTTGTTCTCAAACACATTATAGTGAAATTTTAAAAGTCTTCCAAAATCTGAACATTCCATGGAATAATTTAATGTCCATTTTAATGGATTCCTGCAATGTGATGAGGGGATCGAAATCTGGCTTAGAAGTAAGAGCGTGTGAAATAGTTCCACATTTATTAGATGTGGATGGTGATTCTTGTCACCATATTAATAATGCTGCCAAGAAGTTTTGCAAGCCTTTTGAAGGGCATGTGGAAAACTATTTTTCCGATGTTTATAATGATTTTAAATGGTCAGCTGATCAGAGAGAAGGTTTGGCCGAGATTTGTTTTATATTAGGCACTAAATTCACCACTGTTGATAATATGGTTCCCCATAGATGGCTGTCCTGCTACGACGTTTCGTTAAATAACCTGCGGATTTTTGATGCTCTTACTATTTTATACCATACTTTTCTTTCAAATAATGGTAAGACCTTGTATTTTTCCTTACTGTGTTCCATTTATCAAGAAAAGGGTGTAACCTGTGAAGGGAGAGCCAAGATCAAAGGAATACACAAATATTTGAGGAAGAAAAGTCTCACACCAGAAGGAAAAGCTAGGAAGAGTAGAATAGCTCAAAAGTTATTTTATGAGAGAAAGAAAACCAAACTCATATTACATTTTTATACTGCTGTACTCCCACTCTTAAAGAAGTATGTGTGCCTATTTCAAACAAAAGAACCCTTCATTCATAAACTTCATGATGAACAGGAGCAGTTGTTTTTAAATTTTTTATCCTGTTTTTTGAAACAAGAACTTATAAAGGATAAATCAGTGAGACAGTTGATTGCTTTGGATGTTTCTTCAGAGAAAAATAGACTGAGGAAAAGTAAGATGTTTTTGGGGTCATCTACTGAGTGTATCGTAACAAAAAGTTTGAAGGATGCTACAGTAGTGGCCTTTTCAGAGCAAGCTAGTCAGGCTTATATCCAATGTGCTCAGTACTTGCAGAAAAAATTGCCTTTGGATAACCCCCTTCTTAAATGCTTTTCAGCAATTGATCCAGTAGCTCAAGGACATTCTGTTACATTAGATAGGCTAAAAAAATTGCCCAGGTTAGTAAAAAATGTATTATTAGAGGAAGATGAAGCACAATATTCTCTTGATGTTCATTTATATCAGGTTGACAAATCTTTACCATCGCATCAAGATGGATCTGGAAATGTCTTGCGTGTTGATGTTTGGTGGGCTGCACTTTTTAAGTTGAACAAATTCAGTGCCCTCTCAAAAATGGTGAAGGCATTATTGAGTTGTTTTCATGGCCCTCAAGTTGAAAGTTCTTTTAGTATGATGGGGGGCATACTTGATAAAGAATCCAACACCATGAAAATTGAAACATTTTCATCTGTTCAAACTGTAAACTATAAGCTACTGAGTCAAAATAAGTCAGCCTTAGAATTTTTCAAGAAAAATGATTATTTGCATGAACCTGTAAATAGAAATTTATGCCAGAATATGAAATCCGCATATTCAGAATATAAGAAAGAATTAGAAGATAAAGAAAAAGCAATGTAAAGAAAACGAAAGGAGTTAAATATCTCTAAAAACTTATGCAGCAAATTAAAATCAAATGCTTTGGTTCGAGAGAAAGAAAACTCTAACAGGATAATTCATAAAAGAAGGTTAGAAGAAATGGTTAGACAGAAACGGCTTAAGAAAAGGAAATTACATTAGTTTAAACTTTATTATTTATCAACAAACATGTAAAGTTTTTTAAAATATTTATATTTACTCATTAATAATTTTTTGTTGGATTGAGAATGAGCATTATATTCACCATCAAATTTATTATTTATCAATGAAAATAACTAAAGAACATAACTGACTTTTAACTTTTCTAAAATTCACACCACATTGCATGAAATCATTCATTTTGCATTTATTAATTAAAGAAATCATTATCTCTCTCTCTAAGGTGAGTTATTTTTTACATATATATTTAATATGTTATATACGAGGGTGGGTTGAAAAGTTTCCGGCCTAACAAGGGAAAATAAAAAAAGCTGTTTAATGCTTACTTTATTTTTCAACGTAGTCCCCTTCCAAAGATATACACTTGCTCCAGCGGTACGGCAATGCTTGGATCCCCTCTCTGTAAGAGCTTTCGTCTGAGGCCTCAAAGTAGGCATCCGTCGCTGAGATGAGCATCGATGAGCCTTCGGTATCTGAACAGAATTTCCTTCCAGCCAGAAATTTTTTCAGGTTGTGGAAAAGGCTGTAGGGGGGGGGCCATATCAGGAGAATAGGGTGCATGAGGAAGAATTTCAAACTTCAGTTCATGAAGTTTTACAAGTTCCTTGTAGCGCAAATCGCAGCTGCGGAATCGTTGCTGGTGGGTGACAACATGCTGCCAGGCATCTTACAAATCCAATGTTCCTTCCTTGCTCTGGAGTCCCCTTCACCTAAACAGCACGGAAATTTCGTGTAGCCTGCTTGTTGACTGAGCAATATTCCAATCACATTTTTGTGATTTCTGAAAAAACCTGATGTGGTATGGATTTTTCAAGGTCATTTT
>QLNU02015360.1:306252558-306265490 GCA_006491805.2 Dysdera silvatica
ACATAGTTTGTGCTTTTTCGTCTGCTCATGCTGTTTTTGTTCCACATTTTTTATTTTCATTTGTTTAGCATTCATTGTTTAAAATTATTTGAATTGTGTGCTTTAAAGCTGTTTTGCTGATTAATGGGTTCCTATCATGAAGGATGGATGACTTTCCTTTCGTTGTGTGATGTTCTTGTATCGACCCAGTGCATTTATATTCGTTTTAAAATATTCCTTGCTTAATTTATCAGAATCAGGATTGCATATTTAATGTTTTTTTAATTACCTTTTTAACGGTTTGTTATAATGGTAGTAAATTCAAAAGACAAACACAAAGTACGTTCCATCGATGCCCAGGAAAAAAATAAGTTTAAGTTTGAATGGCTGAATAAAACTGTGGTAGTTAAAGCCTCCAAAAATGTTGGTGACAATATGTTGGAACATGTAGAAGTGAAAGTAGGGGACAACATTAAAAAAAATTGAAATAAGTGGCAAAGTCACCTGCAAACTTTGCTCTGACAATATTTATTATGGCAAAAGAGGATTTGCTGCTATTACCGACCACATAAAGAGCAAAAAACACATTTCTAAAGAACAAAGAAAGAGATCAAACTATACTCTCCCTGCCAATTTTTATTGTACCCCAAAGCCATCAACATCAACTGAAGTTTCATCAGCATCTTGCACAAACAGTTCAACTACAGTTCAAATGCTTGTTGATGTGCCACTGTGTGATAGAATCACCAATGCACAATGTTTAATGTTGGGAGTGTTTTTGCAGAACACAATTTGCCTTTCACTATTTCACCAGTACTCATTGAGTTAGGTAAAGTACTCGCAAAAATCGTATGACAAAAATGCGTTAAATCATGTGAGTTCGTCACGTATGGCTGCTTCATATAAAATGCGTCTTGGTTTGGCCAAAACGTTTATGAAAGAAACAACAGAGAATTTGCAAAATTACAAATTTTCTTTCAACATCGATGAAGCGACAAGTAGTAATTTGAAGAGAGTTGTCACTATTTTAGTAAGTTACTTTTCACCTGTTCATAACAGAGTAGTGGTTGAGCACTTAACTAGTATTGACATTATAAGAGTTTGTTCTCAAACACTTTTTAGTGAAATTTTAAAAGTCTTCCAAAATCTGAACATTCCATGGAATAATTTAATGTCCATTTTAATGGATTCCTGCAATGTGATGAGGGGATTGAAATCTGGCTTAGAAGTAAGAGTGTGTGAAATAGTTCCACATTTATTAGATGTGGATAGCGATTCCTGTCACCATATTAATAATGCTGCCAAGAAGTTTTGCAAGCCTTTTGAAGGGAATGTGGAAAAGTATTTTTCCGATGTTTATAATGATTTTAAATGGTCAGCTGATCAGAGAAAAGGTTTGGCTGAGATTTGTCTTATATTAGGCACTAAATTCACTACTGTTGACAATATGGTTCCCCATAGATGGCTTTCCTGCTATGACGTTTCGTTAAATAACCTGCGGATTTTTGATGCTCTTACTATTTTATACCATACTTTCCTTTCAAATAATGATAAGACCTTGTATTTTTCCTTACTGTGTTCCATTTATCAAGAAAAGGGTGTAACCTGTGAAGGGAGAGCCAAGATCAAAGGAATACACAAATATTTGAGGAAGAAAAGTCTCACACCAGAAGGAAAAGCTAGGAAGAGTAGAATAGCTCAAAAGTTATTTTATGAGAGAAAGAAAACCAAACTCATATTACATTTTTATACTGCTGTACTCCCACTCTTAAAGAAGTATGTGTGCCTATTTCAAACAAAAGATCCCTTCATTCATAAACTTCATGATGAACAGGAGCAGTTGTTTTTAAATTTTTTATCCTGTTTTTTTTAAACAAGAACTTATAAAGGATAAATCAGTGAGACAGTTGATTGCTTTGGATGTTTCTTCAGAGAAAAATAGACTGAGGAAAAGTAAGATGTTTTTGGGGTCATCTACTGAGTGTATCGTAACAAAAAGTTTGAAGGATGCTACAGTAGTGGCCTTTTCAGAGCAAGCTAGTCAGGCTTATATCCAATGTGCTCAGTACTTGCAGAAAAAATTGCCTTTGGATAACCCCCTTCTTAAATGCTTTTCAGCAATTGATCCAGTAGCTCGAGGACATTCTGTTACGTTAGATAGGCTAAAAAAATTGCCCAGGTTAGTAAAAAATGTATTATTAGAGGAAGATGGAGCACAATATTCTCTTGATGTTCATTTATATCAGGTTGACAAATCTTTACCATCGCATCAAGATGGATCTGGAAATGTCTTGTGTATTGATGTTTGGTGGGCTGCACTTTTTAAGTTGAACAAATTCAGTGCCCTCTCAAAAATGGTGAAGGCATTATTGAGTTGTTTTCATGGCCTTCAAGTTGAAAGTTCTTTTAGTGTGATGGGGGGGCATACTTGATAAAGAATCCAACACCATGAAAATTGAAACATTTTCATCTGTTCAGACTGTAAAATATAAGCTACTGAGTCAAAATAAGTCAGCCTTAGAATTTTTCAAGAAAAATGATTATTTGCATGAACCTGTAAATAGAAATTTATGCCAGAATATGAAATCCGCATATTCAGAATATAAGAAAGAATTAGAAGATAAAGAAAAAGAAATGGAAAGAAAACGAAAGGAGTTAAATATCTCTAAAAACTTATGCAGCAAATTAAAATCAAATGCTTTGGTTCGAGAGAAAGAAAACTCTAACAGGATAATTCATAAAAGAAGGTTAGAAGAAATGGTTAGACAGAAACAGCTTAAGAAAAGGAAATTACATTAGTTTAAACTTTATTATTTATCAACAAATATGTAAAGTTTTTTAAAATATTTATATTTACTCATTAATAATTTTTTGTTGGATTGAGAATGAACATTATATTCACCATCAAACTTATTATTTATCAACGAAAATAACTGAAGAACGTAACTGACTTTTAAATTTTCTAAAATTCACACCACATTGCATGAAATCATTCATTTTGCATTTATTAATTAAAGAAATCATTATCTCTACTAAGGTGAGTTATTTTTTATGTATATATTTTATATGTTATATATATTAAAACTATTTAGGTGGGGTGACATATGTTCATGTAGTGAAAATTAAGTTGTTTACCTACCTATCTTTGTTGCTGTGCCAGTTTTCGCGTTAAATTCCAGTTGCCGCTTTTATTTGTTGTCCACTATCACCTGAGGCTTTTTTTTTTTCTCTGTATATCTAGTGATTCTGTTCTATATACTGCTTTGCAAAAAAAGGGATATATCCAAAGTTGTTAGTGGTCAAGAGCTTCAAAAAATTGGTTTCACGAAAAATAGTGTACATTTGCCATTGCAAGCAATGGACATTGGTTTTGGAGCTAGGGCAGAAATGAAAACTATGACTGAACGGGAGAAAACATCTTTCTTAAATGGGTGTAAAACTTTTTCATTCAATTTTTTGAAAAGGTTGCGATAAGCATAAAATCTTTTATCTAAACTCAGTGTTAAGTGTCCTACATGCATTTCTCTTAAAGTTATGCTTAATGAAGCTGTTAGGAATGGGAGAACATCGATTGTGCTGAAAGAATTTGTAATTAAAAACTATATTGCACCTGTAGAAGGAGATACCATTAAAACAAAATACCTGGAGTTATGCGAGAACGTTAATTTTCAGACCAGGCTGAAAGAATTTAATGATAACAAGGATAGATTGGACGACTTCTTTGCATAAAATCCAGATGAAGATGATAAACTTTTAAAGTTCATAGAGTGAATTCTTTGTCCTTTCCATGATAATGCAGAAGTGGAAAAAAGACTTTTCTATTAATAAGCAATGCCCCGTCGAAATTCTCCAGGAACATTCTTTTATTGCTCAACACTGTGTTTATTCTGAAGATATATCTGCAGATGGTTTAAGAAATATTATCATAACAAAAAGCGTGATTTGCAACAACATCCAATCATCGAAGAGGCGTAAAGATACTCTTAGGATAGAAAAGCTGAGATAAAATGTCGGGAAAGACTATCAAGGAATTATAAAGAAGTGTTGAGTTGAAGGAAAGCTTCAGCAAGAAACTGATACTGAAATGAGCATCCTTTTATATGGACTTACTGATGCAAAGAAAAACGTGAAATTGAGTGCATGACTTAATAAAAGAGTGCATAAATGGTATGAGTCTTAGCTTAGTGAATTTTACGTTTAAAACAGAACTGTCGAGAGGTAACTACATGCATCTCTATCTCAGTCAATTACTTCAACTCTCTATATCTTAGCACTGAGATTTTAAACTTGCGTCACTTTGGGTTTCAGCAGTTCATATCAACTTGATGATGGGCTGTTGGTGGTTTTGTAAAATGTAAGGTTTTTTATGGACCTTACAAGTCATGAAAATTTACTTTTTGGTAATGAAAAAGTCATGAAATTTACTTTATGAAAAGTAGTAGACATCCTGATTTATCGCAGGAGGAGGAAGGATACAGAGGTACTGTAGCACGTTGTTGAGGCCAAAATAGACCATCAAAAGCAAGCACCAAGGGTAAGCTCTGGAAAGGGATAGTGCTGCTTTAAGATAGCGTCAGGCCACATGTTGCCCAAGACGCTCCATGTGTTGAAAATTTTTGATGGTAAGTCCTCAAACATCCTCCATGCATCTCCGATAATCTCCTCATTTGACTCCCATATCTTTGATCCCTTAAAATATCACTGAAAGAGGTCAACAGTTCACCTATGACAAGAAGTGCAAAATACCATGGAAAACTGGATCCTTGAGCAACCCAGGGTTTTCTACCATTCATTCCCTTCCTACACACTGGAATCAGTACATGAATGTCAGTGGCAATTATGTGTAGGTGTCATGTCAATATTCTATAATTAAAATATTCTTTAGATATAACCATAGTCTCCTTTTCATTTGGGAGTACATTATACATTAATGAAAAAGAGAAGGTATCTGACCTTGCCGTATGTCAGTGGTAACATGTTCGTCTAGCATGCAGTTATCTCAGGTTCAACTCCCAAAAGTGGCAAACAAAGTATGCGTGCTAACTAACTGCTCACTATAGTCTGGGTGTAGTTCCCTTGGCCTTAAGATGTTTGGATCCCTTGGAAAACTGTAGGTCCCGCCGCAGCATGACTATTGCTGTTTTTGTGCCTTAAAACTCAAACTCAAGAGAGGGCATCTTTCTAGCATACTGTTTTTGGCTCATTTTTAGTTGAATGATTCTTATGAACATGGGAAATACTTCTACAAAAGGTTTATTATCTTAATTTCTCACATATTCTGAAAACAGTTTATATAATTCATTTTTGAAATTTCAGTTAACTTTTTGCAAAGAAGTGTCTGTCATTGAGAAAGTAACTTATGTCCCACATCCAGCAAATAAAGAATGGTAAGTCTTTTATTACTTTATTGTTTAATTTTTATTACACTTATTTCAAATTTACTGGAAAAGACTATTATTGACAGGTATTTTATGTTAATGTTTATTAAATACGAAACTACTCATGGAACTACAGGTCATTCATACATTATGGAAACTAATTTAAATTGTTATTTCTGTGTCAATAATCCAAATCACATTTTCCTGGAATGTTCTATTTGAAGGCCATGGTTCTTGAATACTGCTCTGCAACGATATTTCCATGATAAGAAGCCGTTTCGAAGTACAGTCATATCAAGTTTCTCTTACATCTCTTGTGATATTTCCCATAAACCCTCTAATGTTGATGGCCGCCTTCTTCCAAGTGCATTTTCCAAGAGACCGAACGCACAAAAATCCAACGGCGCTGCATTAGGTGACTTGACAGGGATATGGCTAAAAGGAATGGGTATTATTTCGATTTCATTTTGCAATTTCACTATGAAATTCTTGGCTGATTTCGAAGTGTGGCTAGAACCTTATTCTTCATGAAAGACAAGGTTTTGGGTGTTATTTCCATAGAGACTAAGAATATCTATCCGAAAAATCGGCTCCAGAATATCTCTTTGATAATATTGGGAATTGATTTTAATCTTAGATCCCACTTTACGTAATTTTAATTCTTCATTACAACTAAATTCAGCAACCACCATAAATCCCTTAGGGGAAACTTTCTTTGCATTTATAAAATCACATATGCTGGTCGATCCTATCACGACGGTAGTAGCAAATTGCTCTTTTTTTTAATCATAATCACTTGAAGCCAGAGCTCATCTAAGGTCACAACTTTTTTCCATTTTTCATTCGACAAAAGTTCTCGTATAATTTTTTGCAGTTGGTCTCCCTCTCCTGAATATGGCGAGGCAGAAGCTTGTGAACCTCCGGTTTGTGTACAGCTTTAAGGTTCAAATCTTATATAATAATTTTATTTACAGTTGCAGGAGGTATTCCTAACCTCATGGCGATGGCTTTTTGCATTGGATGATTTTCAATGGTAACCATAGCTTTCACTTTTCGAATATGATCCTGAATTTGGATTTTCTTGGAATATAACTTTTGAGCAATTTTCTGGCCTATTAATGTAGACATTGATGAATATTGTAAATCCTCTTTATGGAAATCGTATATCCTTTGCTCTTCCATCTTTTCACAATTTCAGAACATGAGAATTTCTCTTGGAAAGAGTGGTCAATTAACCATCTAACGAAGAATTTACTTCTGCTGTTAAACAAAATACCAGTTTAAATACCACAGCTTATATAGCCAGAAAACGTATGATAGGGCATCAACTATCTAAGTATCAATTTTCATATTGCAATGAATATTTAAATTCGTTTCCATAATGTGTGAATGACCTTCTGTATTGCTTCATGGAATTCTCGCAAATTGCAATTTGTAGTCAGGGAATAAATTTGCAATACAAAGAATTTATTACTACTAATATTTGGGCAATAATACCATACGACAATTAATTCCTATTCTCTATCATAGATAGTGCCACATACTAGGGAAAAAATAAGAAAATACTATGCAAACTAAATGTTTGATCAATTTGAATAGTATATTTCTATGTGTGTAATAATAAGCTGCAATTTGCACGAATTCCATGAAGTAGTAATGGTAGGATTAAAGTTAAATAACATTCGTATGGTGTGTATCTCCTCAAAAAAACTTTTTCTGTGTATATACCTCAATAAAGAGAAAAGTTGGTGGTGACTATAGTTTAAGTGATTGGTGCATTTCGCATGAAATGGAGAGATCCTGGTTTGATATCGGTAGTCTCCTTTTTTCTTTTCTCAAAAATTTGCAAATTGAACAATTTATAAGCATTGATTAGTATATTGTAGGAGCTTCCAAATCGGTAGACTATATTTTAGTTATCTGCTGCTTAAATCTGACTCCATATTTATTGGTAAAACTGGATATTCCACGTATTCGATAATTTAGGTACTTACGTATTGTAGTCCTTTGTGCTGAAAATTGAAGTAGGGATTAATCTGCTATCCAGCTTTCTTTCTCCAACACAACAATAAAAACAGTTTCTCTGACAAATGTGGCGTTCGGCAATTTCTCTTCGATCTCCCAGTTATGGACTTCCTTGGTTTTATTGGGACAATTTCGCAGAAACTGTCCTTGTTCCTTGCACTTATGGCAAACGGCATCCTTAATTTTCTTTTTTTATCTTTTTATCAGCAGGAAGTCTGCTACCATGTATCACGTATTACTGCCATGTTTTATTTTAATCTGTCCTCCTCACAAGGAATCCATTTTTGTGGAAGCTCGTACTTTGAGACAAGACTTATCACAAATGATAGTACCCAAGTTCCTTATTAAGAATATAAAATCATTTTTTTGTGAATAGCATATAAAATTTTTTTATTAATATTCAAAGTCCAAATATCGCACTTTTTAGATAAAATTTGATATTTTTTATTCGCACTGTACACGAACATAACTTTTGAACTCAATTCGAATAAAGAGGATGATTGCATTATGTATAAAATTACACCAATGGTAATTCAGAGCATTTTAAAAAATTATATAAAACTAAGCTTTTTAATACCAATATTTGGCGCGTTTGGCTATGGTTTAGAAGAATTGGCGATATCGGCATGAAGTATAAATGTTTCATCAAAAAAAAATTTCAAACAAAATTGTTCTGAATAAAATCAAAATTGATGTTAACACATCAAAATGAAATTTTAAAAATTCAGTTTTTGGTGTATAACCATAACTGTAATTGCATTCCTAATAAAACTATTCAATTATCAAAAATATTGATGAAATATTGGGATGTCCGGAAAGTTTGTGCCGATTTTTGGTAGGTGGCGTAAGGACAGGTCTGAATATATCAGAACGATTAAAAACAAATGGCATGCGTAAACATCGTAAAAGAAGGTACTTCAGGCATATTTGGCAAAAAAATTGTTTACGATACGTTAATTTTTGTCATATTTATATACCTCCTTTGAATATGGGAGAAAACAAAGTGCATTTTAGGCATTTAATGCATTTCTTTTACTGGAAAGGCAAAAGTGCCACACAAGTGGCAAACAAGATATGCGCTGTTTTTGGCGAAGGTGCTGTAGCTGAAAGAACTGGGCAGAAGTGGTTTGCTAGGTTTAAAGCTGGTGATTTCAACCTTAAAGATCAAGATCGCCCGGGTAGGCCCTCCACCACATATGAAGATCAGATTAAAACACTGATCGAGAATAATCCACGCTATACGACACGTAAATTAGCAGAAATGGTAAATATGTCAAAATCCACCATCCACGAGTATTTTGTGAAACTTGGCTACATAAACTGTTTTGATGTATGGGTTCCCACAATTTAACGGACTCAACAGAAGTTGCTAGAGCTTGATTTGGGATGTTCTACCCCATCCACCATATTCACCATATTCTCATAAAGTTTTTGAGAACCAGGTCGACTCAGCAAAAAATAGATGTTCAATATGATACAATGCTTGTCTACTTTTTAAAACAAATTATTTACATATAAAATTTTTGAAATGCCAGCTTCATTAAAACATTTTTCTTTATTAAAAAATTACGTAAAATATTTTGATGTTACGGCCATAAAATTTAGAAGATTTTTCCCTTTTATTATGCCATTATAGAAATATAATTGCATTTTTTAAAAAATTTCCTAAAAATAGTGTCAATGAAGGTTGCAATATGAACGTAATTGAATAATGAATGCTTCACGTCGATATCGCCAATTCTTCTAAACCATAGCCAAACTCGCCAAATATTGGTATTAAAAAGCTTAGTTTTTATATAATTTTTTAAAATACTCTGAATGACCTTTCGTGTAATTTTATAATTTTATCCGTTAAATACAATTACCCTCTTTATTCAAATTGAGTTAAAAAGTTCTTATCTTCATATACAGTGCGAATAAAAAATATCAAACTTCACTTAAAAAGTGCGATTTTTGGACTTTAAATATTAATAAAAAGATTTATGTGCTATTCACAAAAAACTGATTTCATATTCTTAATAAGAAATTTAGGGACTATCATTTGTGATATGTCTTATCTTAAAGTGCAAGCTTCCACAAAAGTGGTTCCCTTGTTAGATTTAATTATACAATAATTTTTGCCACCCACGTTCATATAGCTCAAACTAGAGCTTTTTTATATTTGGAGAAAAAGAGGCGCCGTCCTCATCCTGGATTCGAACCAGGGTCCCCGCGTTTAGCCCGCGGTGTCTTGACCTACTAGACGAACGAGGATTTAATTTAACTCCCACCAGTGCAATTGAATTGCATGGATTTGCGCATTCCAACGTTCTGATTTCCAGATTTCAAAGTCTTTCTATCAGTTTCTTACTCGTTTGAAATTCTTTTGGAGTTGAATCCCATTCATTTACAAATTCAAAATACTGGTCTAGCAAAGAGCCAGGATTTTAAAACCTTGAATCAGGAATTAATTTTTAAATTTAATAAATTTTAAAATTTAATTTAAAAATTGGAACCTTTGTAATCAGGAAATTTCATTTATCGTCTTTTATCATTTCATCAATATGACCTCAATCCACCAGCGTTGCAACTTCGAAATGTTTTTAGCAGTACTGTCATTTGGGTCCTGCTTGTGAGAGAAAATTTGCTTCAGGACACGAAACTGTTTCCTTTCCCCTTTCTGCTCAAAAAAGACTGTACAGACTATTCCAGATTTCATTAGTTGTTTGCTGAGTTTCAACTAATTTCGCTACTGATTGTCTTAAGCTACTTCCAACGATGTTAAGAGCCATGCACCTTGCATTTTTGAAGTTCTTCTTTGCTACTTCATATGCATCCCTTACTACAGCACTAGCAGTTTCACAAGATGGTGTTGGTTCTACACAAAGTCCTGTTGTAATGTCTCATACATCATAATATTCAAGTGCTGATCTTTGCTGCTTCCATGTGTTCTAATTTCTTTCACCTTCAAGCTTAGGAATAGTAAATTTATCCATTGTTTGTTTCAGCTTCCAATAAAATATTCTGATGAAAACTTTGAAAATGCAGAACTTGCTTCACTTGGAACAACCCTAAAAAAACTTTTTAACAACAGTCTCCGAGGCAGTAACCATGCTTTGCTACCATGATGAGACAAAAAATTGCTGAGACATGATTAACGATGTTTAAATTTATTATCCAAGCAAGTAAAAATTAACAAGAAAACTGTGTGTGGAGCGTTAAACGTAATTAAAAAAAAAAAAAAGCAACGTTAAACGTAATTAAACGTACTTTTGAAAATGTCTTAAAACTACCCCTCAATTTTGAAGAACTGCTCCTTAATATCAGAATTTGAAGAACTATTGCTGCTCCTCAAAATAAAATGATACTTGTACTAGCGTGATCTATTTGTCTAGAAGCGACAAAAGAGTTTGTTTGCTCAACAGCCTACGAATTGGACATATATTATAATTATCAATATTAGAGTTTGTCATACAGACGATATATTTAATTCACCATATTAATTTAAATAAGGCAATGATATAAGAAAAAGTATATGATTTACCATTGGTTGTGCGTGGCGGTGAGCCTATTGAAATCGATTGTGTCATGGCATCAGATAAACCCCAAGGCCAAACAACATAATCATAGTCCTGCCAAAACCAGTTAGCTAGTACCCAGTGTTTCTCAACCTTTATGAGGCTGCAGCCTGGTAAAACCCCTTTTTATAAGACAAGGGCCTGGTATGAATAATTAAGGCATGATCATAAAAAGTATCAGTATTCTCCTTCTATTAATATACACTTTACTGATGCACTTCCTTGCTAATTGGTCACTGGCATTTGTAACACAGATGTCAGTTCGTTCACTTTTAAGAACAGAAGATGTTTCGCACATTATTGTAATCGGCTTGCAGGCATTTAATGACCGGTCATAATGAGTTGTATGTCTTTTTTCTAATGCTAAAAAAATTTCGATGTCTAAAAATTCTCAATCATTCATGAATACTCTCATAATTGAAAATACACGGCTTGGTCACTGTCAGTTGTTGCACATATGTTATTTAGGCATTCTGCATCTGAGCTTTCCGAGACATTCGCAACTGCTGTTCTCCTCAGAATATTTCCATAAATAGAAATAATTCTTCCTCAGAATATTTCGATAAAATATTTATTCATGAAAAATGCTTAGAGAACTAAAATGATAAATTCCGGGAGAATTTTTCGTGGCCCGGTATGATTGATGTCATGGTCCAGCGGTTAAGAAATACAAGGCTAGAGCGTCTATTTTAAGATAATTTTTTAAGAACTTCCAAAGGACATTGTCAGATAATGTGAGATCTTTAAAGTGGTAGTTTTTAAAATTTAAAATAAGCACCACCTTAGTGGCATCACCACTTACAGATTGCTATTTGTATTTTCTTGTTGGTCACTTTCAACTCTTCCTTTTCATAATAAGTCAGTTGGGCTCTATGAAAACACCCTCATTAATCTATCAATCAAATACTTAACGGCAAATATACACACCTTGGGGCAGTCAGGTTCGCGTCCGTAAGAAATCAATACCCCAATCTTTAGTAGATAAGTGGTTACAGCTGGTTACATTCTAAGACGGAGTTCCACTTGCAATTGCATTTTCCAGTCGGACCGAAATTTACACGAGTAGCTGGCCAGCTTTCTGTCCGAACAGCCTCTGGGAAATAGCCCCTCACTGATTAGTTTTCAGTCGTTTGAAGGTGTTGCAAATCCGGGCCTATATCTTATTAAAGCAGAAAGAGGGGAATTTGACTACTGTCTAAAGTATTCGATAAAGCAAACGTGGCATTCTTTATCTCCTGAGTATGGGTGTGAAAATGTCTATCCTTGTCTCTCCCACCGCTATCAGTCTGTTACAGATCTTTTATTTTTACATTTTTCCCCTTTTGAAATTTTGTGCCGTGGGCTTTCTCCCGTTGCCCACTTCCACAATACTACGCTACTAGTACTATTTACTTCAACATTCTACTTAAGCTGGTCACAAAATCAACCTTTGGGTATGATCTGTTTTGCCAAGTGGCTATAATTGGAAGTTAAAAATTGCAAACTGAATGTATTTTCAAACTTAAATGTATTTTGAAAATATAAAATACGATGAAATCTGTATTTTCAATTCAAAATACCTAGAAATTTGTATTTTCGATACAAAATACAAATGTATCGAAAATACGTATTTCAAATACATGTATTTTCGATACTGCTGAGCTCTGAATACACCAATCAGAACAGCTGTCTCATAAATAACTTCTCTTTGTAATTTGAACCAAAGAATATATTTGGCTTATCTATATTTTTTACTTTAATCATTTGGCAGGTCTTAGGTTTTAAAAACGAACAGTAACTTCCATTGATGAAACACACTACTTAAATCTAATTGTAGTTTAAATATTAGATAACACAAACTCCATTTTCGGTAAGTCAAGTTTAGTTAGCTTTAAATGTAACTGGGATTAATGAAACTGCACCTTAATGCTTTAAAGAGTAACAACTGTCATAAATAAGTTATATCAGAATAGGAATTATATTGTAAGATTATTTTCAATTCTGTACTGTTAAT
>QLNU02015360.1:306265590-306278106 GCA_006491805.2 Dysdera silvatica
AATAAATAGGTGCAGTATTTTAAGCACAGAAATTGAGTTAAGTTTCTTTAATTCATTAGGGAGCGTGTTCCACGCCCGAATACATGCTAAAGCAAGGATGGTTATACAATAATTTCTGCCACCCACGTATTAATTAGCTCAAACTAGAGCTTTATTCGTTTTGGAGAAAAAGAGACGCTTTCCCCATCCTGGATTCGAACCAGGGTCCCTCCGTTTAGCCCGGAGTGTCTTGGACCGCTAGACGAATGAGGACAGGAAACAACGCTCTCTTTCTCCGTATGTAAAGATGTTAAGGTATTATTACCCTCCGCAGGGATAACACAATTGCCAAATATGGTCAACACAAGAAAGCCTCCGGGGCGAGAATTTTGTGAGTTTTCGTGGGGGAATTTATTATACTATAATTTTTGCCACCCACGTTTTAATTACAGCTCAAACTAGAGCTTGTGTAATTTTGGAGAAAAAGAGACGCTTTCCCCATCCTGGATTCGAACCAGGGTCCCTCCGTTTAGCCCGGAGTGTCTTGGACCGCTAGACGAATGAGGACAGGTAATAACGCTCTCTTTCTCCGTGTAAAGATGTTAAAGGGTATTGTATTACCCTCCGCGGGGATAACACAATTGCCAAATATGGTCAACACAAAAGAGAAGCCTCCCGGAAGGCTGAGAATTTTGCATGAAAGAGTTTCATGGAAATTTATTATACCATAATTTTTGCCACCCGCGTGTTAATTACAGCTCAAACTGTAACTTGTTTGAAGACACCTGTTTGACCCTGGTTGAATCCAGGATGGGGGCGTCTCTTTCTCCCAAAATTACATAAGCTCTAGTTTGAGCTGTAATTAATCGTGGATGGCAAAAGTATAGTATAATAATTCTATGAAAACTCCCTACGCCAGGCTTTGTTGACTCGATAACAATCGAAGAAATGTCTGCTCTTTTATCTAGAAATCACTGGGCAAAATTACAGCATTTAGAGATTTTCTTGAAATTTTCAGTGGTAATTTCAAATTTCTTGTAGAACCGACTTTGAGAATCATTGCTGTAGACCCTTAAGAGAGGTTCATGTTCCATGGGAAAATGTAGGTCCACTAGCCTACGGTGACATAGTGGCAATACTTTCATTTATCGTGCCATTAATGCAAGTTCAATTCCAAATATTATCATTGTGTGATATTTTTCTGCTCACCACCTGGTTTGGTGAAGAATGACCCTTGCGTCATAAAAATACAGCCATTTCCTGCTCTCCATAGTCCAATGGGTTGATTCCCTTTGCAGCAGGGGTTCAGTTTCCTTAGAAAACTAAGTCCTAACACAGCATGGTCTTTGTTGTCCTTGCACCATAAAAACAAACTTCTCTTAATAAATATCTTTTGCAATTACATTTCTGCTGGTTTCTTTGTTTAAATATTTTATTTTGTATATGCAGGATTCGTTGCAAAATAATGAGAATATTTTTTTAAAATAAAAGTTATTTGAACCTCGTTCAAATACATTAAACATTTTTTGAAATAAGATCTTTGGGCTTCAATACATTTTTTCCCACTGTTCATAATACTGCCTGAACTCTTCTTCCAAGATGCTCTGAAGACTTATGATTACAGCTTCCTGGGTTTTTTCTATGCCACCAAAACGATGTCCGTTCATAACGAAACAATACAGAGTTTCACCAGGAGATTCCATAACAAACAGTTATTTCAACACTGGCGTAAGGTTTAAAAATAATTTGTTTTGGGAGCCAACTGCTCTTTTTGTCAAGTGAAGGCACTGTCTTTACTTGATAAAGGGAGCAGTTGGCTCCCGAAACGTTGTGTGTTTTTAAACCTTATGCTACTGTTGAAGTAACTGTTTGTTAATGTCCTTCTTGACTTCTGGGAACAGGAAGAAGTCACAAGAGGCCAAGTCATGGTGGTTAGGGTAGCATGGCGATATTTCTCTTTTCAAGATACTCCATCACCAAGGATACCATGTGGGCCCTTCATGTTGGAGGATCCAGCCGCTGGAGATCTCTAGTCAGACTCTAACGACCCTTTTCCGCAAACATTAGAGTACTTCCATGTAGAGAGCCACGTAAACTATTTGCCCTGGTGGCACAAACTCCTTGCGAGTTACTCTTTTCACATTTTCGTCTGTTTCCATGTTGATGGGTACCCCTTGCATGGTTCATCTTGGATGCTCTCCTGCCCATCCTTGAACGCCTTGTGATTGTGACAGACTTTCACCATAACCTTGTTTCAACACATCAAAGGTATCGCTGCCTGATTTGATCAACTTTTCGCAGAACTTTATTGCATGCCACTGCTCTATCGTTCATTCCATTGTTCACTGTGATGATACGCACACAAGATCTCATTCTAGCACACCTCCAAATATTTCAACAGCTCAAAGCCAACTGGTGACCGTTCCTTTTCAAGGCCAACTCTACCCATCACCTTTCCTAACAGTCGTGGTTGCCTAGCTAAGCACAAGAACTATGTGGAAAAAAATATTATCATTTTTGGAACGAACTCTCTAACACTATTTTAGGAACAAAAATGTATGCTTTATTTTCTTCATATAGGGTCGTCAAGCTATGGAGTGGGTTATAAACAAAATAAATGGAGAGGTTCAAGAGCTCGCAAATAAAACTGTAAAAAGTATGGACGAAATAACGATGACAGCAAAGAAAAGCATGGCAGTTGTTGACGACCTCACTTTAGTAGCAAAAAAAGGAATTCATTTAAACCACTTGGCAGAAGATACTTTCTCAAATCTCCATTTTGAAAAATGACGTATATCCTACGTAGTTTTTACCAATAACGTCAATTTATCATATAAATGAAAAAGGGTTTTAAAACATTTTGCCACTGTTTTAACAAAATTATTCATTAGGAATAAGCGGCACCTTTTATCAACTCTTTTGGAATTGAAATATTTACAATGTCAAAAATTTATATGAAACTGTTGAGGCAAATTTTATATTGGTATAGTTTTTTCAAAGATATATTTTTCTACTTTGTGGTACAGTTAATCTTATCGTACAAATTGATTAATTTATAATAACCTTTAGATAATAAACTGTATAGCTTTCAGTGCATTATGTAAATGACTATGTGAAAGTTTTAAAATGAATAAAGAAATGTGCAGATTTCAGAGATCAGGTAATGAGGAGGATGTAGAAATGCAAGATGATTTGATGTAGCACTCACGAAGGTTAAATTTCTAAGTTGAAGTCAACATTATAAGCGTAAAGTAATGTTAAAAAGTTAGTTTCAGAAGCAGCTAACTTTTTTACTTTACGCTTATGATGTTGACCTCGACTTACAGAAATATAGAAATATTCATGCAATTAATTGGCAGTTTTAACTATGGTGTGTAAAAATGTCTGAGAGAAAAAGTATGAAACCATGACTTTAAAAAAAAATCTCCCTATACATTATCACTCTTGTTTTTTTGTGCTTGTGTTTCATACTCTTATTAAATCTTCCCTTACAAATACTTTCCTTTTATAAAATATACCATATTCATAAAAAATCTTATGTAGAGGTTCTTTTTGGGGAAGAGGGCTACAAATATAGGCATATATATGTAGCATTAAAAAGAAAAGAACT
This sequence comes from Dysdera silvatica, assembly GCA_006491805.2. Classification (NCBI taxonomy): domain Eukaryota; kingdom Metazoa; phylum Arthropoda; class Arachnida; order Araneae; family Dysderidae; genus Dysdera; species Dysdera silvatica. The sequence continues at coordinate 306,269,180 of QLNU02015360.1, forward strand.
GAGAAATGAATAGTCTGAAATTTTTATTGTATATTCTAGTAATCTTTAACAATCAAACTTTAAGTTGACAACTGAATCACCCTTAACCTTTCGGGGACAGCGGGACAGGGCTTGTCCCATGAAATTATCGCCCAAATTTAACGTCTTGTGGTTTTCCATCGGCATAAAGAATGGAGAGAATTTCAGGGAATAAAGAGGTTTGGAAGGGCAGAGTTATCAGCAAACGTTTTGCTGAAATTTGCAAATGACCCCACATCGCAACGTTGACTTGCGAAAAAGTACAAGAGGGGGTGGGAAGCATTCAGAGTATTTCAGCCATGCGGAAGGTGAATTCACGCCTTGTACTTGCCATTATCTACAGGTTAAGTGAAGTCGAAAGGTGCAATAAGTGAATTTTTCCATTCCGTCAAAGGCCAATATAAGAAAGGAATACTGATTCCTTGCATTTTTTTTTCTATTAGATATTATTTATATATAGGAACAATATTATCAGGTAAAATATTCTATATAAAGCTATTTTTTAAATTTATTTTTGTATATACTGAGGAATATTTTGTTAGTCAAACTTTTTCATGGAACCAAATGCATTGGCAAAAATATTTAATTTTTAATAAATGTGTGTGATTTTCTCTAGCAATGTTTTATCTGTATTTAATCCAAATGTTTTCAATGTCTGTGAGGTACAATATTCACAATGCTTTCCACTTCAGTTTCGTTGGCACTTAATTTTATAACCCTTAAAGAACTATAAAAATTAAGATCTTGTCAACCTACAATTATAAAATACTTTATAAATTCTAATCCAATTGTGTAAAATGTGAAAACTATTTGAATAGATGCAAATAAAGCTTGGTACATAAGTGTCAATCTTTTTTTTTTTAATGGGAACTTATAATTACTTACTAATTGTGCATTGATATGGTAAGATGATTTTCTAAATTAGACTAGAGGAAACCACTCGGACTTGTTAAATTATCTGGAGTAAATGAAAGGTAAAAGTGAAGTGAAAGATTATTTGAATTTGTTTTTAATGATTTTGCAATTGAATGTGCAGATAGTTATTCAACTTTAAATTAATGCTCTGCGATGATAACATGGTCACCTAACATACTGTTATCCTGGATTCAACTCCCAACAGTGACAGAAATAAAGGACGCTTTCTGACTAACTGCTCACTGCAGTCCGGGGTTTGTTCTCAGGGCTCCAAGGTTAAGATTTGTCGAAAAACTGTAGATCCCCGTGCAGCATGCCTCTTGCAGTCCTTGTGTCATGAAATTCACAAACAAAAAATTTTCCATCTATAAATATTTTTCTTTAATGCCTTACACCATTGTAGTGCAGATATTATGCACTGTCCTCCTGCTCTTTAGTCATTCAGTTATGGAGGTGGTGTGTTCCAGCTGACTTAAGCAGTCGTGAGATGTAAAGTGAACCAATCTTCAATGGCCATTGAGGATAATATTTAATAGTATGAATGTTTTATTTATATGTGTTATATCTTTTTTACTACATGCCCATAGTTAATTTTCTCTTTAAATTCTGATTACACAAAATATTACTATAGTAGATTCTCGTTATAATGAACTCCATGGGATCACTAAATTATTTTGTTATAAAGAGAATTTCGTTATAACTGAATTCATATCAGTGGCCATAAGAGGTTCGCAAGGATAACACTCCTGCGCCACACTGCTCCAAACTTCTGCAAAGTGACTGTGTCATTTTGTGCGCCAGATTTGATTTTTGTATCTGTGCCAAAACTGATTTTTGTGTGCCAAATTCCTGTTTTCCCGAAATCCTATTTTATTATAAACATTCTTTCATTGTTCCAACTTTCAGCCCTTCTATGGTTAACTACACACTCTCAATAAATTTGTAGAAATTAAAATAATGTGGGGGCTCAGACAGCTTTAAAAAGAATAAAGTAGTTCAACATTAAAGCGGATAATTTACTTTGTTATCCAGTGGTGGTGGGGAGGGGGCTTGAGCTCCTTCCTTTCCTATACCACTGCCTCAGTCTATAATTTCTTTTGTGTTATTGGATTGAATTGACCACACACACATCAACCAGTCAAGTTGTACGTTGTAATATTTCCCGTTGTGCGAAGGTGCCTTTAAAGGTGCTTAAATTTTTGGGAAGCAATTTTCAGTTCTTAAGTTTTTATTTTCACCAAAATTCTGGGGAAAAGTAGTGGAATAATTTTGTTCTCCCGATCCTCAACATTTCTCTGTTACATGTTTGCGTTTTTTTATGACTGCTATTATTGTCACAACATGGATCAGCATAACAAACAACAAATATAGAATTTAAACCATATGGCTTATAACATGGCTTCTGCGTGCAGAGGGAAAATGCAAGGACGAGAATTCCTCACTGGACCTTTCCAGAATATTCCTTTGGAGATTAATGAACGCTTACTCAGAGATCTCATAAAGAGATGGCACTGCTCACCGTAGTCCGGGGTTTGGTTCCCTAGGCCATAAGAGGTTCGGATTCCTCGGAAAACAGTAGGTCCCGGCGCAGTACGACCATTGTAGTCTTTGAGCCATAAAACCACAAAACAAATCTTTGGAGAAAGAAAAAAAACAGCACAACGCTGCTCTCTTACGCCCGAATTTAGATTGTGATATACCTACCCCTCTGCCCTGCAGTGGCGCAGTGTGGTAACGCGTTCTCCTATTGCGCGGCTAATCCGGGTTCGACTCCCAGCAGTGCAAAAAGAACGCTTACTCAGAGATCTCATAAAGATCGCACTGCTCACTGTAGTCCGGGGTTTGGTTCCCCAGGCCTTAAGAGGTTCGGATTCCTCGGAAAACAGTAGGTCCCGGCGCAGCATGACCACTGTAGTCTTTGAGCCGTAAAACCAAAAAACAATTAAACCTACCCCTCACTTCTGTCATGCTTACATTATTCATCCCTGTTGTTTTTAGAAGGATGGAACATCCCACCTGACCTTGAAAATTAAGCTAGCTACCAAAGAAAAAATATTGCTACATAAAACCACAGAGTACAGGACTGTGGGGGCATTGGTAGTTACTTTATATGTATTATAAAATAACAATGTATTTATCAATAAATTTGTTTCATTGAATAGCAAATTATTTTTTATTTTTCACGGTGGGAAGGAAGGTGGCTGTGTGGTGAAATTTTTCAGAATTTTAAATTAAGAAAAAGGGAGGGGTTGCTTTTCCAGGAAGTACAGCTTGATAGACTTTGGTGGTAGAAAGATTGCAATTAAAAAAAAGTCTGCCACCTTTCAAAATTTCGCGCCCTGGTCATTTCCCCAATTTGTCTATTTATAAGCTCTGGCATGTCTTATTGCATGGGCAGTGGTGTTGTCCCATTACAATAAAAAAAGACAGTCACCGGTTAGCTGTATGTTTCAGTTTCTGCCTGATTCATTTTGAATTGGATCACTAATTGACAAAAGGAGTGCTGGAGCACAAAGCAAAACTCACGAATGGGAGGAACAGAAAAAAGAGAGGATTGTCCCTTGGGTGCATTTTGTTAAACTTAAAAAGAAATTAAAAACTTAATTCCAAAATTTTCGGAGCTTGGACTGCAGCACAATCTGCAATATTTAGTTTTGCTGATAGTGGGAGGTTCGATTTGATGTTGGTACTGGCATTGAGAGCATTTTTGGAACTTTAGGGCGTTACATGGTTTTGTGATGAAGGTGTGATATTTTTGACTGGCCATTGTATCTCAAGTGAGAGGAACAAGAAAACGATAGCTCCGTCCAGTGGAATTTTGTCAAAACCTTTTTAAAAACAAACTAATTTCCAAAATTCTGGAGATGAGATAGTGCGAATTATGACATTCAATTCTGATAATGCATGAAAATTTGATTATAAATTTAAAACTAGCTGACTTCGGTTATCAGGGTGAAAAGGTTGCACGAAAACGCGGAAATCTGCCTTTTTTGGCCAGTTTTTTAGTTGCCGGTATTATTCCAAAAATACAGCTTTTATAGCAGTGACGGCTCATCGAGTGACGTGAGTGAAATGTCACTTCACCTACAAAAATTGGGCAGTCGAACAGTTTTTATTTTTTTTAATTTAAATTCTAAATTATTTTGTCATTTAAAATTTGAGTAGAAAAATAAGATTTGAAATTTTATTTTGAGCACACTATTTTTTTTTAAATTTAATTTCTTTAATATAATTGGAATTACATTCAGGAACAGAAGGCTAGGTTTTTATGTCAGCGCTTTAAATGCGTTAAACGCACCAACGAAATATTGCCCGCTGAGAAAAAGGGACGGATGAAGCGACAATAGAAATTCAGAGCTTCGCTTCAAAACGGAAATGTTTTGCGAACATGGTTACCATGGCGATGGAATATTTACGGCGAAAGCAAGTACTGTCAGAGAAGAGAAATTTTTATCGCATCATCATGTCAGCTAGTATTGCCAGATCAGAGGTTTTACCTCTGAATCTAGAGGTTTTGCATGGGGAAAAAGGTAAAAATTACCAAAACAGAGGTATGGCTTGATCAGAAATAAAAATTGAGATTTTTGATTACCACAGAGGTTTCTAGAGGTAAAAAATTTTCTGTGGGGGCTGTTACTGGTCAAAGAAAAAAAATTAAATCAAAGAATTGAATCAAACTTTGATTCAAACTACAAAGTTCAGTGTTATATCTGTAAATTAGTGCAAGTATTTGAGCACATTGAGTGGTTTACGTTAGAAGCGTGTAATTTCGTTGTGTTTTTGTTTCTTAAGGGTACACAGGACCTTTAAATCTTTAAAAAATCGATTTTTTATTTATTAGTTTAAAAAATAATATAGATTTTTGGCAGTGTTTTAAAACAAACCGCATCAAAATTCTTCAATTACTTCTTGCACTATTGTATAAAATAACTATTACATGTTACCAAGTTCCAACTTGAACGCTCTTTTTCTCAAAATCACTTTTTCTATATTGCGCAGAGATTATCTTCAGATCTATGCGCACTAGAGTTCTGAAATTTTTAATATGCTTTTATATCATAAATACCTATATTTTAAAACCAACTGACAAAGTAAAAATATATTTTCAATAATTTAAAAAAATATGATATTTAAAATATGTCTATATTTATACAGGGCGTCCACAAAGTCTGACCCAGGGTCATTTATTCGGAAACGGTTGGCTAGTTGGAAAAATCGGCGAACACGTATCCCATTATTTTTGGGGCACACTTTTTCAGTGAAAAATTTTTGGTGTGTGACCCCTGAGGGGTTGGGGGCGGGGTCAATTCAAAAATTTCAAATGGAAAAATATGTCAAGTTGTATGTCGTTCGAAAGATCTGAATAAAAAACGATTATTAACGTTGGTCCCAGGTCAATACACCCAACCCGTCATGAATGGCGAGCGTTTAAAATTTTCGTATAAAATCCCTTTCTTTACCAAAATTCCCCCACACACAGGTACTTGAAACATTTAGTTTTATAAACTTCTAGAATTTAACAGAAGTACCTCTGTCTTGTTTATTTTCTGCTGATATATCTTTGTTTGGGACACATCTTGTATCCTTGTTCGTTTTAAATGTTTATTTCTGTTTCTTATTTCTGTCCTTGCAATATTTCTTTTTCATGGTAGGTTTAAAAAGACTTCTTTATGCTTTATTTCTATTTTTCTGGTGGTTTCATCTTTTCTGATATTTACAATTCCATTTTCTGTCCATACATATCCCGTTATTGTCTCTTTTCAACTGAAGTGTTTCATTTAAGATTTGTTTATTGTATACTGTTAGGTGTTCGTTTATAAATATTTTTCCATCATGTGTCTCAAGGTCCTTTGCTATGTTCTCATTTTTCTACTTTTCCAGATTTCTTGTTTTGTTTCTATATTTCTAAATCTCACTATATGTTTGACTTATTTATATTTCCTCCCATTCTATGCGCGATTTCAATATCATTGTTCACTTCTATTCCGATATACATTTTGAGGATGTAAGATATTATTACCCTTCACAGGGATAACACAATTGCCAAATAATGGTCAACACAGAAAAGCCTCCGGGGCGAGATTTTTGTGAGTTTTTCGTGGGGGAATTTATTATACAATTTTGCCCCGTTTAAGTAGCTCAAACTAAACCTTTTATATTTAGTCAGGATGAGGAGTGGTGCCTCTTTTCTCAAATATAAAAAGCTGTAGTTTGAGCTATAACGTTTTGTATTAAGTATTATTTATTATTTCCTTGCAGTTTTCTTCTTCCTTTTCTTTTATTCCATTTATAACAAGATCCAGTCTTCTACCGTATTGGTCTAAGTTGTTCAGTTTTTCATGCAGGAAGTCCATATTGTCATGTATCGTATCATGTCTATCTTTTATCTAATTTATTTCTTCTGCATTTTTTTTTTTCCATCTAATTCTTTTTTTAATTTTATATTCTCCTCTTTGAGGGACTTTATTTCATCTATAAAGTTTTTTTATTCATCTCTCATAGTTTGTATGGTATTTGTGAGCATTGCATAGTCGCTTGATATTTCCATATAATTTATATTCTCTCTTTCTCTCATCACCCCAATTCATTTATTTCTTTTAAGAGTTTTGTATTTGATACATCAATTGATGTTTCATCATTTTCTTGCCCTTCATCACTCATTTCCTCCCTATATTCATAATTTTCATCCAATTTTCTATGAAATCCATTAATCCATGCTTTTGTTTTCTTCTTTTATTGATTTTGACAGTTTTATACATTTTAGCTATTTCCAGCTATTTTGCTTGATTTTTCTAGCTATCTTTTATAGTATTATGCTATATTTCATCGATTGGCAACACATAATTTATAGCTGTTTTATTCTAGTAACACTGTCAATCATTTGCATTTCTTGTTTATAGCTATATTTTCATAATTTTTTCGTTATTTTTATACTTTCTGGTGTCTAATTATTTGGTTAGGTTTCCGATTTATGATTTTCTACTTATTTTGCAAGATTAATGATATCTTACCTTGATCCGGACCTCCTTTTGGAGCAGCATGTTTTGTTTACGTTTACTATTTAATATTGCAGTTACGGATGAGCATGAAGACGTAACCTCCAATAATCGTGGGAATTTTAAAGAATTGTTAGAAAACTGCATTTCGATAAGCCCTGTGGACATTCATGAGCACTTTTGAAAAATCACACCCATGTTTGCCGGCAATTCTAAGACTATTCAAAGAAATAAAAAATTGTATTTTTTTTCTATACAAGTAGACGATTCCACAGATATTGTCCAAAAATCTCAATGTAGTATCATAATTAGGTATGTTATTGCTGGTGGAAAGTCAGTGGAAAGATTTTTGGGATTTTATGACGTCAGTTCCAATCGGACTGCCGAAGCATTGTTTAACCTTGTATCAAGATGCCTCGAAAAATTTAACTATAAATCAAAACTTATAGGAGAATGTTTTGATGGGGCAAGCGCAATGTCAGGGCACTTAAATGGTCTTCAGTCCAAAATTAAAGAAGTAGCGCCACAAGCAGTTTTTATTCACTGTTTGGCACATCGTCTGAATTTAGTGCTACAACAAAGCTGCAACAGCATTTCACAGTGTCGCATATTTTTTGCAACTAAAAGCGACATACCTGCATTTTTTCATCATTCTGCCAAACGAACTCACGTGGTCGATACAGTCGTCGGAAGACGAATTCCTACTTCTGTTATTACGCGATGGACATCAAACTCTAAAATGTTGAGTGTTATAAATAAAGAATGGGATTCTTTAAAAGAAGTATTTACTGAGATTATGAACGATCAAATTTCACTTAGGCAGAGTGTCAGCTATTTAAATATATTTAACGACTTTGAATTTTCACTTTTGGTTGTTGTTTTTAACCATATTTTTGGACTTACAGATGTTCTCTTCAATGTACTACAAAATAAGTCATTTGACATTAATTTTTGCATCTCACAAATTAAAAATACGCAGATTCTTTTAAACATCAAACGAAAGGAGAATACATTCGTGGAAATTTTCGAATTAGTGATTTCGAAAACAACAGTTCCAACTGAACACCGTGAGGGACAAAAAAAAAGTGACGCTCACACAAAATAAAGTTCTTGCAAAATATAAAATTCATATTTTATGAAATATTAGATACTATTTCTTTACAAATTACTACACGTTTTCAAGATATGGAAAAGCTTCATTTTATTACATTAATGGATACTTCAAAATTTATAGAGTATTCCTATAAATTTCCTACGGAAGTAATAAATAATTTAAATGTGTACTACCCCAATATATTTACTGACTTCCAAAGATTGAAAAATGAATTAAAACACATATATCTGGATAAGCAGTATAGAGATATGAAATCATAAACATTCATGGAAATTTTAACAGAAAACAAATATATTTTTAAAGAAGCTTATAAACTTCATTGCTTAATAGTGTGCTTAAATGTTTGCTTAAATGTGTTGCTATTCTGTCCACTAACGTTTGCGTAGAACGGAGTTTTTCTTGCTTAAACAGAATCAAAACCCGTCTGCGTAATAGAATGTTAGAAGACAGACTTAGAAACTTGTCAAAAATTTCAATTGAAAAGGAACTATTAAAAGAGTTAATAGAAACTCAACCATTTTTTCACATCATCGACAAGTTTGCAAGTCTAAAAGAATCGAACTTATATTCAAAAAATAAAGACTGGGTAAGCATATATTGCATATTTTTATTTTGCTTGTTGTCTCCACATATTATCTCTGTCTGCACAACATGTAGTACCATATCAGATCCGATATATATATGTGCACTGGCAGAAAATAAAATCCCAACACCAAGGACAAATGAGTTTAGAGGAATGAAATTTAGGCAAAGCAGTTGTCTAGGTAACATATTTATTTGATTAAAGTTTCAAGGTTACCGGTAAAAGTATGCGCAAGAAGATCCATTTCAAATGCGAAATGGTGGTACATTAATAACCGCTGTAGTCACCACAATTTCGAATG
>QLNU02015360.1:306278206-306293025 GCA_006491805.2 Dysdera silvatica
CGAGGCTTGTTGTTCAACTAACCCAGCGATACCAACTTCAAATAGTACAGGTATATGCACCAACATCAAGCCATACCGACGAAGAGGTTGAAGAATTTTATGAAGAAATCAAAGAGTTACACACCAAAGGGAAACAACATATCAAGCTCATCATGGGGGATTTCAATGCAAGAATTGGACAACAGGAACAAGGAGAGACATCGGTTGGTAAATACGGATATGGGGAAAGGAATGAACGTGGCGATCAACTCATCGAATTTGCAGAAGCTGAAAATCTTAGCATCATGAATTCATTTTTTAAGAAGAAACCGCAAAGAAAATGGACATGGAAACACCCAAATGGGGGAACTAGTGAAATTGACTATATCCTGGCAAACAAGAAATCAATTATTGAAGATTGCAGTGTACTGAACAGATTTAATACTGGAAGTGATCATCGAATGGTGAGATGTAAAGTGCACTTAAATACTAAATTAGAACGACAGAAGCTCATTAGGAAACAAGTAAGTAAGAGGGTGGATTTAAAGAAATTAAAAGAAAATACCGAGGCATTCAAGTTGGAATTAAAAAATCGCTTTTCTGCACTGGAAGGACTTATTGATGAAAGTGATATCTCAGAAGCAAATGAAAACATTGTTAAGACAATAGTTGAAACTGCTGGGGAAATTGGTGGTGTAACCTGTAAAAAGCACAATAGCAAATTATCTGAGAAGACGAAACAGCTCATGAAAAGGCGAAGAGATATGAAGGTGGACAATCAAAATACCAGTTCCAGGATTGAGTACATAGAACTTTGTAAAACTCTGCGCAAAAGCATGAAAGAAGACATAAGAAAATTCAACTGTGAGCTAGTAAGGAAAGCCATTGAAAATAACAAGAGCCTTAGGGTTGTTAAAGGAAGTTTATCTGTTGGGAAGAAACACATCATTGCATTAAAAGGAGAGGATGGCACCGTAACAAGAAATAGGGAAGAAATACTTAGAAGAGTTGAAGAATTCTACAAAAATCTATACGAAAGTAACAGTGGATTAAACGAAGACATTGAAATAGTCGAAGGAACAGCTCCTAAAATCTTAAAAGAAGAAGTTTCATTTGCAATAAAAAGTATGAAGAAAGGAAGAGCCCCTGGTGATGATGGTATTACATTAGATATCCTAAAAGAAGCTGGAGAATATGTAGAAGACATACTTGCAAAATTCTTTACCAAATGTCTTAACAGCGGTAACATACCAAACCAATGGGATTCTGCAACAGTAATTCTTTTGCATAAAAAAGGTGATAAAGAGGATTTAAAAAATTACCGACCAATTAGTTTAAAAAATTACCGACCAATTAGCTTGTTACCTGCTATTTATAAAATCTTCACAAAAGTGCTAACACATCGCCTGCAGAAAAAATTAGATGCAGCTCAACCAAGAGAACAAGCTGGATTTCGAAGTGGATTCAGTACAGTGGACCATATTCAAGTATTAAGAGAATTAATTGAAAGAACACATGAATATGAACTTCCATTGTGTGTGGCATTTATTGACTATGAGAAGGCCTTTGACTCTATTAAAACATCAGCAGTCATCAACTCTTTAAGATCAACAGACATTGAGGATGTGTACATTGACATGGTGAAACGTGTGTATAAAAATGCAAGTGCAAAATTTCGGTTACATAAAGATACCAAAACTATCAAAATTGGTAAAGGTGTGAGGCAGGGAGATACCATTTCTCCAAAACTTTTTACTTCAGCTTTACAGATGATTTTTCAGCAGATAAATTGGAATAACAAGGGAATAAAAATAAATGGTGAATATTTAAATCATTTGCGGTTTGCTGATGACATTGTTATTTTTTCAACGAACCCATTAGAACTCCAAGACATGGTACAGGAGCTCTCAACTAGAAGTAAAGAAGTTGGACTCAAGATGAACCTACAAAAAACTAAGATCATGTTCAATAATTTCGTAGAGGAAACAAAAATACAAGTTGACAACATTGAGCTAGAAATTGCTGATTCATATATTTACCTTGGCCAGCTGATTTCAATGGATGGCAACATTATGAAAGAACTCAACAGACGTATTAAACTTGGCTGGAGTGCATTTGGAAGAAACAGTTTTATCCTGAAGGGGAAATTGCCTTTGTGTCTAAAAAGAAAGGTCTTCAACCAGTGTGTATTGCCAGTCCTCTCTTATGGATCAGAGACATGGAGTCTAACAGTTGGAGCAATACGAAAGTTACAGACAACGCAAAGGAGCATGGAGAGGTGCATGCTTGGAATAACTAGGAGAGATCGAAAAAGAAACACTTGGGTGAGAGAGCAAACTAGAGTAGAGGACATCATTGTTAAAGTAAAAGGGCTGAAATGGCGATGGGCTGGGCATATTGCAAGAAGAACTGATCAACGATGGACAACAGAAATTCTGAACTGGATTCCAAGAGACCACCGAAGACCTAGAAAACGTCCTCAAACTAGATGGGTGGATGAAATAAGAAAACAGGTTGGGGTGACGTGGAAGCGAATTGCTCAGGATAGACTTGTGTGGAAAGCATTTGGAGAGACCTTCATCCAGCAGTGGATAGATAATGGTTGAATATGATGATGATGATGATATATATATATATATGTGTTTGTGTGTATGTATATATCACAAAAAATACATTTATTCTAATAGAAAATGGAAATTTATTGCCACTTTCCGGTTTCTTTGTGGGTGGAGGAGGAGTCACCGCTTCACCTGTTCTTTAAGTCACGAGTCGCTGTTTTGTGGTGGTGGGAGTGGGGCGGGTCTTATTTTTCGTGATACTGGGCCATCACACACGCCAAAACGATCGCTTTACGCATTCGTGCTGCAAAAAACGTAATTTTACTGGAAAATATGCACCAAAAGTAAAATTTCCTAACAAAAAATTCTATGTTTGACCAAATACGCTAAATTCTAAATCTAGTACATACTGGATGCATCTGGCATCCTTGGATTAGAGAAACTAGGCCATTGCCTCTTTGGACCAGCAACATCAGCGTTTTCACGTTAGTTTTAGCGCCTTTTTCGTTGATTTTAGAAAAACAATGTTCTGCCATGGTTAGCTGCAAATTTTTTACTTTTAACGGTTTCCAGAAATTTCTAGAGGTTTTGTATCCGATATGTAACATCTAATGGGCCAAGACAGTTTCATACTTGCAAACTTTTACGGATTTCCACTTAATTTTATAAATAAATTTACGTAGTTTTTATATATATATATACGTGTGTGTGTGTGTTGATTGTACAATCGAAAGTCAAGCCTGATCGTCTGTCGAAATTGTAGCAAATTTCTTTTTCCCTCTTTCATTTCGATCATTATTTTTCCATTGATAGCATTTTAATAACATTTTCACTGAATTAATAAATGAAGTAGCGTAACGGACTCTTCCTTCACTCAATACCCAATTAAGTTTCTGGAACAAATTTAACCTGTAATTTACTTTAGCAGTAAATTTTGTTATATAATAATGACGTGGGTATGAAGTCCTAAAGGCTACGAATGAAAACGAGTGTTGCAGCACAGACTTTTATTGTTCACATTAAATTATATCCATCAAATCAAGGTTAGCAAAATAGACCAAGCCGTTCGATAACAAGCAAAGACATCCAATGTGAGTTGTCTCGATTCCCCTCCGAAGCCGCTCAGTTTCTCTAAAAAGATGTGACCCATTACTAAGAATAACAACTGAACTAATAAATTAACTATCATAAACTATTAAAATCATTTCTTAACCTGGATTAAATAATCCATAGCCTTCCCAACACTAATATATCCTATGGAGCTATGCCTGTTTTCTACATCAAGCCAGTTCCATAATTAAGGTTGAACACTTAACTTCAGGCATCTAAAGGTACCCTAAAGAATAAATATTGCACAGTATCGAGGATTAACTCAATAGCTCAATTACCTCACTTCTTATTTATTAATTCTACTTAAATAGTTAAGTTTGCGCCTATCCTTGCGTTACAATACTACTATCTTAAACTACGGATCAAATTCGAATTCCTTTAAACAATTTAAAAGTTAATAACACAGCAATATGACTATATGGGTTAGTACACAACTCTATAAATAAACAGTATTTAATACAGGAAAACGATGTTATACATCACTCCTAGTCCATGTCCTTTGCACAGTTCCACGAAGTCCAAGCCAATTATAGATTCCCGAACAATCGTAAACTTTAGCTGGGTGCGCCCGCTCACTCACCGAAGGCGAAGCATTTGAGGAATTAAATCAGTTCCTTCCCTTTTACGTCCAGCATCTCTAATTTGATTATGTCTCTTCCGATTACAAACCCAGTCTGAACGCAATCGCAAAGAGATGTACGTTGAATGGCTACCGCTAATATATTCCAGAACTTAAATTATTTCGGAACTTCGAATGGTTGTCGTTTTCCCCCGTCGAACATCAGGGCCATCAATATAACATTTTCATCAACATCATGCATTAAATAACTAAAACTCCGCTGAGTCCCTAATACAAGCCATAAAGGTTTTGAACGGCGTACTTGCTACCGCTATTGCTTCGTAATAATTAGTACGTTAGTATCAACAACGCCGTAGAGGACCAAGCCCTCGGCAACGAGCCTCAATCACATCTAACTACATAACTCAAAATCAGCTTCATCAAAAAAACTCTTTACTATACGCAGCCAGCAAAAGCAACCGTAAATTCAGCCACTTGATAACACTGAGGTAAATTATAACTGGGGTGCGGATTCCTTATTCAACAACCCAGCGGCACCTAGAGATATAAAGGCTGAAAAAAAAAACTGGGAAGACCCGGGTTTTTTGGGAAGGAAATTTTCAAAATTCCCAAAACAAAGGTTTCTTGAACATTATGGTAATTTTTAAGTATGGTCGTTTGAAATGTGTAAAACGGTTTTTGCGTTACTTATTTTAAGGAATAAATATTGAACAAATCTCGATAATTAATCGATGACAATTTTTTGTATTTAATGCCTTAAAGTGACAACATTATTTAATTTGAACTCAGGAACATTTCTAATGGAATATAATTTCTGTTGAAAGAGGAAAGAGTAAAAAAAAGTTTATTGAAATATTTCGGGCCTTTTTTAAGTGGTTGTTCGCTGGTGTTGTGCAAATAAATGTAAACATTATCAAGGTAGTTTCTTCCTATCGAAGTTCCCAATATGTCTAAAATTTCCAGTTTATTCCCGAAAATTCTCGTCTTTCAATATTCCCGGGTTTTTTACATCTCTAACGGCACCTGAAGCCGGTTTTTTGCTGCGAAAGGATACACTTCGTAAAAAAGTTAGGCAAACAATTCGTGAATGAGCACTGAAACCTAATCACATTAATAATACCCGCTGTTAAAAAATTACATTTAATTTAAAGGTGCAATATTTTGCAACTACTTGTACAGAGTAACTAAGGGGTTAAATATAGCGTAAACTGGGGGTGGGGAGGAACAAAAACCCAAAATTGCAAGGGTATGATTTTGCCTCCTTTCTAAAAAAAAACGGGGAGAAAGTGCCCCCGCCATATTACGCCTATGACTATGTATGTTTTAGATCAGCTTTTTCATATGCTGTATGATATACAGGGTCTTTCAAATTAAACGCTCCCTGTTTAAAGGGGTGTATAGGAAGAAATAATGGACGGATTTATATGAAATTTTGCACAGAAATGTTTCTCGATATGCGCTCGCGAGTTATATAAAAAAAAGTAATATACGTCTCACGGTTACGGTTATAGTTACTGAATTTCAAAATTTTCAAATGGCAACATCCCAATTTTTTAACGGCATAATGATAGGCACCATCAGAAACCGTAAATACCGTTGGAATTTTATTTTTAGACCTAAAGCTAACGAAGTTATGTAAAAGATAAATTGAGAAAAGGAAAAAGCACCGTTGACTGGAAACGTCTTTCAATCAACAGTGCTACAACTGTTCGATGTGTCCTCCATTCTGGCCAATGTTAGTTTCCATTTGAAGGATGGTGTTTTCCGCAGCTGAGCATTTGTAACATTTGCAGCTGAGCGCAGTGTAACATTTCAATTGGTATGCCCAGCACATAACGTCGAATGCTGTCCTTTAGATTGGTCAGAGATGGACACGGTTCGCGATTTACACCATCTTTCAAATATTCCCACAACCAAAATTCACAGGTGGTGAGGTCCGGAGATCGAGGTGGCCATGATGTCTGAAAACATCGGCTGATCACTCATTTGTCAGTAAATTGTTATCTCAGCAATCTTTGGACAGAACGAGCAATATGGGATGGCGCACCATCTTGCATAAATATAGTTTCATGGAGAGACACTCGTTGTTGTAGCTGCGGTATGACGAAATGTTCCAATATGTCATGGTACCTCTGTCTAGTAACTGAACAGGTATGGATACCAGTCGCTATTTCCTCTTCAAAAAATATGGACCAATGAGAAAAATAGCTGTAAATGTACACCATATGCTCACTTTCGGAGAATGCAATGGTACTTGAACAACATGAGGATTTGTTGCAGACCAAATGCGGCAGTTGTGCACATTAACTGGCCCATTTAAAAAGAAATGCGCCTCGTCACTCCAAAGAATGTTCCATGGCCACGTTACCAAATCCCCCTCGCATATATCAAACTTTCAGGGAAAATTTTTTAGCGGACCATTTCGTATGGAAATTGTACCTCCTCCTTTGTAGAAAAACACAAAAATTAGCGTTGAATATCGGCCTGTTAACGGAATATATAGTTCTCAACTAAAATCCAAATTATTCTTACTTCTTAACACAATTTGAAAATAAAAGACATTTTCACTAAATGTCCTGCGTTATTTCTTTGATTTACATTAACTTAAAATGAAATAGTTCCTTTAGTTTTTACCCTTAAAAGTATCCGTTAACATTACAAGTCCCATTGAAGCTGGTTGTTTGCCTACCGCGTATAAATAGAGGAGCGATGCGGTCCATCGGAACCGGCACGCTCAGTCTGCACTCCAGTTGTAATATAGCTCAGTGCTTGCTAATTACATGTGACGCTACATCGAGCTCCCACGAAAACGATGCTACTGGAGGTTCGGTTGGATACAGTGGCGGATTGCCCGAAGTGCTTATTGTGCGGCCGCACAGGGCCTCGCAAACCAGGTGCCTCCAAATGACTAGAATGTGTCACTCCCGATTAGCTATCCAAAAAAAAACGTGTTTGCAAAAAATTATGTTTGAAAATAAAAGTCATTTTTGCAGTCACGTTTTCTCAATCCCAATGAATATAGATATGACTATGTTCTTTGGTACGGGAATAAAGGGAAAGGCACTGACGAGTACCTCTCATTAATTGTATGTGATGAATTCACTCACCTAATGGCAGGTAAAGTGCGAGAAAGCACAGTAAGGGAAGATGGAAAACTAAATACATTTCTCCCTCAATATTGATTCATCTTCAAATGTATCTCACTGTGATCAACTTTCTTTTACGTTGAGGAACGTAAATGCCGACGACCATCCGGAAGAATGCTTCTTGTAATTCCTTCACATCTACTCCCATAGTGGTGAATATTTAACAAATGCAGTGTTTGAAGTGCTTGAAAAAAAGTATGGAATAAATGTCTGACTACCGTAGACAAACGTACGATAATGCCTCAAACACGTCTAGAAAATACAATGACGTGAAGGCTAGAATACTACAACAATGCAATAAATTTGCAGATTACATTCCTTGTGCTGACCACTCACTAAATATTATAGGGAGATTAGCCGCCGATTCATGCAGAGTAGCAGTAGATTATTGCAGCTTTTATATGACTTTTTCTCTGCTTCGACACAGCGATGGGAAAAACTGAAAAATTGCTTGTCATTCAATAAACACAGGAGGAAGTTAATTGTGAAAAAATTGTCAGAAACTAGATAATGCTGTCAAGGTGAAGCAATATTAGTGCTGCATTTAAGTTATGATACGATGCTGGAATGTTTGTTTAAAAACAAAGAAAAGTAAAAAAGAAAAGTAAAAACAAAGGTACCAAAGAAAGAAACAAAACACGTACGCAGGCAAGGTAACTGTACAAAAAACTCCGTGTGCCAGAAAACCAGTTCACATACATCATGTGGAATGTGATTTTTGAACGTTTCAACGCAACAATAAGATGCTTATAATCGGTCTCAGTGGAGCTGAACAAGGCAGTTGATCATCTTCATTCACTACATAAGTTTATGTCGAATTTAAAAGAAAAATGCAATGAGATAGAAGGCAAGGCGCTCAATGCACCTTCGTATAAATTGTATCTGACTGAAAGCAAAAGAAAAAAGATCTGCAAGATTTTCCCAAATGAAACGAAGAGCACTGATGAAGAAGACACAGAGTTGCTATCACAAGGAAGCGCCCGCTTTAGAATTGGGACTTTCAACGTTATAATTGATTTGTTAACAGCAGCCCTACAGAAACAAACTGCCCAGTACATCGACGACACTTTTCAGAAGGATTCATGCAATTCGTACATTTGATAAAAGGGAAAATAAAATCCTACTGTTTCGAATTTATATCAGCCACTAAAGAACGATGACCTTGTTTCCACATTCCCGAATGTGGACATTGCCCTTAAAATATAGCCAGGGCTGTCCTGAAGAAAATTGAGAGTATGCGGTGCTGTCTTAATTAAAGAATATTGTTACTGTGGGATTATTGGACTTCATGACGTCACAGCGCCGCGCGGACTGGCATTTGACTGGTTGTCTATCGCCTATCCAAGCCCAAGGTGTCACTTGCCACTTTCATCAGTTTTTCATTCCTCTTCTGGTCATACGCAGGATATTATTTTGAGGCCTGGGGGATTCACAGGAGTTTTCCTCATTTGTTTTCATTCAAGTTTGTAAATGACTAGCAAAAAAAAAGGCTGAACTTTGTTGAAAGTTGCCCAAAAACCAGCAAATACGAAAACTTTCTTGAGACCTTGAGAGTATGCCGCGCGTGCTTGGTATTTTTAAAAAATTTCTGAGAGTACGCGACATATACAGTGCGTAATCCTTTGGGGACAGCCCTGAAAATACCTAACTAACACTTCAAGTATCAAATACGGAAGGGAAAGATCGTTTTCCAAAATGAAACGTATTAAATGCGAAGCACGTTAAAAATGACAAACAAAACGTTAAATTCTTTTTGTTTTTGCTTTCCATTGAAATGATTTGACGAGACAGTTGGATTTAAATGACATAATAGAGGAGTTCGCGGTTTCAAAATCTCGAAAAATTCCGATTTAATGAAGTTTTCATTTGAAAATAAGGTACTTGTGAATACGTTTCCATTCTGCACAGAGGAATTATATTAATTACAAATAAAAATAAACCATTCTTCTTATAAATTCCTTTTTTTATACATAATTGGACGTTATGACATCACAACAGCGCAAAGCAAAGTCGTGACGTGGAACCCCGCACGCCTCCTGATTTCTACCTCATCGTTTAAAACACGTAGCTATGTATCTGGCTTTGCTTCTTTTGCTGGTTTCGGCCATACATGAGTTGCAAGCGTAACTGTTCACATCATCCTTATGCACTTTTAAGTTTCTGGATAAATTCGACAGTTTCAGACATGTTCTATTAGTTTCTACATTTGTCGCAACAGCATTTGCGTCATCATTGCAAATATTCATCTTTTGCCATCTTCAACGACTTGCTGACAACGAAAATAAAAGTACTCGTCCAACTGCGTGTCTCAGTTCCCTACGTCATAATTTCTTAGATGTACATTGTTCGCAGCGGCGGTTGGAGTTGTATGTTCGTATAATTTGGTGGTCTTAGTACCATAGTCTGTCACATTAAGCCAGTACTTCTTACTAGTTTAAGCTACGTAATTACTCTCACCAAATCGGCTACGAAGTATAAAGTCTTCCCCCGCACGTGGGTGTTTCAGCTAATTACGTTAACACATTTTCAGGCTATTCTGTGGTGCTATTGATTTTAAAATATACGGCCCGGGGGAGGTGGGAGGAAAGGGGCGTCGAACTCGAACAAGGCCCCAAAATTCCTTTATCTGCCACAGGTTAGATATGTTTTTTAACTAAAATAGCTTCAGTCTGTTATAGTAGTATCTTATTTTTAAACAATATTTGACAATTTAGTTTAAAAGCAAAAGTAGTTTCCTTTGCAAAGTTGGGAAAAGTAACTAAAAATCTGAGTATGGAAAGATCTAAGTTTATTGTTTCATGTGTTTTTCCCTTATGTTACCCTCCCAGTGTTGAATTCAGACCATTTTCGTGGGTGTAAGGAGTGATTTCAACGTAGCAAATGTAGGATCTTAGCAGAATATAGGATCTCCTTAACAAATTTCGGATCTTGGCGAAAAGCAGATGAAGAATTCCTTGCGAAAAGGGGTTAAATTGAATATTTAATCCTAAGTCGGTATTTTCTTTAAATCTGTTTTGGCTCTGTGGTAGTACAGTTGAACTGTGTTCGCCTAGCTTATGAATATTCAAAGTAGGACTCCCAATCATGTTAAAGAATACTTTCACCATGGTCAGAGTTTGGCTACTTAGCCCGCCATAGAGGATCGGATTTTCATCGGAAAACTGTAGACCCTGCCCGACGCAACATGATCTTCGCTGACCTTGTACCTATTTCTTTACCTCTTCCTTCTCGCTCCCGTCAAAATGACGGGGTGAGGTTTCGCTCTTTTTTTCTCGTGCCGGTGATGTTTCCGGGCTGGAGTGTTCAAGTATTGGGCACGGGGAAAATCATTTCAATAATCGCTGTTTGGAAAAATCATCGCTCTGTATTTAAGAAGTAATTACTTATTCATACATGCGATAACTAATGTAATATCTTTTAAACGTTAGAGATTAGTCTTACTTTAATCGTAAAAAAAAGGGTACAATGATGTTGAAAAAAAAAAAAAACATTCTTGCTTTCCACTGACAAACTGCAATTGAAAATTCTATTCTTCGCAAAGCGTTCATTTTTCACTTTGCGTCATGCTACTTTATTTTCTTATTTTTTTTAAAGAATTATCCAACACAATATTATCTATGTTATCGTATATAAAAAATAAGTCATCCAGATAAGAAATTCCTTGCAAGGAGATATATTAAAAAGTGAACACTGCAGAGAGATGGTTGTCTTAGGGAAGTAATCAAACATACATTTTTGCCAAACCCCAAAAATGCATTGCAAATAATCAAGGTCGTAAATCTTTATCCGTAATAAATACGATCGTTCATAAGATTGATTGGCTTAAAGAGGTGATCGATCAGGCATTGTTTACCCAAGCGTAAAACATGTGAGAAATAATCATGATGCAAGATAGATCTTGCATCATGGAAATACTCAAGTTCGCAAATCTTGATTCGTAATAAATATTACCGTCCCTAAGATCGGCTTAGAGAGATGGTCGTCTTAAAGAGCTGAACGATCATATATTTTTTGTAAATCGTTCGAGGAAATATTTCAAGTCCAAAATCTTTAACTGTAAAAAACGATTGTCCATAAGATCTTAGAGAGAGGACCATTACAGAGGATGAACGATCATGCAGTTTTTTCCAAACACATGGGAAATAATCAGTCTCGAAAATGGGGGCCGTCTTACAGGGATAAACGATCATGTATTTTTGGGATGCACATGGTAAATAAAGTCGAAAATACAAGGTGGCCGTCTTACAGGGTTGAACGATCATATACTTTTGTCAAAAACACGGGAAATATATCAATGTCGAAAATATAAGGTGGCCGTCTTACAGGGTTACTTGGTTAATACATCAATCATATCTTCAAATTATCGTAATTTATGTCAAAACTTTTGCCAAGAACTAGGAGAATAATCAAAAACGAAAATATGAACTTTACTGAGACATGCAGCGCCACCACCTTCGAGAATTATCCTAAAGAGAGGCAACCTATGCTATAAGTTCTCACGTTGGTTCGAGAAGAAATACGTGAGCGGTTGACAAGAGGACAGCGGGAGGAATATTAACATTCCTTACATTGTTATACACCATTGACCAAAAGGGAAGTACGTGATTAGTAGCCTGCAACCATATGACGTGCAATTTAAATTTTGAGTAACACTACATGACGATCATTTGTTGAAGAGACTGTGCTAATATCTAATGACTTGATTAAATTACACTTCCAATAATATTAGTCTATAATTTTATTTGTACTTAAATTTATTTTGCACTGTAATCTGTTGAACTTAACCCATACTTTAAAATTATACTTGCCTACAAACAATTTTCACACTAGTTGGAATTACACTTCTTGAATTCAATTTTGTGTTCGTAATCCTCCTAAATTCCGTTACCCATAGGCCTGGTCGGGCTGGGGCAAATTACCCCCCCCTCCCCAAGGCTTTTCAGAAAAGCAAAATCGTACTTAACCCATATAATTGTGGGTTTCCTGTTGCTCTTGCCCCCCCCCCCTCAAGTTTAACCCCTAAGTTACGCCTATGTCCATAGGTTCGTATCTTCCATGCATTGAAGATTAGATCGTACAAGTATTGGATTTTGGGAATTTTTTTATAATTTTATTTCGAGAAGCTGATAGTAAACTGTTAAAAGTAATTAGCACATTTGCTGTTGTCATAACTCCGAAAATTAGGTTAACGTATTACTGGTGAGGAATCTTAGACAAAGTCACTAACTTGGCAATGCTTTTTGAGCACTATACCGCATCCCCCTCCTGTTAATATGCCCTCTGGATACCTGGGTACCTTGATATTGCCGTGCTAAGTTTAGTGCCGGAATCAAGAGGGTAGACGGTGGGAGTCCTTCCCCCACCAAACGTCCACAGATACAAGAAAAATACTGGAGACTGAGCAGTACCGGATTAAGGGTTTCATGGGCCCTAGGTTGGAAGGATAGAATGGACCCCTAAAAGAATGATTCTTGAAATATCCAATCAACGAATCATGAGTTTTTCTTTGAAGTTCATTATTTTAGTATTTAAATTCATCAGTAATGAAAATTTATCGGATACTTACAATTAAACTAGGTTATCATAATGCTTAAACTTAAATACTAGGCCTCTACAGGGGCCCCAAAATCGTAGTGTCCTATGCCTGAACCAACTTAGCCTATACGTATATCAAGCACTGGGCTTTAGTTTTGTAAACACTATACATAGCCTTCATGATGTGAAGTTTAGAAAAGTCTCCAAATTTACCGCGTTTTGAAGTAACACCTTCTGGTTCGCCGAATCAATATTAGCAATGCTTTAGGGATTAATTTGATCACAATCAGAAGCTGATCTAACTAAACCGGTAACGATCTGTGGGAAATATACTTTATTTTAAAATCTGGCAACTTCGAAAAGAAGAAGAGACATGCGCATTGCAAACAAGCTTACTAGCGTCTAGCGCCAGCATCAAACTTCAGCGGCGACCTAACTTTTGTGGCCATTGCGCATGTGCTAAGAACGTTACACAATCATGTTTCTAAATTAGCCTTTTTTGTACTAAAATTGTATATATCTAACTATAGTGAAACCTGTCTAAGGTGGAAACTCACGGGACCGGAAAAAATTCCGTAGTATGCATGTTTCCGCCTTATGGAGGTTACATGCAAAATATATGCATAGTTAAATTCAGTGGTAAGAGATGACTGCATATGCTTTTTTTTTTCTTTGTCTTATCTTGCGAACTTTAAGACTATATTTATTTTCCTTTTGATAAAAATATTTATTTTATCACTGCATTTTATTTTTATTAATTTTAATTTTTGCACTATTTTGTGGTTTTAGTAGTTACAATTGGTTCTGCATATTGGTGTTACAATAGTAGTTACATATGGTGCAAAATTTCATTCTAACTATACATGCCTATTCCATACAAAAAGTCTATTACGTAAGCTTAAATTGTAACGATAAAGTACCTCCCTTGTAAAGATGATAATTCCCTTGTATAAAGATACTCTTCCTTGCGGTGGGTTTATCCATGAATTGATAAAGTGGATATGAGTGACTTTTCGTTCTGGTTAATAATGAACGTTTTTATTTAAGAAGTGGGTGGCACTGGCATACGCAAGGGGGGGGTGGTCGCGATTATGATTGTAACCCCCATTGCGATGAAATTGTATATAGTATACATACAAATACAATGGAGTTGTAGCTCTGTAACCCCCCATTGTAAGCCTGTAACCCTCTCAGGGCCTGAGCGTGCACGGGTGCAACGTGTGCAACGCACATGGGCGGCCGAATATTGGGGCGGCCAAATGTTAGAAGCAAACATGGTAGAAAAAGAAATGTATATTTAAAATTTTTAAATTTTTCAAAAAGTTTAAAAACTTTTTTTAAAGGATTGTAGCTTCTATAGAAGCTACAGTTTAAACTTAAATTTTTACCCACGGCTTCATTTGACTGGCCGGTCGCCGCGCCATTTTAAATTAGCACATCGAGTCATTTCTCTGTGCCCTCGTAAACCTAGAGCTCCTGTATAGACAGGCTGACCTGTCCGACATTTTGGATCGGATACATTTTCACGCTAGTAGTTCAGATTACCTCATTTAGCGCATCAGCGCTAACGAATGTCGTCGCAGTTTCCCTCTAATTTTTTTTTTGGGGCGGGCTTTTCAATTTTACTGTTGAAGAAAGACACAAAATAAATATTAAACTATTTTGTTTACGTGTTTTGACTAACACTCCTGTTCAACTGTTCTAGGAGCACTATTTGTTGACAAAAAGAAGATATATAAGCTTGAGCCAAAAATTTATATATCGAATTTATGACTGAAGTTTCTTTAATTAAAGTTTATAAAAGCGGAAAAGGAATGAAACTGTCAAAATTTTTAACAATTTTAGGGACTAAAACTACAAACAAAATTTTTAAAATCTTCAATTCCAATCGTTAAATTTCCAATTCCATGT
>QLNU02015360.1:306298504-306313485 GCA_006491805.2 Dysdera silvatica
ATCCAAGCATGTGCCGCATATTCCAAGATAAGAAAGTTTAGCCAGAAGAATATCATGAGATAAAGAATCGAAAACCTTCGAAAAATTGAAGAAAACAGCCATAGAAAAACTTCTAGAATCAAGAAATCTACGGATTGGATCAAGAAAATTCAACAAAGCAATTTCCATTGACCTATTTTTTAGTAAAGCCAAATTGTAATGGATGTATAATAAAAAATTTTTGTAAAAAAAGAATTGTCACTGAGAAAGATTAATGATTTAAAAATCTTTGGGAATATAGAACTTAAAGAAATAAGACAATGATTTAATGGATCAAAGCGAGAGCCCTTTTTAAAAATCGG
Organism: Dysdera silvatica; assembly: GCA_006491805.2. NCBI lineage: Eukaryota > Metazoa > Arthropoda > Arachnida > Araneae > Dysderidae > Dysdera > Dysdera silvatica. The sequence continues at coordinate 306,298,846 of QLNU02015360.1, forward strand.
GATGATCCGGTTAATTTGAAACAAGAGGGTACTGTTGCAGTAGTTAAGAAAATATTGAACAGAGGTATAAAGAACATATTGTGATTTCAGCTGCTATTGAGAGGCGAATGGCTATTGCTTGTAATGTTGTATTGAGATTAATGCTTGTGAAGGGAAATTGGTTACTGACAACAACCACAACTCCTCCACAAGCTCTATTATTGTTTACATTGTCTTTTCTTATAACAGTATAATTCGTGATAGAAGCTGTATGGTTATTTTTAAGTAGAGTCTCTTGAATAGCAAGGCATATAGGTTGATAAGTGTTAATAACATGTATAATATCCTCTATGTTGCATCAGAAATCACGACAGTTCCATTGAATAATAGAGCACAGAGCCATTATGGATAGGTGAATGTGTGCCTACCCCCAGTTTTACTCTGCAAGTCAGCTTGTTGGCTGATTGGAGAGAATGTGTTCTTTTGTAGAAATGGAGGGTATTACTTCAACCTCCATTTCAGAAAAAGAGCTTTCACCATCTTCTAGGGAAGTGTCTTCCCATTTTTTTTTAGACATTTTCTTGGGGTCAGATTTTAAAAAATCCTCCCTACAAAGTTGGATTTTTTTTTTTGCACTTTCTTTTAACTTGTTTCTTTTTATTTGCTTTAGTATTGAGTTAGGATGGTTTGGTCACTTTATTTTTTGTGTTAGTCGTTCTGACTTTGGAATGGTGGTTTGAGTTTAGGCATCTATTGCTATTTCTTTAAGGATGGGTTGAGAGACTGCTGAAGGATATGTTTTTGTTTGATTTGGGTGACTTAATTGATATTGCCTTCTGGCTTTCAGGATATGTGATATGGCCAATAACTTTGATTTCTATTACAGTTTTTTCTTCTTTCCATTTGGGACAAAAGCATGAAAATGCAGTGTTCACCCTTGAGGTTGATAGAGTGAAGGGTGTTTGATGGACAATCCCCATCATCGTGGCCTACTATACTATACTGAGCAGGTAGTATTGCCCCGGCACAAGGTTTTGGGGTGTCCATAACGCTGGCATTTAAAGCATCTTGTCAGATTGGGGATATAGGGACGTATTTGACATGATAAATAGCTGGTTTCAATAGATGCAGGTAATTTTGGTTTATTGAATGTAAGGATGATGTGTTTGATTTTAACAATTTGACCATCTCTTCTTATTGTTATTCTTTTGGCTGCTGTGACTCTTTGATCAGCTAGTTCAGTAACTATTTCATCATCTTCGACTTCAATCAAATCATTTTCCGATATGACCCCTCTTGAGTTATTTAATGTTTTGTGGGCTGAAGCTTTGGTCTCCATATTGTCTTGGAGCATTTTCTGGCATTTTAGTAACAAAGCAGATTGCTGTGGGTTATTGGTTTAGTAATAGGTTACCTGATCGCAGTCTTTTTATATTTTTTAACTATTCCACATATACCCTTTATAGTTTTTTCTATTGCAAATGGTGATTGTTTTTTGAATTCCAAGTTTCAGATGTAATTATTAGAAATGTAGGGAGGATAATCACATTTTCGTTGTCATTCCTAGATCTTTTCAATACTGGTCCTTCATTTGTCGTTTTTTTTTTTCCTTTTTAAGTTTCCATGCGATTTTATATTACTGGAGGGAAGTATAAGGTCACCGGCTGCATTACCTCCATCATAGACTGGAAGGCTAATTACAACAGCGTTTCACCTGTAACCCCCCCAAGGTGATCGCTTACGACACTATACCCCAGTGCCACCAGCATGATCTCACCTTGGCTTGGGTTGTTCTCCCCATTTATCCGGGTTTGCGACCGGCATAGAGTTGTAAAAAGAACCCTAAGGCCGGGTTGTGCTTTACTTTTAAATTTCAGTAGTTTATATGTTTGGTACACATATTTGTTATAGGTAAAACTAGTCAAGGTATTTTATGGTATGATATTTTACAAAAACTCATGGTAGCATCTGCTGTACATACAGAGTCAGATGAAAGTATATAACTTTAAAATATATATATATATTAAAAAAATAAAGAAATTTTTGCATTGAAAAATGAACAGTTTCAAAAGATTTGTATCTCCAGGACGGAAAAATGGCATCCATCTATATGGAGAAATATAGATATCATAGAATAACAGATTATGGGATTAAAAGGGTTTGTCTTTTGTTTGAATTTGTACCACAGAATAAGAATAAATTTATCTTACCTCTACATAACAGTTTTTGGCGATACATCTGTTACATAATATTTTTGAAGTTACATTGATAGTTTTGAAGTTAAAAAGTGTTGACTGATGATTAGGCTAGGAATGGAGGAAAGCAGAAAGCTACAGTTCATTACATGGCTTTTGCTGCAGATTTCTTCCCTATATTTTCGTATTGAGAGTAAATGAAAAATCTACTTATGAGACTATGATGTCCTGTACTTGGAAACTAAATACTTCAGGGAGTTTTTGATTTCAATGGGTTTTTTTTTTTTTTTGTGAATCATTAAACATACAATCAGCAATATATTAACACATTTTTCATATTTCTAACAGTTTAGAAATTACATGACAAGAAATCCGAAAATAGTTTTACAAAACCTTTTAAAGAATTTGAAGGTAAATAACAATATGGGCACAATTTTATAGTGAAAGGGGTGATAATATATAAAGAGGGTTTTATAAGAAATCACTGTATTTACAGAAATTAAAATCTTGATTCACTTTTAAAATATAAGGATAAATTGGAAATGAGGCACTCATGATTCAGCAGACATTTTTAAAGGAATCAACATGGGATTTCAGAAGACTTAACATTAAATTTTATTTAAAAGGAAAATAAGATTCTGAAACTTTAAAATTTTTTAGAATTAGTTTGTCTCATCCTTTATTTACTAGGCTATCAATAGAGATAATTTCTGATATACTAAAATCAGAATATCTGACCAAAACTTTTCATATAAAATGTAGAAATCAGTTTAAAAAATATTTACTTTGACATATTCCAAATGCTAATATTTTGTGAATATAGACAATATTTTAAATTAGGGGAAAAACTTAAGTGTTTTTTTCCTACTTCTAATTATCATATATTGTACTCTGTCAATTTTTGCTATATCCATTGTATGTTAATATTACAAAGTTCAACAAACACATAAATACACACAGTTACCAGCAGTTTTAAAATTTCAAGCATAAAATGTCATAAATATTCCCTTACCCCATTAAACACCAGAACTATTAAATAAATATCTAAATTTCTATACAGAGTTATGTTTGAAAATTAGGATGCTGAATACCATTATGTTAAGGGATCAACACACATATCAATATTATAACGATTACAGGAAAAGCAAAGTGTAAAATAGCACACCCAGTCAGAATCATAAATGATGACTGTATCAGCAGCGGTTAAATTAATTCCCAGGCCTCCAGCTCTGGTGCTCAAGAGGAAGACAAAAATGGAATGGTCTCTCTGGAATTTGTCTATCTCTGTTTCTCTACTATTAATGTCGGTTTGGCCATCAAGTCGAGAATACTTCATTTTGTTAAGTTGACAATACTTTTCAAGTATGTCAAGCATTCCAATAAATTGGGAGAAAATTAAAACCTGTGAATATAAATAAAAAAAGATAAAGTATTCAAATTCCAATACAAACTTTTTATAATGTATTTGGGATAAACAGGAAAAAAAAAGAACAAAAAGCATTAAGGTGCTACCCATGGTTTAGCAGTAATTAGACTATATATTTCTCTGATAGATACAATTAGAATAGAACAGAATTTGAAAACATGGTAACCACACTTAGTAGTCAATGCTTCTAGAAAACTTAGTAATGAATTTAATATCAAATTTATTATATAATATTACAACTTACTAAATAATAAATTTATTTTCTTTAAAAGTTATTACATCAATACATATAGGAATATTGATATGCACGAAAGATAATTTTGAAAAAGGATTGATTATGTTTGTTTAGATTTTTTACCTCGAATGTAAGTCACCTAAAACAAGAATGCATGCTTGACAACCTCCGAAATGGGATCACATTGAGGTGTAAGAAATTTTTCATTTAACATGCTAGATTTTAGTGGATTAGCTTAATTCTTTTACAAAGGACCACTATTGACTTCCCTTTCTTTAACAAACATTCTGTTGAAGAGAAGGACACCACACTATATAGAGTGAGGGCCATGAAATATGGTGCAAATACCTTTCACCTAAACATGTGAATGAACAGAATTGCATTTTACAGCACAAGGACAGTGAAGATCATATTGTGGTAAGATTTAGTTTCCCAAGAAATTTAAACCTCTGTTGCCTAGTAAACCAAATCCTGGACCAAGGTGGACAGAAAGTAAGACAAGTGCTATGCAACAATTGAATCGATCGTTTGAGAAACACCATAAGTCACTTTTTTGTTGAAATCAAGTTTTTTAAAAAAATTCTATTCTTCAGAGATACTCATATTTTAGAAGTGAAATCCCATAAATCAGGTCACTGTACACATCAATGGCCCATATGGAAGTTCATGTTTATTCACGAAACCCCATAAGTCAGAGACTTACAGGGCTTTTCAAATACACACCTGCATCGCTGGCGACGAGTAGGTGTGAACTTTTTTTCGAAAATTTTTTCCACACAAGTGGAGACCTATTGTTTGTGTGAAGAACTTTCTGTCAAAATCATGAGTTCAGTTTTGAACAACAATGCCAAACGAGCTGCTACAGCTGAAAAAATGGTTCATTTGCATCGTTAGAATTTTGTTTTATCCCTCATGAAAGTTAGTTCTGAGAAAACAAAAACAGATAGCTGTATTCCTGCCATCCTTGTTGATTTCATGCATAACTTTCATACACAGAAAGTTCATAAGGGGGTTATAGGCTTAATGGGAAGGGTTACAGAGCTACAACTCACATATTCCTATGTTAAATATACAAAATTTCATTGCAATGGGGGTTACAACCCTCATCAACACCCCCCTGCATATGCCAGTGCCTTCAGCTTCCTCATATACCTGTGCAGGAGATATTTTGTATTTGCCAGCTAACTTTTAGTGTGTTTTACATTCATAATCTTATGAATGAACGCACCACTTTCTTCATGTACCATGAAAGGAATGAAAAAAAAAACAACCTAATGAAGTGTGTTCATTTCTTCTGCATTATATTAATTCGAAAATGGGATTGATCACACACTTGTACATTTTCTCAGGCAGGTGTGGGACACAAAATAAGAATTACACTCTTGTTAGAATGTGTTCTGCTTTAGTCGGAGAAAATTTGAAATTGTTGAACAATACTTCCCAATCCAGGGGTATTTATTTTTACCAAGGTTTCACAGTTTTAAAAATTAAAAACTTTGATTGCATCTTCCCTCTCGAAAAATATGCCACTTTGAATAAGTATTCTACTAAAAATTATCGGTTTGAGGTAATAACAGAAGCAAAAGATTATATTAACGAAAATTTCTATCAGGATGGCTGCCATCTTGCACAAATTCAACTTTCGCGTTACCTTCACTCCGATCAACAAAATAGGCTTTTCTCATCTTAAGGATAACATCCCGGATTCTGACAGCTGCGGCATATATTCCATTCCGTGCCAGTGTGGCCAAATTTATATCGGTCAAACACGGAGAGCACTGCGCCTCAGACTAAATGAACACGAAGCTTATGTCAGAAAGCAAGAATTCCATAAATCGGCTCTGGCAAAACACTCATGGGAATTCGGACATCAGCATTTTTGGAAGTTACATAGTCACGTGCATTAGAAGACACTTCGGTGCCAGAAAATGATAAGATCTTGCGATGGGATTTTCACCACAGGCAGCATTTTTAATGTAGAACTTTAGAGTTTTAGGTTAAATTGCTTCCAAACAAATATTTCAGGACTTCCATGTTGTTGTTTTTTTTAAATTCCATGATTTTTCCTGACCTGGAAAAGGCACAATAAAATTCCATGATTTTCCATGACCTGTCTGAACCCTGTTTTATGAATTTTGGCAATTTTTTTTAAAAATACGTTTATGTTAAAATTTCCTGCTGAATTTTAACTTTTTAATAAATTCCCTAATATTTCCATTAACGTCAAATTCCCAGCTATTTCCCCATCTGTGGACACTCTGAGGAGGGCTCAGACCCCTCTGCCTATGGCTCTGCTTATCATTGTATTTGCAAAAAAGACTTCACCTTGCCCTTTTCACTGTTAAAACTTAAAAGCCAAATCTAGCCAATTTATAACGTGTTTCGGCATTAGGATTATCTAAATGAAGTCCTTGAACATGCGCAGAACAAGGTGTACCTCCTGCTGGTAGACGCTAATTTTCAGAAAAAAAAAATTCTCACTTAGCAACAAATGGGTTTTTGCGTCTGGCAAAAGTTGCCATATTTAGCTACAATAAATAGCTAAAAAGTGATTAAAAATAGCTACTTTACAGCAAAAGTAGTGTAAAACAGCTTTTTGGCTAGAAAAAATAGGATAAAACAAGTTTTTGGCACAGAATTGTCTCCTAAATAGTGATTTTGTAGCAGCTTGGTGCAGGGTAACGGTTTTGGCGCTTTCTGGCACAGACTTCCCATCCCTGGGGATTTTAAAAAAAAAAAATTGTTTTCCAACCTGAAGGTCGGAAGAGTGATATAAAATTGGAAGGATTGGCACCTATGCAAATGAAATCTTTTAAAAAATTTTATAAATGAAACCATGTTTTATTTTCATTTTCTATTTTACTTCAGTGCTTTATGTACATAACCAAATACAGCTAGCTCAATAGTCACAGTTCACTGACTCCTGATCAAGAGTATTCAATTAGCATATAATGTAAGAAAATGAGAGAAATACAATAATTAAGTAATTTGACAGCGACGATTAAAAGCATACTTTGTGCCCACGTCTTCCAAGCTCTGGCAGTAAACTATCAATAATCAATAGTTTACTACTGTTCTGAATAAACTTCGTTTTATTCAGAAAAGATAATTCTAGTTCTTGTTCATGCTGGAGGAGGCTGGGGTGGAGACATACCTTTCGAAGACTCATCAACACATTATTGGATACCAACTTCTTACTTTTACTTGACATTCTGAAATGTAAAAAAAAACCAAATCACTCACAAACTTGTGAAACGTTAAAGCAAGTTTATAGCGAGCCATATACAGTATTATGATTGGTGGAATCGTTTTAAAGAAAGCAGTCAATTGAACCATGATTAGGTTAGCTACCAACATCAATACATGTCAATCACATCACCTTTGTGCATCAGACTGTCAGTTCTGTCATCTACTCGCACAGTGACTATGGAGGACTACAACATCTTTGTTCGTTCATGTCATAAAATTTTAACTGGAAAACAGAATGAACATCACATAGCAGTAAAATATGTACCATGGCTTTTTTTGCTGATAAACGGAAACAATGCATCACCATTGGTCAAGAACTTTTGAATTGTGCTAATGCGGATGAAACTCTTTTAAATAAGGATATAACCAGTTATGGAAGTGGGTATATCGATCTGACATGGAAACCATGGCCCAATCCTCTCAGTGGGTTTTACCAAATTCGTTAAGACCAAAAACGAAAAAAGCACAACATATAAAATTAACAATTTGTTTTTTACGACGCAAGGAAATCATAAGTCACGTTGCACTGGGACCTACAGTTTTCTGGGGAATCCTAACCTCTGAAGGCCTAGGGAAATAACCCCCAGACTACAGTGACAAGGGAAGGTCTGAGGGTGGACGACGAGGATTGTAATGACATTAGGCTCATTTGAAAGCTCTCAAAAAATTATTAGACACGTATTTAGTCATTTTTCAGAATGGCCATAAATATAGGTGTTATGGGGCCGGAGAGAGCAAAAATGGGACTATTTTCAGAGATTTTATAATATCATATTTTCAAAAGTATTGAATGTTTTTTTTTTTTTTCTTTTTGCTACATTACATGCCTTGCAGAAATTCATCCGATACGTGTTTCATGGTTTTTGGGGGAAGTAACTTATTAATAATGTTTTTTAAAGGTTATAAAATGCATTCGGAAACGAGTAGCTCAGCGCAAGAATTCGCCAACTTGTTGGCTGCTTCCGAGGAATCCGAACCTCTTAAGGCCTAGGGAACCAAACCCCGGACTACAGTGAGCAGTGCGATCTTTTACGAGATCTCTGTTCTTCTTTTGCACTGCTGTCGGGGAGTCGAACCCGATTAGACGCACAAGAGAATGCGTTACCACTGCCCCACCAAGCAGGCCTTCATAATAAATTAATTATTGTTAGTTTCGTATTTAAAAAAATTTGACTTCGCATTCAACATATATTTTTATACTTGTTTAAAATGTATTAGTTTATAATTTAAATATTTGTGATATATCTTGTTCTTTTAATATTAAGCTAAAGTTTAGCTTCTGCAGAAAACCACAGAAAATTGAATTTTTGGCAAATTAACTTTTTTTTTCCTGTTTACGAATTTTCGCTTTATACATTAAAATGGATTTATTGCTCATAAATGCAATTAATGTTACTCATCATTTGTAAAAAATAACCGAAGCAACGTATTCAAATTTCTTGTACATGTCCAATGATATTACCGGTTGTGAAAAAGCTATTGCTGTGGAATTTTTAATGTGTTGGAAAATTATTTAACAAAATCGCAGTTTGAAGATGGTAAAGTTATCGAGATTTCCGAAAAAGATCCAGAACATTATTCTATACATGATGATAATGGGGTGGAAATAAAATGTGATCCTGGTTATATAAGTATAGACGAAAAGGAGCGTATGGTCGCTATTAAAGAAACTCATCCAACCTGGAAATGGGACACTTTAATCAAAAAGGGCTGTAAAAAAATGCCTAATCAGAAAACATATCTGCGTTTTAAAAAGGATAAAGTAGACAGAGGGTCACTAATCGATATGTATAAAGCAATCGAAATGGAAGTTTGGTGAAATTTATGGAAATTATGGGCAAAAAACTACGAGTTATACATGGTTTCGATATTCGGAAATGGGCAATTGAAACTTCTTTACGTTTCCTTAAATTAAAGTTTCTTGTCTCAAGCACATGGGTAAAGGACTTTTAAAAACGTCATGGCATAAAATCTAGGAAGGTAACAAAACCTGTAACAAAAAAACTAGTGACTTCTTCAGAAATGATCCGAAACGTTGCAACAAAATTTTAAACAAAAGCAATAAAACTATTTAAAACATATCCTACCTATTGTATATTTAATACCGATCAATACGGATTCAATGACGAATTAACAGATAGTCGAACGCTTTGTTTCCGAGGGGAAAAAATAACATTGGGTTGTGCATCATCTCCAACTAATCAGTGTACTCACTCGTACACCGTTCAATATTTAATAAATGCCGATGGCAAAGTTGTTGGTGATGCGTTTTTATGTTTACACGAAAGCACAAGCCAATTTGGAAAAAGAGTCCAATCTTCTCTGTTTAAAGCTCCCAATGTAACTATGACTTGCAGTTCATTAGGAAAATTAACGACAACACTGTTTGAGCAATTTTTGGGATGTATACTTTTTCAGATATGTGACTGAAAATTTTGTCCTTTTGTGCGGTTCTTGTAGTGTTCATAAAAACCCATGCAGCATTGGGGGAAGCCAGATGGGGTAGTTAAAATTATTCCTGAATAGACAACTCCCATTTGCCAACTTTTAGATCGCTTTTTTTTAGAGAAATAAAGTACATAGCGCGAGAAATATGTCGATACTTTAAAATATCTGCTCATGGTTCTGAATTAAAAATTCGAAATAATATTATCCAATTACAGTCCTTGATACACTTCCAAATGTGTTCTGATATTTTTCAACCCATGATCAATAGCATGGATTACATCTGGGTTATCAGAAGACGAAAATCCTGATTTTTTAAATGTCCGCTAAATGTGTTTCACATTCACAGGAAATGTTTGTGATAAAATACCTAATTGTAAAAATTCTCCTTTTATTCGATGCAGCCAGCCACTGCAGGAAAAATTTGTTTTTCATGATTTGGGATTTTCATACAATTGATTGTGAAAAACTTAATATTGGAGAAAAATTGTAATAAATAGATTTCTCCTTTCTTAAATAAAAATGAAGAAAGTTCAATTTCATTTATGTTCCTTCCTTCTAATGATATAAATCTCGATTTTCCTTTATTACTTTATCCCCTTCAAAACAACACAATTTTTTTTTTTTTTTATGTCATTATTATAAGTATACAGGAAAAAGAAATGCAACATATTATATTCGCCAAGCAGCCAACAAGTTGGCGAATTCTTGCGCTGGGCTACTCGTTTCCGCGTGCATTTTATAACCCTTTAAAAACATTATTAATAAGTTACGTCTCCAAAAACCGTGAAACGCGTATCCGATGGATTTCTGCAAGGAACATAATGAAGCAAAAAAAAAAATAAATATTCAATACTTTTGAAAATATGATATAAAATCTCTGAAAATAGTCCTATTTTTGCTCCCTCCGGCCCTATAACACCTATATTTATGGCCATTCTGAAAAATGCCAGAAATTGTGTTTAATAATTTTTTAAGAGCTTTCAAATGAGCCTAGTGTCATTAAAATCCACGTCGTTCACTCTCCGACATTCCCTTGTGAGTAGTTAATTGGTAAATTTTTTTTTTTTTTTTTTTTTTTTGGGTGCCATTGGGAGTCAAACCCGAGTTTTAACAGCACGTTAGATGAATGTGTTACCACTGCAGGGCTTAAAAAAAAAGTTAAAGTGACAATCGCATGTTTTGACTTCAGCGATGCAATAACATCATAAGTTTGTACGTCAAGGACAAACAATTTTACTGTGATTTTCTTCAGTAACTGCATGAAAGTGTTTGGAAAAACTGGCCTGAAACCGGCAAAAGAAGTCATGGATACTTTACTATGATAATGCATTAGCTTATGCATCACTATTGATATATATAACTGACAGAGAGCAACTAGCAATCCATGTAGAAGTCACCTTAACTTTTGAAATAATTGAATTATAGGACTTATACACTGCATGCCCAAAAGTATCTGGACATTTTGGATTTTTTAATTTTTTCGAATTTTTCAAAAACTACTTCATAACACTTGATGCCACTGCTGCAGACTCCATGTTTTGTACACTTCACATCATTGTGAGAGATGCTTGGTATAGGTTTCGGTAATGCTTGATTTATATGCAGCTGCTCGGCCATGAAAACCAAGACTTTGCAGTTCCTGACGAACTGTTTTTGTGCTGACGTTGCATCCAGAGGCTTTTTGAAAATCCGCACAATCGGATTTTCCGTCGATTTCATGCGGTTCGCTTTCACAACTCTCTTCAGCACTCTGCGGTCACTGTCTACAAGACAGAGTGGTCGACCAGGTCGTGGATGCAGCATTGTAGCCCCCCCACATTTCCACTTTATGATAACATTAACTATGGAACGGGGCAATCGTAACATCACAGAAATCTCACGAACAGATTTTCAAAAGCAGTGACAACCAATGGCTTCAACACATTCAAAAACCACTTAGTATGCCATTTCCTCTTCTAGTTTTGAAATTATAATTGTTAACTCGTCAGACTTCTTTTATACTTGTCTGAGAGCCAGAAATTTGACGTTACTAACAGAATCCACCACGTAGAGGGGTGTCCGGATACTTTTGATCCTTATTTGCATAAATCTGGAATATTTCATTTTCAGAACAAGGGTGTTTGGTAATTTGGAGTATGACAATTTGTGGAAAAACTGCTTATCTTTTAGCTACTTTCAGAGAATTAGAGAAATACGGCTCACTATATCGTCGATAACTTTCTGAATTTTCAAGATATCCCACTGGTATTTTTTTTAAGTTTCCCTATACTATTGACTACAAAATTATGAAAGAAAGTTATTCATATCTTTCGCGCATGCGCAGTAAAAAATTATTTTCTTCAAATGCTCATATCTCATCGTGCATTCAATACATTAATTTCTAATTTAAGTATAATATTTATCTTGTACCTTGACAAACGTTCTGTAAGTTCCGTGAAATTTGACTGAAACTTGTGGATATTATAAGCAAAATACTTGTGACAAAATTTTTTTTTTAAAGAAATGTCTCTATCTTTATGAATATACAGGTTAGTTTTACGAAAATGCACACAGGCATTAAGCATAGTTGGTTAAATATTTTCTGTGGGTGTTACAAATAATTTTTCCAGCATTTTTATGATGGCTAGGTGACCAAATATATTTATTCACTTTGTCAATATGTGGGTGGTCCCCTAAATGCACAAGTCACCGAAACTTTATTGTAAAGTGTGCATACAAGCATGTTCTATATATCTCCAAAGTTAGAGAATAATTGGCAGAGTAGTTTTTTAGAAATTCGAAAAAAATTAAAAAATCCAAAGTGTCTGGATACTTTTGGGCATATAGTGTATCTACTGAAAGATATAACTGGAAAAGATATTTCTGTCACGGAAAAACATGGTTTGTTGAAATTCAGTCTTCTGGAGGATAAATTTTTTGGGATTACAACAGGTAAAGCTGCAGAAATGATAGGTAAGCATGAGGCATTTGAAAATCTAATACTGGATTAAATACTAATGATGATGTCACATTATTCACCAAGAGCAATTAAATGCAAAGATCATGGATATGTAACATACAATGTAAAATCAAAGATTATTTCTTCAATGAAGTTTATAAGGTCCAAGGGACAAAATGACAATTCAAAGATTTTCCTACAGAACTAGAATTGCTTAATGATGTAATTTACTTATATGTTTGTTGGCTCATAAGCACAGTGACACTGTCCAGATTTAATACACCATTTAAAAAAATAGAGATCTTTATTGCAACAAAAAGAAAAGATACAAGCGTTATGAATAATGATAAGTGGATGAATGATTTGGCATTCCTATACATCATCATAATATTCAACCATTGTCTCTACACTACTGCAGGATGAAGGTCTCTCTAAATGCTTTCCACACACGTCTATCCTGGTCAATTCGCTTCCACATCACCCCAACCTGTTTTCTTATTTCATCCACCCATCTAGTTTGAGGATGTCTTCAAGGTCTTCGGTGGTCTCTTGGAATCCAGTTGAGAATTTCAGTTGTCCATCGTTGATCAGTACTTTTTGTGATATACCTAGCCCATCGCCATTTCAGCCTTTTTACTTTAACAATGATGCCCTTTTCTCTAGTTTGCTCTCTTACCCAAGTGTTTATTTTTCAATCTTTCTCCTGGTTATTCCAAGTATGCATCTCTCCATACTCCTTTAGGTTGTCTGTAACTTCTGTATTGCTGCAATTGTTAGACTCTTTGTCTCTGAGCTATAAGAGAGGACTATACATATACACATACTGAAGGGCAATTGAATTAGAGACAGCTGGCATTATGCAAATTTGGCACCGTGGGTAGGTCTGTAAATGGAAAGGAAATGATGTAAGCAGAAATCCGACAATATAAGAAGTGAGGCTCACTGTATAAGAAATAGTCGAACATAGTATATGTAAGACGGAAAAACATAATATTGATATGGACATATTAAATTGAAGTCCACTCATTTCTATATTTAAAAAACCCAAAACTTAAATAATTTTAATATCTTGTAGAACCTCTCTTTTTACTTCAAATACATGATTTGGCCTGGATTCAACTAAGTTTAAAAGAGTCTCACATGGAAAGCGAATCTAGTCTTCTGTGATTGCTAATTTGAGTTCGTCAATCGTATAAAATTGTCTCTCATCTTTATATATTTACCTTGCAAGTATACCCCATAAATTCTAGGAGTTAACATCTGGTGAACGTAAAGGCCATGTAATTACATCAAAATTCTGTTCTTTAAGCCAGTATTTTGTATACAATGAATGATGGACGGATGTATTATCCTGCTCAAATTTGTAATTTTCACCACATGAAATTTTACCATAAACATGTAATTGATTTTAAAGTATTGTGACATTTTTGAGATTTAATTTGTGTGTTCAGTAACAGAATATCAGTTTTTCTTTAAGCAGAAAACCCTACCCAAACTATGACCGAACCATCTCCCATTTTCCGGGTCATTTGCATTTCATGTTTGAATCTTAAATCATGCCACCACAGACTACAGTCATCTGGCCCATCCAAATTGAATTTCTTTTTTTTTTTTTCATCTGAAAATATGACTAAATACTATTCATAGGTCCAACTCATCAGCCTTTTGGCAAAACTCAAATGATAATTTTTATGTTTCGAAGTTAGTGGTGGTTTTCGACATATTTTGCATATATAATATGCAAAACTCTGGAAATTTTCCTTCGTCAACATGGGATATTTAGGTTGTCCTTTATTTCTGTGGCGGATAATTTTGTTATTGTTGCAAGCCTGTTAATTTTGCATCTGCTTTTTAATGAAAGACATGGTTTCCGAACTCTAATGTTTTTTCGCTGTTCCTTCAGTTCCTGTCCCAAGAACATTCAAAATGACACACTGAGAGAGTCCAATCATCCCAGTAATTTTCCTCTGAGACATACCGCTGCATTGTAATTTCCAAATTTTTCGAATTTCACATTCACAAAGTTGCTTAGCTCTTGGAGTTTTTACGACTAGCTCAAAACTTCAATTATGCACCTCCTCTTATCCCCTTATCAGTAAATGACATCACATCACCGGTAATAGTAATTTGCATACAGCTTAAAACTTTTCACTAGAAAAAACTTTATGAA
>QLNU02015360.1:306313585-306336868 GCA_006491805.2 Dysdera silvatica
TACGCAGAGATCTGAAACACTGTCATCTAGAAATCTAATCCTGGTTCTGATCACTGAAATAATTTACAACATAATATAGATGATACAGTACATCTATTTGATTTAAATTATATAACAGAAGTGTTTAAAATGTGTTATTTGGATTATGTGCAAATGGTGTGAAATATGAAGTACCCCCAAAATGTATTTTTTATAATTATAACACATTCAAGGAAAATTCTATAAATATACTAAGAGTGAATGGTTCGACTGAAATGCTTGCTCTACATGCACTTTATCAAATAAGGCATACACAATATTAGCTATACACAACGTTTATTTCTTAAATTAACATTTCAAGATCAATTAACTAACCACACTAATAAATTTTGTGCAAATATTTGTTTAATTTACATTATACTGCAAAATCTCCAATTTAATTAGTTTAATAGTTCTCTCTGCAGATATCACAAAAGTTTCTGACACGCTCTGTCAAAAATCATATTTACATTTTTCTCAATCTATTCGAATACACAAACATTGCCGAAATATTTTGTCATTATGACTAAAATTTACACTTGTGTATATTACCTTGGTTAACACACGAAAGTGCTTAAAATTTTTCTTTCAGAACCAAAGAGTTTTTTAAAGTGGGTGCTCAGTTCACACACATTAAATAAGCCCCAAAAGTATTTTTGACAATTCTAATTTTAGTAATTCTTATTAGTTAGCTTTAGTAATTCATATTAGCCTACTTGACTTAAATAATATGATGTTTTATGCATATTATTTTGAATTAAACTGTAAAAAATATATATATAATTTAGATTTTTGATTTCAATCAATGATTTTTTTAAGAAATTAAATGATTAAAACCATGATTTAAATCAAATTGATTTAGATTGGAGGACCCTGATTCATTCCCCACGAAAACTTCCAAAAATCATACCCCTGTGGCGTTTTGAGTTGAGTAGTTTAGTAATTATGTTAACCCTGCAAAGGTTAATGTTAGTGACACGACAGAATATTCGGCTACTTTTGAGACTAAATACCAAATACTCAGCATCTAAATATCAACTTCCTTTAAAATTCACCATAAATATAAATAAAACATATATAATTTCTTTTAATTGAGAATAAAATTAAAATCTACTTTTTTTAAAAATTTTAAAGGAAGTTGATATTCTGCTTTGAAACTAGCCGAATATTCAGCCTTAAAGCCAGTAGAATATTCAACTAGGTAAAATTAAAATAATTGGAATTAATTTTATTCTCAACTTAAAACAAGACAAATACATTTTTGTTTATATTCATAGTGAATTTGAAAGGAAATTGATGTTTGGTTGCTAAATATTCGGTCACATCCCCAAATATCCTATAAAACCTTAAATATGAAGAAAAGGAGAATCATTCCCGCTCTGGTGGCCGAGCAGTTAAGCACTCTAAACCTAACAGAAGGTTCCTATTTCGATTCTGGGTCAGGGTGTAATGACTCTTTTTCTTCTATATATAAAGCTCTAGTTTGATTTAAGTTCTGGGTGTTGAAAATAATTATTCTTGTTAATTTCTTTCATCACAAAACATAAAATCATTCCCATGGCAGAGATGGAAGATGCAAGAATCATTAAATGATGCTGTACCTGACGTTTTGGTATTTCAATGTGATAAAAAGAATAATCAATATGCTACTGTGTGTCAAACCACATCTTTAAATAAAGTTAAAAACTCTAAATTTAATCATAACCAGTTTTTGAACATTCACAAAGTTACTATTTTTAGGTATGGAAGTTAATTTATAAGAATGAAATTATTAAAACAAATGGCTTTTTGAAATAGAACGATTTGCTTAAATAAACTACAAAACTGCCACACTTTTATTACAAAACAGAATAAATCTAAATACTTTATTTTAGAAATAGCATAGATTTAGAAATTTGAGACAACTGCTACAATTGATCATATAAACGTGCAAACTGTGAAGTTTGTATTTGCCTGCAAAAAATTAACCATGAAATATATTTAATTTTAGAAAGATTCAACAAATCATATACACTGAAGTTCAAATTATAAATAAATAGTAGAGAATTAATACAAGTTTTAATTTTATGAAGCTTGTAACATTCATAAAAAAAAAAAGCATGGTAAATATATAAACATATTTATGTTCATATTTTATTTTATGCTAGCTTAAACCTATAACAAAAAAGTAAATTACAAGTGATACTTACACACATTTTGATGGATTTTTTTTTATTGGCTTCTATAATTTCAGAAGAGAGTTGTTGTTGACGTTTAGTAAGTGCAACATGTATAATAATTTCTTTTTTTGGAGGAAGTTTTACTGAAACTTCTGTTTTCGTTCTTCTTAATAAAAATGGAGTAATGACCTGCTGAATTAAATGCAAATATAGTAAATCATGATTAAAGGAATTAGCTCACAGCAGATAAAAATTACTTAAAATTTTATACTATAAACATTACCAAATTAAAGTAACTAGAAAATGTAATATTAAAGTTAATAATTTAAATTATTTATTGGATACAGCCTAAGAAACAAAAATTATTGAATTGTGCTGCTATTCTATACTAATTAATTTATAGTAAGTTGTTTGACTGCATTAACACAGAGTGATTTGAGTCCATTTGACACAGATTATGAATATGTAAAGATTTTGGAGTTGTGATCTCGGGAAGTGACTTTTTTTTCATGGCTTTAAATTGCAACAGGAATTTATGAAAAAAACCCCAACTATTTTCTACGATTTTTGTAAAAAGGATCGGAGATGACCTCCATTTTTATTTTTAAGCAAAAATCTAGGAGCCATGATGCATCTAAGGCACCTAGAACGATTCTCTGGAAACACAGGATACATATTCAAATTCAATTTTAAAAAATTTAGGAGACTTTAGAAGAAACATGTTTTATATGATTTCTGTAGAATAGACTACTGGTGACAGGGGCGGCTCGAGGTTGATTTTGAACCCGGGCGGCCTGGCATGGATTGCTTTTTTTTCTTCTTTGCCCCCACCACCCGCAAAACAGGAGATTTTCACAGATGCACAGTGAGCCATATAGCCTACGCGATAAAAGTGGCCAACAGTCTCTGAAAGAAATTCTCTAAAGATGTCTCTAAAAATTTCTTTAAACTTGTCTCTTTTTAGAGAGATTTTCTAATGTTGGGTCAATTAAAAAAATTCTAACTTGGCTTCAGTTTGACGCCCTCATCCAAATGGGATCCAGGGCAGCCGCCTGGGTCACCTGGCCTTTAAGCCACCCCTGACTGGTGATCTCAGTTATAGTTTAAGAGAAGAAGCTATGCTACATTGAATAAGCATGAAATGATACTCAGGAGGTATTAAAAAAAAAACAGAAAAAGCAGATTGTAAGAGAAACATGTTTAATGGAATCCCTGCAAAAGGGACCGTGGATGACCATAATACTATTTTGTAACACAAAACTAGGAGCTATTCTCAATCTAATGCATATAAAATGAAGATCAGGAAATGCCAGGAACATGTTCAAATTCCACTTTAACAAAATGTGGCGCCTATAGGAGAAACATATATATTATAGGATTTCTGCAAAAGAGAATACAGGTGACCTTAGTTTTATTGATTGATTGATTGACCTTAATCCTATTAATTTTAGGATGTGTTTATATTTCTTCTTTAAAATAAAGGTGACACGTCTTTATTCAAAGTTATTTTGTGAAATTTTTTGAATACGATCGAAATTAAATCCTGGCTATGGACTTGGCCATGAGACACACCTAATAAGCAGGAGGGGGAAACTATGTATATTCATGTATAACTTACAAGGAGACTACACAAAATGAGAATCGAAAATATGTTTCATTTTAGTTTCATAATAATTATGAACATTTGTTTCATAAAAAAACTCAGGGAGGTGAGGGGGTTATAACCCCATCAAATCTGGCGTATTGATGATTAAAGGCTCATAAAAATCAAAATTCTTCAGATGGTGAAGGATTTTTTCTTCTTTTCTTTGAGGTCTCCTTTGTGATTTAAGTTGCCTACATAGTTTCAACAACAACCAATGTATTTGGATTTGGCCTTGCTATGGGACACTCCCATCTTATAATTTATTTCGAGGGGAGTAGCAAACTTTTGACAGAAATTCTGCCATCCCCGCCTCAATTTGAACTCGTGCCATAAAGTATTGCAAGTTTTTCATCAGTTTCAGGTTGCATTATTGATGGTCAATTTAAAAAGGGATTTCGGTTATATTTGAACATACCTTGCGTCAAATTCCAACTAGTTCTGTTGTCAACATCCAAAATAGGCAAGTGGTCAAGTTAGAAACGTGTCATCCCTTGTTACTACATAGGCTTTTTTGGTTTCTTGTTGTGGGGTGCCAGATAGTCAACTTAGCAGGTTTTACTGTGTGTATGTATAATTATTGAAACATCTTAATCCAAAACCATGGTTCACACTTTTTCAGAGAAGAAAAAAATAAGCACTTTTTAAGGACCCCCCAAATTTGAAATTATTCCTTATGCTACTATTAACCTAAAGCAATTTTTTCGAATGTACAGCTTTGCTGTTTGTTTAAATGTCATAGCTTGTAACTTATTTGTTTAGCACTTAACAAGTAAAATCACATTTCATGGAAATCAAATTTATTGGAGTGAAGTAAGCTTTCAATACATACTTCTCAGTTTAGCGTATGCAAAGGATCTACTGAAAAGTGCCCTAATTTTTAAGTTCATTCCTTTTTTCTTCAACAAGTTTATTTTTTTTTTTTAATTCTTCCTGCTTTTCGTTTAATTTTTTTCTAAACTCATTTGATTTCAAAAAGTAATCGATACTTTTCAAAACTACTCCTTTAGCCGCCAACTCATCTGCAGATTTTCCCAATTCAATTATATCTGTCTCAGTTTTCTGCATTTTCAAGGTAAAATGTGTCAGGTTATCTTCTATTTTCTTTCTTTTAAGAGATGGTTTGGCAGCTATTACTTCTGACTTTTGTTGATCCAGAAAATGCATATACCTCTGTCTAGCAGCAGCAACAGAATCTCTTAACTCCTTTGCAATTTTGACATTTTCAATTTTCCCACAAAACATTATGTGGTCATAGAGAGTCTTTTGACGTATGAACAAGCCTTTAGGTTTTCCACTTCCAAATGCTTATTCACCAAAAACCCTTGTTCCACTGTAGCTTGACCATGAGACAATATCAATGAAGCTTTTATGACTCGCCACGAATCACTGCAATCCTGCTTCATCATATACTTACTCAGAAATGTGTCCAGCCTGCATTTTGTCACATCGTATTTGGAAAAATCTTGTTTATTGTAGTTTACTTCAATATTTAAAAAGTTCGGAATTGGGATAAATTTTTTTTACACTCATCTTCATTCAATTTTTTGCATTCTGTTAATTTGTCTAATACCTTTTGCATTTTTGTAATGCAGCTGTTTTCACTGATCATAGATCTTGGATCCAAACACACAAGATTATGAACCAAGGAATAATTTATAGGGCACTTCTCGGCAATTTTTTGCAACATTCTGAGAATAAAATTCCAACAATCATTTTTAAAACTCAGTACTTCCTTTTCCGATATCTTTTTCTGCTTTTTAAAGTCTCGCAATAGTTTATCAGTACTGAAACTGGTGCATATATCATTTATTGGTGACAAACTTTCTATGTCTTCAAAGTTGTACATACAAATTTTTAACACAAATAATGTTTTAATACTATCAGATTTCATAATATTATATGTGGCTAGACACTGTTTTACAAGCACTAAAACATCTGTATCAAGAAATGGTAACAGTGACTTGTCACCTTGATAAACGGTCAAAAATGTACACAAGAGTTTTAATACAGAAAGGAAAAAAGAAAGTTTTGCAGTAATCAGAATATCTCTGCATGCATTTTCAATCACCAAAAATGAACCAGGTGGTTTTATCAGTTTTATTAACCCCTTGTGGATGTTTTCTACATAATGTCTAACAATTGACCAAATCTCAATTGCACATTCAGCACAGGGCACATTTTCCAATCATCTGTGATTTATAAACTTTAAAGGGAATCTTTTAAAACTCGAAAGCCTTATATAATCATCCCGTCAAGCTGGAGAATCTTTGAAAAGATAATACAACACACTCAAAATGCTGAAAATATCCCATTCTGTTTCTGATTCCCCATGTTTAAATGCATTATTAAGTACATGTAAGACACAGTTGTCAACATTTAGAATTCTGCAATCATAATTATTCATGACATCTCTTTGGAGCATTTCATAAAATGCCCAATTGACAGCTGGACCATCCATTGAACCTTAAAGAATTTTTCTATGTTCAATATCCCATGTTGCATTCTTGAAGGCATTTAATAAATCCTGGGATTTGCATGGCCCATAAATACAGTAGTATAGTATTGAGTACATACTTCATTTAGTTCTTTGTTCCAAAATCTTACACGTATATCCATTTGTTTTTCCTGTTTGACTTGATTCAATGTTTCATCAAACAATAATGTGCAATGCTCAGTTTCATTAAAACAGTTTGCAAGCAATTTTTGAAAGTGTGGAGCTAACCCAAAGTAACATATATATACTAATTTTTTTGGTCCACAAGAAAATTGAATTGATATTCGGCTGTCTGGAAACATAATAGCAAATAGCTGACTCGTGTCTTCTGAAGATCGGTAAGAGTAATGGCTCTTTATGGTTTTTAGGGCCCATATGATCTCTGCAGTCTGGATCCCAGTTTTTTGCATAAAATTTGAAATTAGTGACTTGTTTGAGACAGATGCTTGAGGCATGAGTGACGACGTATTTGAGGTGAAATCTTCAACTCCAGATAATCTGTTTGATGGATCATGACAAGATGATCTTGCTTTATTCATATGCGACACAATGGCACGATTATTCTGTTTGGCTTCCATCGATTCTCGATGCTTTTTGCCTATTGAAATAGAAATTAGACATATACTGGTATTTAACAAAAATATACAATTTTATTTCATTAGTAATACAAAGCGAAGAAAATTCACTTATTTATTTATTTATTATTATTTTTATTACAGGGTCCCCACTCCCTGGCATGACTTTCAAGGACGAATGGGGACTAGAGTTGCTACCTCCCCATTTTCTGCCACAAGAAACCTTTAGCAGAAATTTAGCAACAATTGCAGAAAAATACATGGTCTCATACAGAAAAAATTATGATGTGATTGGGTTTCATGATTTTTTCTCCGACAGCAGTGGCATACCATGTAAGGTCAGGTGCTGAAGCCGTTCCCACATTTAGGGAGCGCAAAATGGAAGAAAAACAAACTCAATTTTGCAAAAACGAGCTCAAGTTCGTAATCTGGTAAGGGAAGGAGGAGCGCAATTATCCACCTTTGCCCCCCTGCCAAAAACTTATAGTATGCAAGTGCCTGACAGTAACACGATTTGGAGAAAATCCCCAAGCTTTGGGCTTTTACTGATTGAAAGTGAAACGTCATTCACTTTGGTGACGACCCCCCCCCCTCCCCCCAAAAAAAGAAGCTGCATAATGATAGTCACAGACTGTCTGCCACAGGAACCTTTTAGCAGAACTTCAATGACACAAGCACAAAAAATATATGGTCCCTTGCAGAAAAAGTTTCGATTGCAGTTTTGCAGGTTTTTTTTTCTTCCCAACAATAATGCAATTTGTAGAAAATCCCCAAGCTTTGGGCTTTTACTGACTGCTGATATGCACTCACTCATATGCTACTGCACTCAAGCAAAAAAAGCTGAACTTTGTACACTGCCGTACAGCAATGCGTTAAAAGACAAATGCAATACAAGAACGCTTCATCCATATTTAATATAAACTTTCAACAGTGAATTGCAGAAACTTGTTTCTCATTGAGATGATTTAACCAAGGTGTTCAGCAAATCTGTTGCAAAACCGTAAAGCATATTTCAAGAACTTCAAAATTTATCCCAGAATTTTCAGAGACTCCCTCCCAAATTAACACGATATTTTTCCAAAAAGAACCCCAATCCCTTGTGGTACACCTGCATGCCATATGTATGTTGCTATAGTGTAACATACAGTATGTAAAATGGTATCTGTACTATATAAATTTTGATCCATTCAAATTAGCAGTGCAACAAGAAATTAAACTGATACAAATTACAATACTTTTAAAGAATTAACAGCCAATCAATTCAACAATTACCAAATAGAGTATCCCAATCCCTTCTGCATGGTTGTATTAAACCAAAAGCTTTCTGCATACACAAATATTGGACCAGAAATTTTCTGCAAAACTATGTTGGGGCGTTGACAAACGAATTTCAGAAAAAATTTATATAATACTATGTTAAAAATGAATTGATTTAAAAAAAATTAAAATCAACTTGCCAAAAAAAAATCTACAAATACATGAAAGGAAGAGATGAGTTCTTATGTATTAGTTTGTCAACAGATTTAGAAATAGTCTAATCTTGGGATAAAAATGGGGGGAAAAAAAAAAATAATTCGGCAAAATCAGGGATTTTTCGCATATTGCATGAACGTCGATATTCTACAGGTATGTCCCTGCATAGCAGAAATACGGCGGCATAGTTGCAGAAAATATACACTACACACACATATATAAAATCGAGATAGAATAGAAAAACCAATCGATTGAGATTGAACAGTTGGTAACATCACGGTCGTTACCAAAACTAACTATTCCCTTGAAAACGCTGCAAACTCCGCTAGATTACCGTATAACGTGAGAGTGTGACGTCACGTAGGTATGTACGAAACCCAAGCAAGCTGTGAGTGAACGCGTCATGTTTTTCTCAGACGTAAAAGGATTTTTTGCGAATCAGTATTTTTCCTGTATCAGAGAAAGCCTAGTGGGGGGTACCCTCAACCAAAAAACATCAGTAAAGTATGGAGTAGTACTCTCCCACTGTAAAAAGCAATGGCAGGTAGTCACTGTGTGCCAATTGCCAGATTTTGAGTTCTTGGAAACACCGTGCTAGAATCTGCTAAAATTTCGCTAGTTTTAGGGGGGTAACGAACCAAGTATTAGAGCCGAACAGTTTAGTAATTTTTTTCTCCTTAAGGCAACGTGATTTAGAGAAAATCCCCAAGCTTCGAGTCATTGCTCGCTAAATATGAAGCTTCATGCATTTTGGAGACAACCCCCAAAAACGAAGAAGAGTGCCTGTCGTCTTAAAAAGCCTCCAGATGTTGTGCCACAGGGTTCCCAGACCGGCGGGCCCCGGTTGTCCCAACCTAGTTACACACACATCCCTGATAGACAGCAAAATAACCTGATTCCCAAGGAAACTAGCAAGACCACCACCCAGATAATTCATAAAGCGTGCACAAATAAACATAAAAATTCGAATGAAAAACAGTATAAAGTACATACCTTTCATATGAACCTTCAGTGCTGCTTCACCCATATTTCCTAAGTCTATAACTTTACAGCAGAATCGGCATTTAGCTTTATATTTGTTAGGATCATATGATATTAGCCAGTCTTGGTAAACTTCTTTTTCAAGCCAAAATACATTAAAACTGCATTTTCAAGGCATCTTGAAATGTAAAACACTTTCATGGTCTACCGTTTTGCTCTGTACTTCGAAGAAAGAGAATATTAAAGAACGATGGGAAGGGCAGGAAGTTGCCACGTTAGTTTCAGAAAAGACAAAGGAGCAATCTAGTTTGGCCTTGCTTAAAGCAATATACCACGTCACTGGCTAAGAAATATACCACGCGATGTGCAACGGAGCTTGGAAAGGGGAAAGATTCGATGCCGGAACTGATTTTGTGGTCGGTTATCATGAGAAAATTAAGCACCTTGCTGCAATTGCAAATTTTCAGGACACTGCTAAAAAATTAAGTACTTTTTAAGGGCCTTAAAAATTGGGAAAAAAATTAAGCTCTTTTTCAGGTTTTTAAGCACCGTCCAAACCCTAAAAACTAGTTTATGAAATGAAATAATATAGTGCCTTGTTCACTTGTCACTGTTGCCAAAAGCTATAAAAGTATAATTACCTTGAACTTAATTTTCTGTGCAAAGTTCAATTCCATGGAATTTTAAACATTAAAAATCAAAGGTTTGCAACTTGCCAAGTTTAAGAATCTATATTTATAACGACTATGTTAAAAACTAAAGGTAATTAAGCACTCGCATAGCTGAAAATTACTGTTAGCAAGGGATGTATATTTCACTCCTTTTAATAACAATTATATAGCTCAGGTTACTGTTACCTATATTGAAAATTATAGTAAAATTGCACGTATAAAAATATGAAGACAGAATTTTCCAAATGATAGTATGTTGTATTTTTATGTCTAAAATTTTTAATTATTTTGATTATATGTATAATTTTCCATGTGAGTTTTTCTTATTTTCACTTTTAATCCCTCTTTGAAATATTTCTTGCATAAATAAGTATTCATGCCATTTTCCTGTTGTACATCACAAATTTACTGAAAAAGAATCCAAATTTGATTGCATTCAGAATGAGACCATTTGTTGCAGAAGAAATGTCCTTTGTATCAGTTTCATAGCAGGAAAATGGCTTTCGGTATCTGTTATGTAGGGAAAAAAACTTTTGTATAAGTTTTGTAGAAGAGAAAAAGCTTTTACACCAGTTTTGTAGAAGGTAAACACCACAATTTTATATTTTGTACAGGAAAATTGGTTTTCACATGAGTTTTGTAGTAGGTAAAAAATAGTTTAATCAAATGAATGAGAATGAGTATGATAAAAATGAAAAGTCAAATGTTTCATTGAAAAAGTAAAATTTCGTAAATATTAAGTTCTTTGTTTCTTTTTCTGTAATTTTGAAACCTTTTCCCTGTTCTTCTCTTGAAAAGCTAAAATCGTTGAAATACGCAAATTAGCTTTTGTCAACAAAACTTGCGCACTTTCCACCGAAGACATTATTTCTTTGGATCGAAATTTATAGATGCGAAATATGACCAATGACCGCTTATTTCATTAACTGAAAGTAGGTGGTGTATCAGATCGAAATTTCTCTATTTTGATGGAAAAATACAAAAAATTAATAACAGTCGTTAAATGCAGCACATTTAAAAAGTTCAGAATTTTGCTAGTAGGCGGCGCATGATGGACGAAATTGTACATTGAAAAAATTATCGCTCGTTAATTGATGTTAAAATTGTTTTTAAGTCAAATCATTAAATTTTATTATTTTTTAACTTCTATAAACAAGCATCAGGTAGCGTTTTTCACAGAATATAATTCTAAATTACGTAAATCAATTAAATACATTGAACAGGTAACTGTATTATTTAATTGATCTGCAAGCCTCTGCACATGTAGATATGAAAGCAGAAGAGGGAAATATTTCTAAATATATGTTGCAAAATCTCGAAGAAAATCGCATGCTATTTTCTAAAGTATCATGAGGAAATTTTGATAAAATGCTGCGAGTAAAAAGTTACTCAAAATGTGGTAGGTCCACGAAAAAATGTAAAAATTTGTGATGCTTCGCAAAACGGCCATTCCTTACTACAAATATCGCGATACATTTGCCGAGAAGTTTTGTCGGCTTTTTTTTTCCTTTCAGCTATTTCACAATCATGGCTGTATTTCATTTTGTTGTTTTAATTGAAACAATTTTCACACACAAAGCTAGACGTAAAGAATAACAGAGAAACAGTTCACATGCAAACACATACACAAAAGGAGCCAAATAACTGATTTTATTCTCCCTCTCGGCTGATCCACACAGCGCGACGGGAAATCCCAATGTGTTTGGTTCCTTATGATATATGCTGGATAGATAGCAGTGGACCTGTGGGAAGCATTGCATCTAAGGAAGGCACGGGTCATCTGCAAAGTGTTTTTTTTTTCATTAAATATATGAATTTCTGAGGAGCCGGGAGAAAATTGCACATGAGGATCTTGAATGAGGTTTTCCGTAGTTCTTTTGGTATCGACAGTAAAATCGTAAGGTGGAGTTAAAATCCGTACAAACTACGGAAAATCCGTAAAAGTTGGCATCTCTGCACTAGGCCTGTGTAGCTCTTTCTTTTCTAACAATGTAAACAATATTCAAATTTTGCGATGATTCTACTAATATTTTATATTATTCACAATATCCAGACACAGTCACTAGCATAACAATTACAAAATTATGAGGGTGGGTGTGACTCAAGTGGCTTTAAAGAAGATTCTTCGTTCTGCCTTCACTTGACAAAGGGAGCAGTTGGCTCCCGAAACATCGTGTTTTTAAACCTTACGCCAGTGTCGAAATAACTTTTTGTTATGGAATCTCCTGGTGAAGCTCTGTATTGTTTCGTTAAGATTGTGATGCAGTCTTAGAGAAAATAAGGTGTTTTGTTATCCTATGCCACTGTATTCAATTCTTCAGTTCACATTAGAAAGAGTGATATGGCAACATATAGGTTCACTTCAGGAAAGGGTAAAAACGTGACACATCTAAATCGCCTTTGATCGGCGAATACTGCATATGAGAATGGATAGAACCATGCAAAGTAAAATCGTTTAATTTTAATCTAAATAAATGCATATATTAAAAAAAAAAGCCAAATCATTCAGATAAAATATAAATCACATAACTTCAAAACTGCATAAAAACAGAAGATATTTTTGCAGATGGTAAATATCTTTTACCTTCTTCATTTGTATTTCGTATATTCCGACCAGTGTCAAATTTTACTAGTTATAAGAATATAAACTTCACAACCGAATGAAAAGAGACCTGACTGTATTAGGCAGATGGTCATAATGTTTTAATTCTTCTCATAAAGATGTGATAACTTTAAATTCTTCAATCCAAAGCACACAGCTTTTTCAATTACTGCTATCTGAGGTTATGAAATATTTGCAAATACAAAAGAAATTTATAAAATTACATATTAACAAAACAGAACGAATTAGATTTACATGGATGAAATTACATAAGAAAATTATAAAACAAACTCCCACTTATTTTTTATTAAATGCTTCTACGGTTTGTGAAAATTGTAATATTATAAGGGATTGATGGTATTAGCTTGAAAGTTAAAGGATATGTACACCAGGTTGGGGCATGCAAATAATCAGGGCTCGACATATTTTGGCAAACCGTACTGGTCAGATAAGAAGGGTAGTCGCCAATCTCAATCAGAAAACCTTCGTACCTAGTAGGGAAAAATGCTTTCTTACTTACTTATTATGAACACATGATGGATTTTGAAATGAGAGAAGCTAAAATTTCCTACCAAATTGCAACTTAGAAACTGTACTTGCCAGTACAGTTATAAGAACATGTCACGAACGTCTAAGCCTCATCCTTAGATGGGGTTTGGATGTACAAGAATCCATGAAAAGTCCACAAAATTATTCAGGATGACAAAGGACTCTGCTGCACAACAACTAATTGCTTAGTAATGTGCAAAATGTTTACATAGCAATGGAGTACCACGATGATTGAGATTTTGTCCTCCAGAACAGTTCAACATGATCTGTTTAATAGAGAATTAGTCACTCACAGCTAATTCTAGAAAATTATTTTAATTCTTAGACATATGCCTTCGGCTGCAATGGGCTGTCATACACAATCATTAATGAACTGATTGGCAACAAGTCTTGTTTTCCTGATTAGTGACATGACTTAACTTACTGCATTATAATGGTCACATACATGTTCATAGGCATTATAATGATTGACAACTTGCATTTTACATAATCACACCAGCCTAACGTCAAGTACTATGGTTTAAACAATGTGTTTTATTCATGTTCTAGAGTGATACAAATTGAAGGAATTCTCAACAGCCAGATATACAGCTGGGATATTTTACAGTAGAGGGCCATTAGAAGAATGTCACCTCTGCTGTGTGTGTGTGTGTGTGCACTGATGGGTGAGCTTTGCTGTGTGCAGGGTTGGGACGTATTATATCGTAAACATATAAAATGTATGTGTTTTATGGTATAATACATGTGTAATACATCTGGTTTTATACATTTTTCAACATACAAAAACTAAACTTATTCTGTGCAAACAAAATTCAGCAATTTGGGGTAAAAAACTCTAAGTAGACAAAAATCCGTTGTTCAAAATTGTAAGTAAGCTGTATGCACAAGATTTGTGAATAATAAAAATTGTAAAGAGCAAGATATTAATTGGCTCTCAGAATTTGCATCAATGTTTTAAATTGGTACATTGCTGTATTGATGTGTTCTACTCTCAGCATTTCACCCAAGCCTTCCTTCTTTTTATAAGGAAATGTGTCCATGTAATAAATATGTTTAACCTTTTATTGAGATTTTATGTGTCTGAGTATTGTTTATGATTGTTCCCATCAAGCGGTCATTTAAGGGAATTCTGTGTAACAGAATTAAGAGGTTCAATTTAGGGACCTATATATAGAATTACTTATTACATTTATCTCAATCAAGAACAATTAATTTTTAATGGCCAGCAGCCAGGATATGATTAAAACAGCATATATGACACGTGAAAAGTAGTCTTATTTTCTAATATAGTTTGTTCATTTTTTTTTTTTAATTATTGCCATCTCTTATTTCTAACTGTCCTGAGCATTAGAAAGAATAAATAAAATTTTCAGTCAAGTAATTGTAAGTAGAATTTTGGATGTTTATAATTAGAACTATACTACCTATATCGTTTTTTAATTAAAGAATTAAAACGAAAAATAACTGAAAATATGATCCATTGTTATTAAATACGATAATTTTAATCAACCTCGGTCTATGGTTAGAGCATCACTTTCTAAACCTGTCAGGGACACTATGAGCTTGCACCTTTTAATCAAACTAATTGCAGCAGACTTTCCTGTTATGCTTACAATAATTCAGATTAGCTTCCTATGAAAGTTCTAAGGCATTTATCCTCCACTTGGTTCCATGGTTAGTAATAAACTTACCTCATTTAGTGCAGCATGATCTTAGTAGTCTTTGCACCATTAAAAAAAAAACAGTAATTTTGGATTTTGGTTTTGAAAGAGCCTAGTTATCATAAGAAAGCTTTTAAACTAAGTTAAACTCCATAGGTGTACTACAGGATTTATAGTTTTATACATTTTTATATGTTCTATATGTTTTTTCTGCTTTTTATACTCTTTTACACCCTTTTATGCATAGTAAACATATAAAACATTTTATACTTGCATATTCTCAACCCTGGTTGCGTGTACTGATGCTATATCATAAAGCCATATACATTATGTTGAGGAAAATCACCAGACACCCTTTAGAATCAGAATGTGATTTAATGCCCCCCCCCCCAGTATGCTCTCTCGGAAGGTATAAAAGCAAACCCATGGCTTCCATGTATCATTTTACATTGTGAGTTTGAAGACGTCAAGGCTAAATATTGAGAAAAGTTTCATTTTGAGTTTTTACAGTGCTAATTTCCCCTATCAGATATACTGCAGAATATTAAAACATGCAACTTAGTTAACAATTTTGGATATTATGTAGTGCTGAAGAAAGAATGATGTACCTCAACTACCAAAATGCAAGGGAAGGAAACGAAAATTTTACTGATAGGGGATGCCGAGTCTAAGAAGTGTCAGAATATCGAATCAACATGTTATTGCTCAAGAGCTAAAAGTATGGAAATTTTACTACCCGAGCTATAAATACATGTACTAATAACAGGGAACTTGATTCCATGGATTTCCATCGTCATGTGACTATGCATGATCCCCATATCTCTAAATGTTTCTTGTTGATTGAGATGGTACAAAGGCTATTGAATTGATTGAAAGGTACATTGCTCAAGGAAAAAACTTCTTGAACAGATCCATAATTCTGATAAATATTCAGATGAATCTAAAATATATAAAGTAAAACCTCTGAATAATGGTCACCTGTGGGACTCTGAAAAGGCAACCATCCTTCGGAGGTGGCTGTTATTTAGAGGTTCAGTATAAAAAAATCAAAATAAATAAAATTAATAATAAAAAAATAGTAATTTTAAACATAATAATCATCTTTTTCAATTTACACTAAAAAAAAAAAAAAATCAGCGATTCGTAATTGGTTTGCTTTTTTTTTATGGCAAATATTCTTTTCCAAGTAAATAATATTTGTAGTCCATTCATATAATTCGTCATCATTTTTGTTCAAAGCAAAGTTTTGGATCTCCTGAAAATTTACCAAAACATCAAAATATGTTTTGATGTTAGAATTTTGTGGCAGTTCCACTCTTTCTCTCTTCCGCTTCCAATTCCTCATCACTTTTTCTCCTTCCATATTTTCTAACAATTCCTGAATAGTATTAAATGTAACAGAATCTTCTAAATCTTTATCCGTACAAACAAATTCATTGCTTTTCAAATTGTCATTCCTGCTAATCTGAGAATACATTCCAACCCTTCCCCATCATTATCTCTATATTTTCGGCTTCATCAGGTGAGGAAAAATTCTACAATTAAGAAATACTCTAATCGCAATATTTTTAATTAAAATGTTTTGAACTACAGTCGGAAAGCCAATGTAAGAGCACTTTGCAAAGTTCTTCGTTTCTGGTCTTCCGACGCTGTATTTTGCTATCTAAGTTCATGCCTTGAACGGTCTATTGCAGATAATCTCTATTTTTTAAAATTTCATTTGTCTTTGACCTCTCGCAACTGTAAAGCATTGTCAATTTTCGTGCATTTACATCTTTTTTGCTGTCCTGAATAACTTTGATTTTCTCCTTTAGATGAATTTTTATGAAGGAATTCATTGTGATTACAAACTGGTGTTCAAATAACAAAGTTAAAAAAAAAAAAAAACTGATTAATATTGTTGTTTGATTTAATGAAGTTAGGTTGATACGACACTACTCAATAGTAAGAATGCATAAACAACCGAAACTGTCAAAAACTAAATTCTAGTGAACAGGGTTATTTGCGCAGATGAATATTGGGATTCTCAGTCATAAATAGTGACACTGTATTCACAGAACAAGAAACAGTCATTCACATGTGATCATTTTAAAAATAGAATGTTGGATAAATTTCGTTAAAATGATTTATTGTTCCATACTGGTTATTTCTTAGCTCTCTTTATCTGCAAGAACAATGTAGTTTCTACATGCTTCAATTCCTCTGTATTTGCTATGAGTTGTTTATGCCCCGACTCTAGCAAGGCCTGTGCAGCTGACATTTTTTTCATATCCGTTCTTTTAGTACCTTTTGAAAGTCTTTCATTAGCTTCCCGAATCAGTGAATGACTTGTTTTGATTAATTCCTGTAGCCTTTTAATTTTTTTCTCAAGTATTTCAACATCTAAGGATGATTTCTTTTCATTTTTTTTTTTTAGTTGAAAGTCTCTTCTTACACTCTTTCAAATAGTTTCTATACTTGAGTTTCTATGTGCTTCTCGGAAATACATCACACACAGTGGGGTAATAGACAGAGATGCCAACTTGTACAGACTTTTCGTAATTTGTACGGGTTTTAACTCCACCTTATGGTTTTACGGTCGACACAAAAAAATCTACGAAAAACCTCATTCAAGATCCTCACGTGAAATTTTCTACCGGCCCCTCAAAAATTCCTATTTTTCAGGTGTTTTTTCTTTTTGGTTAAAAAAAAAAAACGCACTTTGCAGATGGCTTGCGCCTTCCATGTTAGTATGCGACGCTTCTGACTGGTCCCCTTGTTTCTCTGTTATTTTTTACATCTAGCTCTGTGTGAAAATTGCTTTAAATTTTAATTAAAACAGCGAACTGAAACACAGCCATGATTATGAAACATCTGAGAAAAAATAAAATGAAAATCAGCAAACTAAACCTTATTGGCCAATATATCGTGATATTTGTAGTAAGGAATTACCGTTTTACGAAGCATTGGAAGTTTTTAAGTTTGTACGTGTACCCGCAGTTTTACCACGTTTTGAATAACTTTTCACTTGCAACATTTCATTAAAATTTCACAAAAATTTCCTCACAATATTTTAAAAAATAGCATGCTATTTTCGCCGAAATTTTGCGACACACATTTCGGAATATTGCCCCCTTCTGCCTTAGTTATGTACACACAAAGAGGCTTGCAGATTCATTCAATAGTAAATTTACCTATTCAATATATTTAATTAATTTACATAATTTATTATTCTATTCCATGAACGAACGTCACCTGATTCCCTTTTCTAGAACTTAAAAAAAAAATATATTTAACTTAAAAACGATTTTCATGTTAATTAACGAGTGATTTTTTTTGACGACAATTTCCCTTGATCGCCACCTACCGGAAAAATTGTGAACTTTTTAAATGCATGTACCAACGACTGTTGGTAATTTTTAGTATTTTCCCAACAAAATAGAGGAATTTCTGTCCTGACACACCACCACACTGTTGTTCGGAGGTTAGCATTAATGTTAATCCTATGGAACCTGTTCGGTTCCATTAATATGTGGCCGGTCTTTGGGTGTTACCATTGTTTAGAGGTGACCTTTAAAGGTGGTTTTATTGTACTGGTCTATTGTGTTTTTTTTAAATTTTTAACATACCCACTTCTTTCACAAAATGTCCCCCGCTTCTTTACGTAAAAATTTGGAAAAGCCCTTTAAAAAAACATTACGGGAACAACCTACATTATGATCACCTTGTATGATTAAAATAAAACCTACCTGCTGAATTTTTTCAATCAGGTCCTTTTCTTCTTTTGTTATAAAATCTTCAACGTCATTTGATGCAAGGTGTGAGTAATCAAAATGGCGTGGAATTCTATAAAATGATACGTTAGAAAAAAACATGCATGATTGTTTAATTTTATCACTGCTTAAAAGTAAAGACATGCCTGAAAACAGCTGCAAATAAGTGATATGTTTAGATGTGAAATTTTTATACTTTTATATATATATACATATTAAGGATACAATGAATATTCAGTTGGTATTCGTTATTCGGCCCATATGCCGAATTCTCGGTTAGGCCAAGCATCAAACAACCAATCATCAGCCGAATAGTTGTCATAAAATCAGTATTAAAAAAATCTAGTTAAATTACAAGTTTCTGAGAAATATACTCTTTTAATCAGGTTTAGAAACAATTTTTTAACGAGTGACTGAAATACTCTTAAAAATTGCAAAAAATCTTAAATTTTGTCTTTAGTTATTTAAAAAAAAAATATATATATAAAACTGATTTTAATTAATGATATATACATGTATATGATTCTTGTCATATAATTATTGAAATAAATGGTTTATTTGGAGACCCTGTAATGGTAATGCATTTGCCGAGCATTCAGTTATTCCAGGTTCGACTCCCAACTGTGCAGAAGAAAAAAAAATGCTTGCAGATTAATTGCTCATCGTAGTCATGAAATTTGGTTCCCTATGCCTTATGAGGTTTAAATTCCCTGGAAAACTGCACATCCTGGTGCAGCATGGCCCTTTGTCCTTACAGCGTAAAACTCAAAATTTATTTGGTTTATGACCTGAACATTCTTCAGTAGAGTACTTGGAGAATCAGACTGCTTCGAATATTTAGGAAATATCAAAATAATCATAATAAACATCAAGATAATTATATTTTGTGAAACATTTTTGAGTTACAGAAACACATTATACATTAAATAACCTGAAATTACAATGCAAAAATAGTAGTTTTTCAGCATTTTCAGGAAGATTTCTATTGCATTTTTTTCATATATATTGGCAGTTTCTGAAAAGAAATGCCCACTGAATACCGTACTTGCAGGTGAAGAAAGGTATTTTTTAGACAAGTGCGCAAGTCTGGGAAAGTTTTTTGAACTTGCCATTCACCAGTTTAGTGGACATTCTATCCTTCCTAAAAGTGTCTCTCTTCAAGAAAAGTATTCACTTCTAGTATATGAGATAAATTTTCAAATCGATTGTTTTTGTTTGGCGCTGTCCATTTCCTAATATAAGAAAAGCAGTTAAAGAAAAATGTAAGAAGTTTGGTGATTTCCGGTATTATTTGAAACTATTTGCATCCATTCATTACATCCGGTGTCCACCGTTTCCATAAGGGAAATGAGCCTTGTTTTAATACTGGCACCACCTTCTTTAAACAAAGTGCAGCATGTGATTAATCAAACAATAATTTTAAAGGATTCAATTTTATTCTGGATTTAAAATGTGACAAATATAATTTGTTTACAGGAAAGGACAATATGCCCAGCCCATCGCCATTTCAGTCCTTTTACTTTAACAATGATGTCCTCTACTCTAGTTTGCTCTCTCACCCAAGTGTTTCTTTTTCGATCTCTCCTAGTTATTCCAAGCATGCACCTCTCCATGCTCCTTTGCGTTGTCTGTAACTTTCGTATTGCTCCAACTGTTAGACTCCATGTCTCTGATCCATAAGAGAGGACTGGCAATACACACTGGTTGAAGACCTTTCTTTTTAGACACAAAGGCAATTTCCCCTTCAGGATAAAACTGTTTCTTCCAAATGCACTCCAGCCAAGTTTAATACGTCTGTTGAGTTCTTTCATAATGTTGCCATCCATTGAAATCAGCTGGCCAAGGTAAATATATGAATCAGCAATTTCTAGCTCAGTGTTGTCAACTTGTATTTTTGTTTCCTCTACAAAATTATTGAACATGATCTTAGTTTTTTGTAGGTTCATCTTGAGTCCAACTTCTTCACTTCTAGTTGAGAGCTCTTGTACCATGTCTTGGAGTTCTAATGGGTCCGTTGAAAAAATAACAATGTCATCAGCAAACCGCAGATGATTTAAATATTCACCATTTATTTTTATTCCCTTGTTATTCCAATTTATCAGCTGAAAAATCATCTGTAAAGCAGAAGTAAAAAGTTTTGGAGAAATGGTATCTCCCTGCCTCACCCCTTTGCCAAGTTTGATAGTTTTGGTATCTTTATGTAACCGAAATTTTGCACTTGCATTTTTATACACACGTTTCACCATGTCAATGTACACATCCTCAATGTCTGTTGATCTTAAAGAGTTGATGACTGCTGATGTTTTTATAGAGTCAAAGGCCTTCTCATAGTCAATAAATGCAACACACAATGGAAGTTCATATTCATGTGTTCTTTCAATTAATTCTCTTAATACTTGAATATGGTCCACTGTACTGAATCCACTTCGAAATCCAGCTTGTTCTCTTGGTTGAGCTGCATCTAATTTTTTCTGCAGGCGATGTGTTAGAACTTTTGTGAAGATTTTATAAATAGCAGGTAACAAGCTAATTGGTCGGTAATTTTTCAAATCCTCTTTATCACCTTTTTTATGCAAAAGAATTACTGTTGCAGAATCCCATTGGTTTGGTATGTTACCGCTGTTAAGACATTTGGTAAAGAATTTTGCAAGTATGTCTTCTACATATTCTCCAGCTTCTTTTAGGATATCTAATGTAATACCATCATCACCAGGGGCTCTTCCTTTCTTCATATTTTTTATTGCAAATGAAACTTCTTCTTTTAAGATTTTAGGAGCTGTTCCTTCGACTATTTCAGTGTCTTCGTTTAATCCACTGTTACTTTCATATAGTTTTTTGTAGAATTCTTCAACTCTTCTAAGTATTTCTTCCCTATTTCTTGTTACGGTGCCATCCTCTCCTTTTAATGCAATGATGTGTTTCTTCCCAACAGATAAACTTCCTTTAACAACCCTAAGGCTCTTGTTATTTTCAATGGCTTTCCTTACTAGCTCACAGTTGAATTTTCTTATGTCTTCTTTCATGCTTTTGCGCAGAGTTTTACAAAGTTCTATGTACTCAATCCTGGAACTGGTATTTCGATTGTCCACCTTCATATCTCTTCGCCTTTTCATGAGCTGTTTCGTCTTCTCAGATAATTTGCTATTGTGCTTTTTACAGGTTACACCACCAATTTCCCCAGCAGTTTCAACTATTGTCTTAACAATGTTTTCATTTGCTTCTGAGATATCACTTTCATCAATAAGTCCTTCCAGTGCAGAAAAGCGATTTTTTAATTCCAACTTGAATGCCTCGGTATTTACTTTCAGTTTCATTAGATCCACCCTCTTACTTACTTGTTTCCTAATGAGCTTCTGTCGTTCTAATTTAGTATTTAAGTGCACTTTACATCTCACCATTCGATGATCACTTCCAGTATTAAATCTGTTCAGTACACTGCAATCTTCAATAATTGATTTCTTGTTTGCCAGGATATAGTCAATTTCACTAGTTCCCCCATTTGGGTGTTTCCATGTCCATTTTCTTTGCGGTTTCTTCTTAAAAAATGAATTCATGATGCTAAGGTTTTCAGCTTCTGCAAATTCGATGAGTTGATCGCCACGTTCATTCCTTTCCCCATATCCGTATTTACCAACCGATGTCTCTCCTTGTTCCTGTTGTCCAATTCTTGCATTGAAATCCCCCATGATGAGCTTGATATGTTGTTTCCCTTTGGTGTGTAGCTGTTTGATTTCTTCATAAAATTCTTCAACCTCTTCGTCGGTATGGCTTGATGTTGGTGCATATACCTGTACTATTTGAAGTTGGTATCGCTGGGTTAGTTGAACAACGAGCCTCGCTGCTCGATCTGATGTACTTTCAACTTCCAGAAGACAGTCTTTAATTCTTTTGTTGATTAAGAAGCCAACACCACTTGTTCTTCCAGTTTCCGTTCCTCTATAATAAAACAAATGTCCACTTTTAAGTTCCACCAACTCTTCACCTTTTCTTCTAACTTCACTGAGTCCTACAATGTCCCATTTGATCTTGTCAAGTTCTTCTTCCAATTCCTGAAGTTTTGCTTCAGAAGCAAGGGATCGTCCATTAAACGTAGCCAAGGTCAATAACAAACGGCAGCCTGGGCCATTCCAGTGATTCTTAGCACCCCCTGCTTTCATGCCACACTGACCGCTGCCTTGATCAGGAGCACTCCAGCACCTGGAGACTAGGGGCCATGGTTTCTGGTGTGTCAACATAATGGAGGAATTAGCCATAATTTCACCACGCTGGCTAGACGGGTTGGTGAATTAGCCCTCCCCTTCCGCCTTTCTATCCGTGCAGCAAATATTAATTTGCCACATAAATAGAAAGCTCAGCCTGCACCACTTGAAGGCGGGGTAGGACACTAGGTTACTGGCCTGGCCGGTTCCACACATCGTCACATACGTTCAGCGTGTGGGTCTCCTTCCAGTTAGATACCAGCAACCCTTTTGCAGGCCATATATATATATATATATATATATATCCTCCTACCGAAGGACCAGGATACCAGTAACCCAGCGAAATACCGACCCATTACGTGCCTTAACACCCTGTACAAGATACTCACGGGGTGCATCTCTGAAAAAATAAGCCGGCACAGCGAAAGCAACAACTTAATGACGGAAGAACAAAAGGGATGCCAGAAAGGGACTCTGGGATGTAAAGAGCAGCTTACCATCGAC
>QLNU02015360.1:306336968-306352234 GCA_006491805.2 Dysdera silvatica
TATATATATATAATAGCATTGTGTCTTCTATAAGAAATTTACCAGCGATGCATTCCAATATTTTAAACAGAACATATGTCTATTAGTCACTGTTTTATGGGAAAGGGTTGTGGCGCAAAGCGTGTACTATAATTTCAAAACTCTTGATTTTAAAATTTTCGGATGGTGAGTTCAATTTTAAAGGCAATAAAAACAGCTAAAGTAAATACGCGTAATAAGTTTGCCACAGTTGGAAACCGTTTATTTTACTTTATATTTTACCTAAAGATTAAAAAAAATCCTTATTAACTAAAAAATATTATTTTTTTACTCAAATTTTATGGAAAATAAAGACAGAAGGGGGCTCCACCTTGCAGGGGGTTATCAGTACGCCACTGGACTGGACACCCTGATAATATTTAAAAAGTATGTGACAATTTTGAAAAACTACTAAATCACTCTTGATAAAGCCACTTTATTTTCTTGTGCCTGAAACCATAGAGTAATCCCAAAATCGACGTAGTACTGGTTTTCTAACCTATCATCTACTCACGAGCAACAAGAATTGAACTTACAATAGAGATCGAGATGCTGTTGTAGAATTTACACAAAAACCGAACATGTTATGGAACAAACGCAAAAATGCCTTCCGTATGAAAAATTGCCAGATCTACTATAATTTTTACAAAAAAAAACTAAAGCTACTAAATTTTTTGGAAAAAATTGCTTAACCTACTGAATTTTTGAAATTTTTTTGTTGGTTTGATATGAATGAATAAAAAAACCTGGCGATAGGTGCAATTTCAGGAAAATTGTACATCTGGGTGCAGATTGGAGCAGGTATAGGTGTTTGGAGCAGTTTGGCACAATGGGCGCAAAACTAATATCTCTGTTTCTAATAAGGATGGCCATCGATGTTCGATAACATCAAAATATCGATGTCTAACCTTCGAACTAATATTGTCGACTATCGATATTGTTACCAGCTACCCTTGAAGTTGCACCTGTACAGCCTTGTACAGTGGACCATGCTCAAGTATTAAGAGAACTGATTGAAAGAACAAATGGATATGAGCTTACATTGTATGTGGTATTTATTGATTATGAGAAGACCATTAACTCTATTAAAATATCATCAGTCATCAACTTTTTAAAATCAATAGACTTAAATAATGTGTATATTGACATGGCTAAACACATATATAAAAATGCAAATGCAAATTTCAGTTACATAAAGATACCGAAAATATTAAAATCAGTAAAGATGCGTAGGGTTGGCTTTCTGCCGGCAGAAACTGGTTTTAACCGGCAGAAAGTGGGAGAAACTGGCAGAAACTAATAAAAGTACTTAAAACAGTATTGTATTATTTAGTAAATGAAAGATTACAAATATATATGTTTATTACAATAATTTAGAATATTATAAAGCTTAATCTTTGAAATCATTATGTACAATAGACAAAAAAAAAAAAATATATATATATATATATATTACACTGATTTCATTAAATCCTACAAATGAGCACTATCCAAATAGGCATAACATAGAATTTATACCCTAATTCTGTAGAATAGGCAGTTTGTTCATAAGTCTGGGCTCTGAGGTCACTCATGTCTGGAAAAATTTGCTCCTAATGTTCGATGTATAAATATTTATGACTTATTTGAAGCTAATCTTTGCAAATTCATTACTAACAGCCCTGTTTAGGATTACCCTGAGAAGTTGACTAAAATATGATATCGTTTGTTGAAATATGATTTTTTTTTTTTTTGCTGCATGTGTCTTCTGTTGTTCATATTGGTGTCCATTTAAAGTTGGGGGTGGGGGGGCTCGTCAAAAGATTTTTCTTCTCCCTTTTCCTTCCTCTCCCGTGACAGAACAATATGCCGTAGAATTACCTTATGCGAGGAGTTCATTTGATGCAGCGATAGTGAAGTACAAACATATTACTAATATATGTTAAACTAATATGTATTGTCTTGTCTGGAAATAAATTTTAATAATTAAAATATTTTAAAATAATTAAAAAATACTCAAGAGTAAATCAAAGGTTTGTTACAAAAACCATCTTTCGAAGGCCATATTTTTTAACTTATTATGCCTATTTCGCCTTATTTATATTCTCTACCTCATTAGACCTTTGGCTATAAAATAAAAAATAGCAACATTGACAGACTGGCAGTAAGAAAAAGCCTTAGTGGTTTATGACTAATCGAATAAGTTGTATTACAGTGAATGAACCACACTTTTTGTTTTTAAGTCTGTTGTAAAGCATGTGGTATCTGTTTAGAAATATTTGAGAAACTATTACAGATAAGGAAGTACTCAAGTATTATGTAAGCAATATTTTGGCCATTTTATACCCCCCCCCAGTATGCAAAACTTAACCAACATAGGAAAGTAAGCACAACAGTACCCACCAAAAGTGCTTACATGATACTTGAACACACCTTAAAGTGCTTGGCTAAAGGAATACATAAACATTGTAAAGCCACAAATACGCAACAATATATGGTGGAAAAGTTAGGTAGATTGCCTGGAATCGTTCATAAAGAATCATTCATATTTCTTACAGATCATGAAAGCAATATGGATGATAAAGAACCTGTTCAAGTTATAAATAATAAGATGATTAATAAAGATGTAAAAGACTTGTTGCAGCTTTTAAAATATTGCTATTGCCCTGTATAAGATTCGGAAAGATGACTTTTCTATTCCAGATGCTTATGAAATTTCGTTAATTCTAATGGATGACGATAATCTCATAGAAATGAATAAAAAAAGGGTAAAAAAAAAAGTATACTTAATCAGACAATAACTTAATATCATATTCCAGTTTACATGCTTCATCCAAAATATACGTGATTTAAATTGTCACATGAGCAAGAAGAAAATGTTATGTAAGAAATCCCTTAACATGATTAACCCAAATTTTGTGCTTTACATTATAGCTTTTGAGTAAAATCAGATCCCTTTTCTAAAATATACTACTCCAGTAAAATCTTAAAAAATGTCCCTGCTTCTATGTGGTGGTCTAGTTTAAAGGAAACAACTATAAATGAAGATTTTGTAACTTTTGTTCACTCAGTGATAATATTGCCTGCAGTATTGGTGGGCTTGGAAGAATATTTTTTTAGGCTTTTCATTTTTTCATAATAATAATAATAAAAAAAA
Source organism: Dysdera silvatica (assembly GCA_006491805.2). Taxonomy (NCBI): domain Eukaryota; kingdom Metazoa; phylum Arthropoda; class Arachnida; order Araneae; family Dysderidae; genus Dysdera; species Dysdera silvatica. The sequence goes on from QLNU02015360.1 coordinate 306,340,123, forward strand.
AAAATGTTTGGATTAGAAAATAACAGCAAAACTGATCTTTTGCTATAGACTGCTTAATTTACAAGATCAGCCTGTAACTTAAATGATAGTCAATTTGCTATAATGTAAGTTTTGAATAAATACTACAAACAGAAATACGAAACCTATAAATAAATACTAAACCTACCATACTTTAAAATGCATTTCCTTTTACAATTTGGTGTATTTTGACAAGTTTTTAATACAGAAAACAGATATTTTTTGTGTTTCTGCCAGTTATTGCCACTTTCGTGGTAAAAACTAGTTTCTGCTATGCCAGTTTTAACTGCCTTGACAGAAACTTTCCAACCTTGTGTGTGAGGCAGGGAGATACCATTTCTCTAAAACCTTTTACCTCAGCTTTACAGATGATTTTTCAGCTGATAAATTGGAATAACAAAGGAATAAAGATAAATGGTAAATATTTAAATCATATGTGATTTTCTGATGACATAGTTATCAATGGATCCATTAGAACTACAAGATATAGGAGCTTTCAACTAGAAGTAGAGAAGTTGACTTAACATGAACCTACAAAAACTAAAATCATGTTCAATACTTTCGTAATAAAAAATAAAAGTACAAGTTGACAACATTGAACTAGAAAAACTGCAGATTCATATATTTACCTTGGTTTAAAAATGGCTGGGATGAACACTGTATACCAACCGTACAGAGTAAAACATCTTATAATGGCTATTTAATTATAAAACATACAGTAAGGTGGGGGTGGGGGCAAAATCACTGTGTCTAAGGTGCCTCACACTTTAAATCTGAGTTTGGGAGATGTGTAAGATGACCTGGTCATCTTTGTTCTAAAGAAATGCTTCAACAAGTTTCTAGGGAGAGTTCTCTATGCATATTCCTAGAATGAGTTCTCTTCTATGCATGTTACCATTGTTCATGAAAGGCATATTACAACCTTTACGGTGTGAATTTCATATCCATTCTTTTCTTTATGTTGATTCAGACTGTGAGAAGAATGGCAGTAATAAAAATTGGAACTAAAAATTACTTAAAGATGTTCAGGAATAGGAGAACAAAATTGAGTGAAATTTTTCCAGATTTTGGACAAAAATAAGAACGCTTACAGATCAAAAATTGTTTCCCTAAAAAAATAAAGATTTTAAATAACTTTACCAGGGTGGCTAATATGGTGAGGTGAAATTTCCTGACATTTCCTTGATTTCAGAAACTTTGTTTAAAATTCCCCCCTTTTTGTGGTCGCCCTTTACACACAAATATATATGGTGTCTCTCAAAAGTTATTTAGTTTTTATGAAAAAATTACAATATAAAAGCAACTTCCTTTACACAGCAACTTGCCTCTGCCAAAATATATACTTGTTTGTCATATTGTGATCCAAGAGGCCCAAAGACTACTACAAATTCTATAGTCACCAAAGGCAGGGTTCCCATTCTTTTTCCAAAATAGAAAATGAGTTTCTAAGCAGCTAAACAATTTTCTCTAAGGACCAATTGCAATATACCAAAAAATATATTGCACCTTCTCTGCATCACTATCGATTAAGTCAGTAGCTCTCAAACTTTTTACTCTTGTGCCCCCCTCCCTTTACACCTGCATGCGAATGCTGTGCCCCCCTCCCTTTACACCTGCATGCGAATGCTGTGCCCCTCCTTTAAACTTGCATGCAGACATCATCACATGCCCCCTTCCCGTTCAATCTAATATATGAATAAAAATATTTCGTTCACTTAGTGCATGTATTTTTGCACACACATATATATTAGGGTGGTCCTTAAAAACTAAAATTAAAAACGTTAACATCTTACCTGCTACTATTGTTAAGTGGGTTGAAAAAGTAAATTACTTTGAATTTTAGCCTGATCAGGCAATTTTCAGAGGTGTCACACGGAGCTAGAACTTTAGTACTTCTATTACTTTACCATAGTATTGAAACATGAGACGCTCTATAAGAATCTGCCTGTTAAATTTTTATATTATATAGTATAAAAGCAAAAAATGTCTATTGTCCATGTCCACAAAGAAACACTAAACACTGTTCAGTTACTCGGTTTGCTATTTACTGCCACTCAGTATTTTTAAGGCATTTGGAAATTTCTTCCTGTGTTCTTCCACAATTTGCATGAGGTACTGCTTCTGGTCTTCATTCTTTGTGAGAATACTGTTGAAGTCCTGAATTAGTGCCACACTGCATTCGTATGAATCATTTACTATCTTAAGGATTTAACAATAATCATTGCTGATTGATAATCGGGTGATCCATTCCACTCATTGTGGTCCACGGACAAAAACTTGGTATCTATATCCAGAATGTGAAAAAAACAACAGGATGAGCTACAAAGTTTATCACCGTCTTTTCATGAATAGATTGGTTAGATAATTACATCCCAATTGATTCTCTTTGCAGGGTTATCCATCCCGCCCTTATTTAAGGCATTAATCATGTCCCTCTTCACTGGCATGGGTACGTCAAAGAAACAGAGTGACACTAACAATTCATTCAGATACCACAGATGTCTGGAAAAGGCTGTAATTGCTGCACTTGAGGTGACTGTCATTAAACAGGGTTCATACACATTTCCTCATATGAAATTTAAGGACATTTAAGGACCAGAAAAGAAAAAAAATTAAGGACTTATTAGCAAACAGGAATCGAACAAATCAGATATAAGCTATGAAAATGACTTTATATTTATAATAACTTTTTAATAATAAAATAAAAGTTAGGGTGTGTTATATAATTAAACATAATCTCAGAATTAACAATTATGAAACAAGAGTTGAGAATGAAAAGCAATTCCCCAAAATTAATCAAGCAGTAAGCTTTAAACAAGATAATATAAATCAAAATAAGGTCGATAACTAAAGTTAATGGGTTTCAAATTTATATTAAATTTTAATTCAATATACACTCTTTATAATCAAAATTTAATTCAACTGACGGAATTGAACATTGCAGACAGCAGAATTCTAGCTGTAGAATTAAAGGTGTACCGGTTTTAAAAAAAGTGGGCCAAATTCTGTAAAGGTGCACTGGGTGCTCTGTTTTATTTCTTCCTGTTCGAGATACGACGATCGATCAAAAATACAATATCTTCATCACGTAAATACAAAATGTTCCAAATAAGTGCCGTTAAGTCACCAAATTGAATCTCTCTCAATCGGTGGAAAGGATCTTTGCCACAAACCTTGAGACTCCAGTTGCAGAAATTCAGGAAACAGACTAGTTAAAAAAAAAAAGGATGAAATGATGCTAGCGGATGCTATCACCTCTTTTTCTTTCTTCCTATATGAGAGTTCTGCCTTTGTTCTCTACTGGACTAATGCTTGTTTGTGAGTTTTATGGTGCAAGGACAGCAAGGGTCTTGTTGCATCGAAATCTACAGTTTTCCGAGGAATTCCAAACCTCTTAATGCCTAGGGAACCAACCCTCAAACTGCAGCTAGCAGTTTAATGGTAAACTTTTTTTTTCTTGGAGGGGAGTTGGGAGTCGAATCTTGAATAACAGCGAACGCCTTACCACAACACCACAGTAAGATCCATAACTGACTCAATGCAAAATTTGTTAAAAAATTCATTCACTAACGCTAAATGTTTAGTCGGCTGAGATAGTATTAGTAAATATACACAGTGAAAACTGTCTAAAGCGGAACCTGCATAAGGTGGAAACTTGCTCAACACGGAATTTTTTTACGGTCCCTTCAGAAGTCAATGGTAGTTAACATTAGCTACGGAAACTGTCTAACGCGGTATCGGAAAGTACTATTTAGTCCCGTCAAAGAGAAAAACCTGCATAAAGCGGAAAATCGCGACCAGGAAGAAAATTTTCTTAGCAGAAAAAGGAAAGAGGGTTGTAATACAATGCAAATAGCAAAGTGGGGGATGACGAACAAAAGACATTTTACAGATATAGAATGCCCTTGTCCGCATAGGCGTAGCCAGGGGACGATTTTGGGGGTTGTAACCCCCATCGCTAGAATCCAAATTTTATATATACTTAACAGGAAACATATGGTTATAGCTCTGTAAACCCTCCCTCATAAACTTTCTGCCTACCATTTTACACACCATTGGTCTCACCATAGGTACCCAGCAGAAAGTTCATAATGGAGGGTTAAAGGCTTAAACGGGGGAGGGGATTACAGAGCTACATCCATTGTATTACATGTATACTATACACAATTTCATCACAATAGGTTATAACTATGGCATCAACCTACTTGTATGCCAGTGCCACCCACTTCTTAAATAAAAACGTTCATTATTAACCAGAACGAAAAGTCACTCATATGGACTTGATCAATTCATGGATAAACCCACCGCAAGGAAGAGTATCTTTATACAAGGGAATCATTATCTTTACAAGGGAGGTACTTTATCGTTACAATTTAAGCTTACATAATAGACTTTTTGTATGGTATAAGCATGTATAGTTAGAATGAAATTTTGCACCATATTGATCGTAACTACTAAAACCACAAAGTAGTGCAAAAATTAAAATTAATAAAAATAAAATGCAGTGATAAAATAAATATTTTTATCAAAAGGAAAGAAAACAAATATTGTCTTAAAGTTCGCAAGATAAGACAAATAAAAACAATTAGCATATCCAGTCATCTCTTACCACTGAATTTAACTATGTATGTATTTGTTTTGCATGTAACCTACATAAGACGGAAACCTGCATACTACGGAATTTTTTTCCGGTCCCGTGAGTTTCTGCCTTAGACAGATTTCATGGTATATATATATAAAATACATCAAATCATTAACTAATTCTAAGCCCACCTCCCTGTAAAAAGTGTTTATCTGTGGTCGTAAGAGGTTATCTCCACCATCGGCACTAATATGGGGAGAAAGAAAGCCCGGGTTTATTATAAAGAGGCACAAAATTTTAAAAGGTGATTTTTGCCTTTTTTTTTTTAAATTGTAGTCCATCTTTACTGTAGAATTCCGGCGATCATTACTCCACGGAAAAGCGCCCACTCCTTCTTTGCCTTAGTATTAAATTATGCAAAACTCCATGAAAAACAAGTACCTTCCCCAATCAACAGGAAAATAAACATTTTGCTATCAAATAAAATAAACTCATTGATAAAAATATCATTATTTTATAATAATGGATATAAGGTAATCATAAATGCCCCCCCCCTCCCCCTCAACCGCGATTTTCCAGAACAAAATATTTTCTTGGGTAGGTAGCTAGCTATAAAGACCAGGTACGACGATCTGCCCTTCTAAAAAAGACTGGGATAAACACTAGATACATACAGAGTAGGGTAAAACTTCTCATAATGGGTATCTAATTACAAAATATACAGAGGGGCAGGGGATAAGGCTGCAGTACCTACAGTGCTCAAGGCACTAAAGCTGTACCTAAGGAGCCTTGCACTTTAAATCTGGGTTTAGAAGAGGTGTGAGATGTATGGGTCATTCTTGTTCTAAAAAAATATTGCAGCAAGTTCCAAAGTGTTGGGGGAGGGGGAGTTCTCTATGCATGTTCCCATTATTCGCAAAAGGCATATTACAATCCGTATGGTGCAAAGTTTTATGTTCCTTCTTTACGTTGATTTATATTGTGAGAAGAAAGGCAGTAGGAAAAATTGAAACTAAGTATTCAAAATATAATATTGAAACTTCATAATGTTGGAACTCGTACTTCAGAAGAATGGTCAGAAATAAGAGAACAAAATTAAGGATTTTAAGGACTTTTTGCATATTTTGGGAAAAAATAAGGACTTATAAGAACCAAAAATTGTTTCCCAAAAAATTAAGGGACTTTTAAGGACAATACGAACCTTGTTATAAGATACCAGAAGTTTCAAGAAAGCAAGGTCGTTAGCCAGGGCAGCAGCTGCAAGTGGGACTATAAACCATGGCCTAATGTATATACTGACGGGAAAAGCTGGGGCTCTTTTCATGATGACATGATCACGTTTTTTCATTTTAAACTGAGAATGAAAAAGGCATATTTTTATTCTATAGACGATGCAGGCTATTCATATAGTCTGGTGGAGAGCTCTGGGCTGCATAAAACGGATTCCTTGGGAAGGATTAGCATCAAGGTAAATTATAGTCAGTTCCAACAGTTCCCGGTAGTCATTGCATGGTTGAATGTCAGCTAACTGCTGCTTACAGAAGTTGGTATTTTGTGGATCGGTGACTTCATCTTCAAATTCTTTCGACTGATGAATTGCCAATGCTGTTGAATGTGTTTAAAAAGCAGGACATCAGGATGAGAAGAGTGGATTTTGCATGCAGAAAAGACATTTCCTGAAACAATCTCTATGTTGTGGTGGAGGCATGCAAGATTCAGCAGGTCTCTTCCAACATTCAATTCGATAAGTGTGCAAGCCCCAACCCATTGACCCATGTTGACACTCATTGGTTGTGTTAACTTGTTGGTGTGTGACTCATGTTAACACTCGTAAATTGGTTGTCCTATGAGCCAGACTGGTGTCTTTATGAGTTACAGGTGAAGCTGAAGCCATCTTGTTTTGTTACAACACCGTAATATAAACTAAGTTTCGTAACTTGGAAGTGAAAAACTGCCTTATTTTTATGACTGCATAGTGTTTACTGTACCTGCGTAAACTGAACGAAAAGAATTCTTAAATATAAGGGAAATCCCCACTAACCAGCCAATCTATAAATAGCACATTTCTGGCTGTTCCCGCCCTGACAAGAAGCAGTATGTTCAAATTATGTATGTTCCAGCGGCTTGGTAGTTCTTATGATGTCTTAGGTGTTAGCCAACGTTCAGAGCATTTTTTTGTTTAAAAACTAGGTAAAAATGAACGTATTGCTAGTTGTTTTTTTATTATTGTTAATGTATACAAGAAAAGAAGTTATTTGTACGATATTTATTATTTGTATGTATGTTATCATGTAACCTAATGGAATACAATGTATCCCTATATTAACTGCCAGTACAACCCTAATTTCCACAGTTTGAACTCTGTGTGATGTGTCATAAAATTGTCCAGTCTTCCATAAATTTATGTAACGTTTTTTCATCAAACACAACAATATTAAGGGGTAAGACTATGAAAATTAAAATAAAAAAAAGTTGCTGTGTTAATGGACCACCCTAATATATATGAATATTTTAATCATAAAAAAATCATTCAAAAATTAGAAAAGTTTTATTTAAATAAACTCAATACCTAATCCAACAAAATATTTTGGCTTTTAAACAAACCAGAATTTTCTTTTTATTAAAAAACCCAACTCTTGATCTCCTTGTGTTTCACAAAAAAAAAAAAGTCATCATTATTAGCATTTATATCCTGACTGCAGAGAGCAATCCCCAAAACTATCATATGCAATAGTATCTTGCCTTTATTTGTTGTAGTTTATTTTAAGTTGTCTGTGTAATCTGTCTCTGTGTATGAATATGCAATCAAATGCACATCAGCATGTGCGGTAGAAAATCATGATCGAATCGTCCGGTCAATCGCATTCTAATTTCACAAAAAATTGGGAGTTTTAAGAACTGTTGACGAAATCTAAATACTTTTAAGGGCCCTTAAAAATGAAAACCAAAAATGTGTAGTTCTTGAGGACCCATGGGAACCCTGAAAGGGCATTTCAAAACTGATAATGTAACACCATGATTTTTGAAAGAGATGTGTTTCTAGATTTGGTGAAAAGTTACCAAATCTAGAAGTCTGACTCATCATCTCCAGATTTAAAATTCATTGCATAAATTGTTGAGTGTTTGTGGTCAGAGAAACTGGAACAACTCGCTTTGAATAGTTTTAATCATGTAAACACAAAGTAGCATCAGTTAGGCTTTTAAAGACCTTGATAGGATTATGCGTTTAGCTAGCTCATGGTTAGGATTGTTTAATATTTTTCAGGCACAGTGGGAAAGAACAATTTTTAATTATAAACATGTGAGCATATATGTGAACTCAAAGTTCCATTAGAAGTTTCTATTTAGAAGGCAATGAAAGTAAGAAGTGTGTGTGGGAGGGGGGAGTTTCTCTAATGCACATGAAAGCGATATCTTGAACTTAAGAAATCAGGGTGACCACATGTTATGAAGGAATTACGGGAAAAGAGAGAACTGAAATTTCCACGATTTTGGAGTAATTTTGCCAGAATTCACTGACTGATTTTTTCCAGAACGATAAAATTCCATGACAATTCCTTGATTTCCATGTTCTGTAGCCACCCTGTTTAAGGACCATAAAAAATCTCTGTGATTGTCTTTCATGGGACAGATATGATCTTCCAGCAAGATAACGCAATATGTCAACACAGCTAAAATGATTTGACAGTGGTTCAAAGAATAAAACTCCCAAATACTTCCTTCAGCCCCCTAATTTCAGATTTGAACTCAATGAATAATCTACATGACCACCTTGATAGTCTTGTTCACTCTATGGATCCTCCACTACATAAACTCTGAATACACTGCAGTCAGTATGGCTCTAGTTACATATGATAACCATGTAGCATCTTATCAAGTCACTCCCAGCCCATCTAGCTCATTTGTTAAAGCCCTGTAATTAGGATGGGCATCACCCTTTCTGCTTTGGGATAACAGACAGACACCACAATGCTGCCATTAAAAGGTCATAGGGTTCATGTGGAAATGCATACTTGTTGTTTTGCCTTTTTGAATAGTAGTACATTGGATTTGGAAGAGATCGGAGCTAATCTCCATCACTCTCATTTGTGCATTTTTTGTAGTTAGATTCATTTGTTTCCACATTCTTTAGATATGTACACTTTAATAGATGGGACACAATTCAAATTGACTCATTTGCTCTTAGTTTCGTTAGATATATGCAACTAATAAAGTTCATTCGTTATCATTCGAACTGAATTATTAATACAGTCCACTATTAAATCACATAGAAGGCATCTTTAGACTTATTCTCACAAAATTTTACTCAAAACATCATTACACCTGTGTTGCACTCTGTAGTTCCTCTCGATATTAGCTGGTGGTCACATTAATAAGACTCAATTGTGTATAAACTTATAGTACTTAACGTATATAACATTTGTACACTGTTATGCCTACCATTTTACTTTTTAAGGGTATGTCTGTCTTTTTGCAATAGAGTGTATTATAAATAGAATAAAAAATATTGAATTCTAAAAAATTAATATACTTCAAACTTACTCTTCAAAATCATTGAATATTTCAGGTACAATGAATTTCAAAATGGACCACAGTTCTTCAAGGTTGTTCTGGATTGGGGTTCCAGTCAGCAGAATAAAAGAACATCGAAACCGTTGATATTTTTTCAATTCTCTGTAATTATATCAAAAACGAATTAAACATAAATTAAAAAATAAAAGTTTAAAGTAGTTTTAAGCTTTTGTTCTGGAAAAGGTGTAGAATCTATTTGCTTTTTTCATATTCATACGTATCTGTATATATTCATATATGTGCGTGTGTGTATATATATGTATACAATCTAACTTCGATTTAACTATATCCTCTATTTAATGTTTGTTTTCATTGATCCAGATTGAGTTACATTGAGTCCAGTGTTATATTTTCCTCAATTCAATGTTTGTTTTCCTTGCTTTTACAATAACTTTTCATCATTAGCCAGTAGCTGTAAGTAGAATTTCAGTTAGAAAATCAATTGTCATCAAAAAGTCAACTTAATTGAATTCACTTAACCAAAGCGAATGCTGGCTTACAGTGTGTAATGCGGTATTTACTACGCTTTGACACCAACAGTGATTTTTTCTATGAATTTGAAAAAATCGAAAAGGCAATGTTAAATGCCAACTCCCAAGAAAAACCAAAACAAACATCAAAGATTTCTTTTCGAAGCAGTAATTAAGCACATACTTGTGTTTTATGTTTATTAAAATTAACATGTATTCTTCAGAATGCTGGTAAGCATTTTTATTGTTCTCCTTTTCGATAATTTCTTATTTCAGTTCCGATCAGTAGCAAACCTATGTTTTTTGCTTGAAACAGGGCTGGCCGAAAACGTAAAAACTATTTTTTTAATGTAATAGTTGTTACTTTTAAAGTATTTTACATGTAAATTTTCAACCCAAGGAAAGGCCTGGGACCCATCTCACCCCTGTGGTTGTGTCATTAGTTCTGTTAAATGCATTAACCCAATTTAGCGATTTTCACTAGTCAGGTGAAAATCGTTAAATTGAGGTTAGACCATGATCGCTCCAAGGGGGGTGCACTTGCACCCCAATTGGGGCGGCAACAAATACAAGGTGCGCCAAAAGTTCATAAAAACTTTAAAAAATCGTAAAAAAAGAACAAATGTGATAAAGAGATGCAGTTTACACAAAAGGGTTTCTGGAAAAATTGCATTTTTTTAGTAGCAAAAAAAATTTAGTTCAAAAAGTCACCTGTAGGTGGCATTGATTGGATGTTTTATGGCGCAAGAGCATCTGGGCTATACTGCGCCAAATAGGTAGGTGGCATTGATACATAATATATTCAGCAGAAGCATGCAAATTAAGCTTGCAATAAAAGACCTGGATACACATGGAATTTTTATTTGATTGTGCCAGTACTAAATAACTGGAGAATGTTATCGTTACAAGATCAAGCGTTGCTGGTAAAACTTTTCTACATGAATGGTGAATCAGCAATCACTGTGTTGGAAAACTTTCACACAGCGAAGCAACTGAAGACTGGAAATAGCTTCATGTCATGTGCTGGAATACTGAAGCTGGTTAGCTCTTTAAGCCTCACAACGGCCGAGGACAGCCTAGTCTTCCTGACTCACAGTGGCTTTAGTCGGACGGCTAGGTAGTTAACTCTGTTTCCACCCCCCACTTCTCACACTTCAGGAGGGAGGGGAACCCCTGCGACATATGTTAGGTATGTATCAAAGGCATACAATAATAGCATATACAAAATGCTTACCTTAATAGATAGCTTACTGATACAAAATTGCCTAGAAATACTAAAGTACCTCTAGGCACTATACTAATATAAATGCAAATAGTAGTTGGCATAAAAATTGATTGTTTTTGCCAATGGCGAAAAATAAATATCTGTCAAAACTGTGTTAACGCAAAAGCCATGTTAAGTGACACTGGGTGTAAGGGGTGTATCCATATAATTATTTAATATGCACAAGTCTCTCAATTACCAAATAGACTAGCTCCATTTTTTACAGATTATGATACTTAGTTATGTCAGACACCATTTCATATGTAACTTTCCAGAAGCCAAATTAAATAGAAACCACGTGAATCATTTCCGTTTAAACTTAATCAGGGCTCATACTCCATTGCAAGAAGAAAAAAAAAATGATGACTTTTTAAGGACCTATCGCAATAAAAAATTAAAGCTGTTTCCTGAAAGGGAAAACTTATGTGGGGTTTTTAGTAGATGTTTATTGAGATTTAACATGTGCATTAAAAATAAACGTCTTAAAAACAGTAATCACTACTGAAAAATCCCATTTTCTCAAGAAGACGCATATGAAATGTAAGGTAAAATGATAAAAATCTGTTGTATTTTTAAAATTGAGTTAGTGCCATAAACAGAAAGCTTTATTTTCATTTTATCTTGTCATAAACAGTGTAAGTTTAATTTTATTATTTCTCTGCCAAAACAATTTTCAAGGGGTAACTGCATACACAGGTGGCCCCTAGGGTACAGTCAATTATTTCAACAACAGATATATCTCCAAACTAAGGTTTTTTACTTATACCACTTTACCTCGCAATGTCATATATATCGGGGCCTTATCATGGATCCGGGCCACTGATACAGCCCTGACCTACAACATTTCAATTGTCCACCTGTACACTCACTGAATACGGAATATTGTAGTCGTATCTCCAATAGTAGCCTAGAAAAAGGATGGGGGGGGCTTCAGCCCCACTCTATACAGCCCTGACATGCAACATTTCAAGTGCCCTCACATACACTCTCTGAATACGGAATATCGTAGTCGTAGCTCCAATAGCAGCCTAGAAAAAGGATGGAGGCTCTGGGAATCCTGATACAGCCCTGGCATGTGACATTTCAAGTGCCCTCAAGTACACTCTCTGAATATGGAATATCCTAGTTGTACTCAAATAGCAGACTACAAAAGGGATGGGGGGGCTAAAGCACCCCCGGATACGGCCCTGATATGCAACATTACAA
>QLNU02015360.1:306352334-306383618 GCA_006491805.2 Dysdera silvatica
CTGGCAAACAAGAAATCAATTATTGAAGATTGCAGCATACTGAACAGATTTAATACTGGAAGTGATCATCGAATGGTGAGATGTAAAATGCACTTAAATACTAAACTAGAAAGGCAGAAGCTCATTAGGAAACAAGTATGTAAGAGGGTGGATTTAAAGAAATTAAAAGAAAATACCGAGGCATTCAAGTTGGAATTAAAAAATCGCTTTTCTGCACTGGAAGGACTTATTGAAGAAGTTGACATCTCAGAAGCAAATGAAAACATTGTTAAGACAATAATTGAAACTGCTGGGGAAATTGGTGGTGTAATATGTAAAAAGCAGAATAGCAAATTATCTGAGAAGACGAAACAACTCATGAAAAGGCGAAGACTTATGAAGGTGGACAATCAAAATACCAGTCGCAAGATCGAGTATGTAGAACTTTGCAAAACTTTGCGCAAAAACATGAAAGAAGATATAAGAAAATTCAATTGTGAGTTAGTAAGGAAGGCCATTGAAAGCAACAAGAGCCTTAGGGTTGTTAAAGGGAGTTTGTCTATTGGGAAGAAACACATCATTGCATTAAAAGGAGAGGATGGCACTGTAACAAGAAATAGGGAAGAAATACTTAGAAGAGTTGAAGAATTCTACAGAAAGCTGTATGAGGGAAACAGTGGATTAAACGAAGACTCTGAGATAGTCGAAGGAACAGCTCCTAAAATCTTAAAAGAAGAAGTAGCATTTGCAATAAAAAGTATGAAGAAAGGAAGATCCCCTGGCGATGATGGCATTACATTAGATATCTTAAAAGAAGCTGGAGAACATGTAGAAGACATACTCGCAAAATTCTTTACCAAATGCCTCAACAGTGGTAACATACCAAACCAATGGGATTCTGCAACAGTAATTCTTTTGCATAAAAAAGGTGATAAAGAGGATTTAAAAAATTACCGACCAATTAGCTTGTTACCTGCTATTTATAAAATCTTCACAAAAGTGCTAACACATCGCCTGCAGAAAAAATTAGATGCAGCTCAACCAAGAGAACAAGCTGGATTTCGAAGTGGATTCAGTACAGTGGACCATATTCAAGTATTAAGAGAATTAATTGAAAGAACACATGAATATGAACTTCCATTGTGTGTGGCATTTATTGACTATGAGAAGGCCTTTGACTCTATTAAAACATCAGCAGTCATCAACTCTTTAAGATCAGCAGACATCGAGGATGTGTACATTGACATGGTGAAACGTGTGTATAAAAATGCAAGTGCAAAATTTCGGTTACATAAAGATACCGAAGCTATCAAAATTGGTAAAGGTGTGAGGCAGGGAGATACCATTTCTCCAAAACTTTTTACTTCAGCTTTACAGATGATTTTTCAGCAGATAAATTGGAATGACAAGGGAATAAAAATAAATGGTGAATATTTAAATCATTTGCGGTTTGCTGATGACATTGTTATTTTTTCAACGAACCCATCAGAACTCCAAGACATGGTACAGGAGCTCTCAACTAGAAGTAAAGAAGTTGGACTCAAGATGAACCTACAAAAAACTAAGATCATGTTCAATAATTTCGTAGAGGAAACAAAAATACAAGTTGACAACATTGAGCTAGAAATTGCTGATTCATATATTTACCTTGGCCAGCTGATTTCAATGGATGGCAACATTATGAAAGAACTCAACAGACGTATTAAACTTGGCTGGAGTGCATTTGGAAGAAACAGTTTTATCCTGAAGGGGAAATTGCCTTTGTGTCTAAAAAGAAAGGTCTTCAACCAGTGTGTATTGCCAGTCCTCTCTTATGGATCAGAGACATGGAGTCTAACAGTTGGAGCAATACGAAAGTTACAGACAACGCAAAGGAGCATGGAGAGGTGCATGCTTGGAATAACTAGGAGAGATCGAAAAAGAAACACTTGGGTGAGAGAGCAAACTAGAGTAGAGGACATCATTGTTAAAGTAAAAGGGCTGAAATGGCGATGGGCTGGGCATATTGCAAGAAGAACTGATCAACGATGGACAACAGAAATTCTGAACTGGATTCCAAGAGACCACCGAAGACCTAGAAAACGTCCTCAAACTAGATGGGTGGATGAAATAAGAAAACAGGTTGGGGTGACGTGGAAGCGAATTGCTCAGGATAGACTTGTGTGGAAAGCATTTGGAGAGACCTTCATCCAGCAGTGGATAGATAATGGTTGAATATGATGATGATACACAAATATATTTTTATTGCAATGATTTAGTATATTATACTGGTTATAAAGTTTTATATTATTTCAATAATTAAAGTATGTTAAAATAATTAAAAAATACTCAGAGTAAATCAAGGATTCGTTAAAAAACATCTTTTGAAGGCCATATTATTTAACTTACTTGGTCTATTTCATCTTATTTACCTTCTTCACCTTATTAAACCTTTGGCTATAAAATAAAAAGCAACAACATTGACAAATGGGCTGTAAGAAAAAGCCAAAGTGGTCTGCGACCAATCGGATAAGCTGTATTACAGTTGATGAAGCACTTTTTTTTCAAGTCTGTTTTAAAACATAGGGTATCTGTTTAGAAATATTTTAGAAATCATTACAGACAGGGTGCTTGGCTTAAGGAATATGCATAAACACTGTGAGACCACAAATACCTGGCAATAGAAAATAGAAAAGTCAGGTGGATAGCTTGGAATCATTCATAAAGAATCATCCATGTTACTTGCAAATCATGAAAATGATATGGGTGATAAAGGAGCTGTTCAAGTCATAAATAATCAGATGATTAATAAATATGTAAAAAGACTTCCTGCAGCTCTTAAAACTTATTGCTGTTGCCCTGTACAAGTTTAGAAAATATAACCTTTCTATTACAGATGCTTGTGAAATTTGATTGACTCTAATAGATCATGATAATTTCATAGAACTGAATGAAGAAAGGAACAAACAATATACTTAATCAGGTAATAATTCACCACCATATGTCAGTATATAATCTTCATACAAAGTATATGTGATCTAAATGGTCACATGAGTAAGAAAAAAATACTAAGAAATTCCTTAATGTCATTAACCCAAATTTTATGCTTTACATTATAGCTTTTTGAGCAAAATCAGCACTTTTTTCTGAAACATATTACACCCATAAAATTTTCAAAAATGTCTCAGCTTCTATGTGATGGTCTAGTTTGTAGAAAACAACTATAAATGAATATTTTGTAACTCTTGTTTAAGCAGTGATGATATTGCTTGCAGTATTGCTGGGCTTGGGAGATAATCTCTCTTAAGCTTTTTATCTATTTATAATAAATTAAGAAATTATTTGAATTAGGAAATAGCAGGAAAACTGATCTTTTGCTATAGACTGCTTTATCGAAAAGATCAGCCTGAACTTAAATGCTAGTGAATTTGCTATGATGTAACCTTTGAATAAATACTATACACATTGTAACTACACCTATTTTACTTTAAAATACATTTCCCATTTGCAATTTGGGGTATTTTGGTAAGTTTTTAACATATGAAATATTTATTTCTTAGGTTTCTGCCAGTTATGGCCACTTTTGTGGAAGAAACTAGTTTCTGCCATGTCGGTTTGAATTGGTTATAACCGCCTTGATAGAAACTTGCCAACCTTGGTGTTAATGAGGATTGTAACCCCCCACTGCAATTAAATTTTGTATATTTATATATGAATGTATGGAGTTATAGCTCAATAACCTCCCATTGAGCTTATAACCCCTCTCCTTTTAGATGTTTTGCGTATTTCTAGGTCTGCAATTACACCCCTGCTACCTCGCATTTAGTATTAGAGGTTTGACAAAAACAGAAATTCAGTTCATTTGACTGAACTGTGGGCTTGACTTCTTTTATCTGAATGGAACAGTGATTCCAGTATTATCTTAAATCCATGTGCTTCCACTGTATGACTGCAAAATCATGCCGTTATATCCAATACAAATTTCCCTACCTAGAATTTAAGTAGACTACAAAATCGCCATCGTTATAACTGATATATTTACTATGGAGTAGAATAAGGAATTAAATTTCTTGTAAAAATTCTGTCATTATATGTAGTTGGTTATTACAACCAGTGGCATCATATACGGTTGGTTGTTACAACCAGCATCGTTATAAACAATTTCTACTGTATATTGTTAACATATTATACAGGGTGTCCAAAAACTTTGCCACCCCTCTAATTCCTTAAATATTGAGCCTAGACATATGTATAAAGTTTGAAAGTGGCGTAAAAAAAGGTGCAAAATTTTAATTTTTGTACGGTCCCTGTACACAAAAATTCCCAATGAGTAAAATGTGCCTCATACTCCAATAGGTCAATATACAAAATTTCAGCATTCTAGTGGGAAAAGAACCAGAGATATCAAAGTCCAAAATAACTGACTAGCAACTCTTTTTTGAAGGGAGCAATAGGTATATGCCGGGAAGAGGGGAAATTCATACTTAGTCACGTTATTTTGGGTCTTCATATCTCTGGTTCTTTTTCCACTAGAATGCTGAAATTTGGTATATTAACTTATTGGAGTATGTTGAACTCATTGGACATTTTTGTGTACAGGGACTGTATAAAAATTTAAATTTTGTATTTTTTCAAAAAATAATCCTCTGCAATTTTAATCAATTTCATAAAATTCTGCACCTTCTTTTATGCGACTTTCCAATTTAACACATATGTCTAGAATCAATATTTAAGGAAATAGAGGGGCGGTCAAGCGTTTTGGGACACCCTATACATATATACAATATTCACCCTGATATAATTTTGGTGATTCTTACCGTCCTGCCCTCCTCCCACCAACTACAAACTTTTTGTAACCATAATTTAATTCGTCGACAACTTTTTTCGAATCTTTGGGGAGGGTGAATTACACTTTGAAAAACACTGTAAATAATAAAATTTAAAGTTTTATATAAATTGTTTGCTATTCTAATTTTCAATGAAGACTCAATGATATAGTTATAGCACACAAACTTAAAATTAAGCAATAGCTAATTTTTGCCAAATGTGTTGATGCCAAAATCAGTTTGGTGGAAAATACCTTAGTAATGGAGTCCTTCGCAAAGAAATTTCCTTCCGCCCCCATGGTGTTAACTCAATCCTATCACAAAAAGATGAAAGCCCAGTCTGCTATTCATAAAAATAAAGGGTAGTAGACAAATGGGAGGTAGGAAATTCTTTGATTAATTGCACTTACAAACTGGGCCATTTGTAGACAGAGAGCATGAAATTATTCCCTGCCGGAGGTTCAAAGAGTTAAATGGTTTGAAAAAACAGAAGGATTTGAAGGATTGGTCACGAAGTAGAAGACCCTCATTGGCAGAGGGCTACGTCACTGCTGCAGAGGATATGGCAGTGGCATTGTCCATAGGGAATAGCAGTGCTCGTGAAGTTGGAAAGATATTGGGTATACCTGAGTCATCGATTCAATGTATCCTACACGGGATATTGCATAAGCATCCCTACAAATTGCAGTCACTACAAATTATTTCACAACTGGGTTCTAGCAAAAATGAAATGAGAAACTCAGTGGTTGTGGCAAGTTTTCGGGACGGATGAGGCCCACTTTGCACTACACAGGGATGTCAACACTCATAACACTCACATATGAGCAATGTCAAATCCCCATAAGTACCTGACGCAACCACTACATTGATCCCAGGTGAGTTTGGCATGGCTTCACATCGTCTTTCACTATCGGGCCTTTCTTCTTTGAAGAATGTTGCCCCATACCTAGTTTGAAAATGTGCACAGTGACTACCAAGCATTATCTCACTCACTTACATAAGAAGTCATACCCACACTGCATGAAAGAGGTCTGTTGTCCGCAATTAACTTCATACAGGATGGCACACCACCCTTCTATGCCAATCCAGTGAAAAGATTCCTTGATTCCTTTTGGATATCACTGGTGAAGATAGAGTTATCAGTAGAAGCTGCAAGGGTACATGGCGCCTGTGGTCATCCGACCTCACTCAGGTTGATTTCTGGCTATGGGGGTATTTAAAATCACATGTGTATTGTTCCCCACCTTCCACATTGCCCAAACTAAAAGATAGCGTTCGTCATGCCATACATGCTCTGCGCAGCTATCACCGATGTTGTGAGTAGCCTTAGATCTGTCACAGAATGCCCTGGAGGTCATACTGAACAATTACTGCAATATATATATATATATATATATATATATATAAATAAAATCGATGGAATGCACAGTTGTCCTGTCCATTGTCTTTCGGACTTTCCAGTACTACAAGGACAGCGAGGGTCATCCTGTGCCAAACAAGGTGGGAGGGGGAGGTTAGGGGCAGGGATTACAAACACTAAAAAATTTCAAATGGAAACATATGTTAGATTGTATATTGTTCGAGAGATGTGACTAAAAACGATTAACGATGTTGGTCGCAGGTTGAAACACCTAACCAGTCATGAATAGGGAAAGATGAAAGTTTAAGTATGAAATTCCTTTCTTTACTAAAATTCCCTACACATAGCTACTTAAAATTCTGTTCTGTGCTTGTTCCTGTAGAGAGTACGTGCATTTGTAGCCACTGTGCTTTGTTTACGTGTTAGTTATTATTATCCGTATAAAATGCACATTATTCAAGAGCTCAGTGAGGATGACTTTGATCATTGTGAAGAAATGACTTCATGAATCGCTGAAAATAATCAGTTTTTACAAAACATTTGTTTCAGCGATAAAAGCACATTCTTTCTTAACGTACATGTGAATACCCAAAACGTGCGTCACTAGAGCAATGAAAATCACCATATTTTAAGAGAAGGATATACTCAGCGACCACAAAAATTAAACGTTTAGGTGAAAATTTTTGGCAACCATACCATAGGGCTGCTTTTCATTGATGGTACTTTAACCGGGGAAAGTTATTTAGACCTTCTAGAAAATTTAGTTGACCCTGTAATTACACAGGTTATTGAAGATGCTACAACTGAAGGAGAGCAAGAATTTGATGCAGATAGAATCATATTCTAGTAAGATAGTTTCCTAGCACATCATGACCATGCTGTGCGTCAGTATCTGGATAACAGATTCCCAAACAAATGGATTAGTAGATGGGGGCCCGATTGAGCGGCTGGCTCGATTCCCAAATTTGGCTATGGATGATTTTTTCCTTATGGAGACACCTGAAGTCTATACTAGAACCCAACCTTGTTATTTGAAGTAAGGAACAGAATTTTTTTTGTTTGTGGTTTTACGGCTCAAAGACTACAGTGGTCATGCTGCGCCGGGACCTACTGTTTTCCGAGGAATCCGAACCTCTTAAGGCCTAGGGAACCAAACCCCGGACTACGGTGAGCAGAACAGCCTTATGAGATCTCCAAGTAAACTTTCTTTGTGCCGTTAGGAGTCAAACCTGGATTAACGGCGCACTAGGCAAATGCGTTACCACACTGCGCCACCGCAGGGCAAGGAACAGGATTAAAACAGCTTGTTGGGAGATACCATTACTTACATTTAAGCATGTGCATCAGAAATTTGAAAATCATTTATTTTACTGTCAGAAGGTGAATGGTATGCATTTTGAGCAGTTATTGATATAAAGTTCAATCTAGTAGTACGCCGTGTAATTTTAAAATGAATTTAATCTTATTGGGGTGAGGGGAAATACCCCTTATCCCTTCTTATAAAATCTCCTCTGCATCTACACATGTGCAGATGCACACTCTCTACAGAAACAAGTATAGAACGGGATTTTAAGTACCTATGTATGGGGAATTTTAGTAAAGAAAGAGATTTCGAACCCAAATTTTCACCTCTCCCCATTCATATTCGGTGCATCAATCTGGGATCTGTTAATAATTGTTGGGTTTTTTTTGTCACATCTTTCGAATGACATACATTTTCATTTGATTTTTGAGTTGACACCCGTACCCTACCCCCCTGCCTACAGTCATACAAGTGAACAGATTATGTGCTAGAGGGCACTTTTTATTTCCTCACACACACACACATACACACAGGCTTATACAATGCAAAAACAGGATGGGCACGAAATATCAAAGCAAAGCTTTATTTAAGATAAAAACAAAATGTCAACAACTGCTTGACATGACGAAATGAAACAAAAATTACAAACATTAAATAAATGTGCAATTAGCATTAGAGGTATGAGAGAAAATCTAATTAAGTTCATTTGATTGAACAATGCATCTGACTTCATTTATTAATCATACTGGAATAATGTGTATCTAACGTTGTCCCGAATCCACATAGTTCCAATTAATGGCTGTAACATCACATCATTATATCTGTTATGGATTTTCCTACTTCTAACAAAATCACGGTCATTATAGCAGGTTTTGTCATTATAACCAATATATTTCACAAGGAATAAAGTAGGAAACCAAACTTCTTGTAAAAAATGATTTGACAACTTTTCTGAGCAATTATTTCTATTAAAATTATACTTACTGAAAGAATTTTGATTTCACGTTCTTTAAACGTTGTCCTTCATCAATAATCATCCCTTCCCAAAAGACGTTTTTAAGCACAGAATCAGTCATAATACTTTCAAATGTGGTAATTACGATTGGATGGCAAGTAATGCCTGTGATAACATTTTCAAGCATATGAATTCGTTTTCTTAATTCCACTTTTACAGATTTTGATCCACGATATTTTAAAACAGGCAGCTGTAAAAAAAAAAAAAAAGATTAAGTAATGAATGGGATACAAATCCTTATATACAAGAAAAACACAAACAAATCCATTCAAAAAATTTTCAATAAAGTGTGATTCTGTTTATAATGTGATGCAAGCATGGCTCTACTCTTTTCTTCTTCCTTTTTGTTACATCAGATTTAAAATTTTCACACAAGAATCAAGCATCTTCATGTAGTTATGTGTGTACACGGTTTATGATTTTTTGTAAGTTCTTCTATTACAATTTATAGAACATCAAAAAAAGTTGTTATATTTGGCAGGCTGATCTATAAAATTTTAATGGTGAAAAAAAAAAGTTTGAATTTTTTCCAATATCACCCTGCTTGTGTGATATAATTCTTTAGACTCAAAACACTGCATTATTATAAAAGGATTTACTTGTAATTAAAGTCCATAGATATCACTGGTATATATGTGTGGTTATACGATGATACAAGACCATGTAAACAAGTCATTTGTTCTTTCATCTGTGTGACAGAGCTATTGAAACTCCTCATGTAAGCATGTTCGCTTCTCCTTAACCCAGAATCATATTCCCATCACTGTGGCTGGCTGCATCCCATCTAATATGACCACCAATGTCTTAGAAAGATAATCCGCCTTCCTGTAATCACATAATTCCAGAGTGTCGACTCGAATTCTGTTTCAAACTTCCCTGACTTTTCAAGGTTTTCCAGACCAAATCTTAATCGATTTCCAGTCGCTAATTACAGTAAACAACACACAACGCATTAAAATTCGTATAACAAAAACAAGTTTCAAGGCCATAAAATCCATTAATGCATTACCCAAAGCCATTTATAACTCAATTATAGTGAATTTACAAATTCAAAAGCTGTATTAAAAAGTGTATTTCTTTACACTAAAAACTTGCATTAATTAAATATTTACAGCAACATTTTCATTCGGCCCTTTTTGAGTTCATTATAAAAGAGTTTAACTATATAATCGCAAAGCTGATGCTTCATCTTCTATTTCATTTAAAGTGTGTATGAATATAGACTATTTAAAGGAAAAGAGATTTGTATGATCAAAATCTCTTACAGATTAGATAATTTAGCTAAAAACTTTTTTTTTCCAAGTTTTAGTTACATATTTGGCAAACATTTTCTCCTGAAAAATATATGGGCTTAATAATTTTATATAAATTATATTAGTTTTGGTGCAAAATGGTAACTTTTGGAAGAAGTTTAGTCAAAAGTACAAGTTTTTCAAAATTTTCAGTAGGTAATGTGGTATGAAAAGCACAGTTCAGGAAAATTATTTTAATAAGTTATTTATTATAACAATGAATTTTAAATTTCCCTGACTTGGGCCTTTGTATTTCAAATTTCCCTGACTTTTCCAGATGAGTACACGCCCTGCAAATCTATCCCTTGATGAAAGTTTGAAACATAATTGTGTGATTGGTACATTTTTTGACAAGGCATATATAAACCTTTAATAGAAAAAAACTGAGAAAATACAATTATTACACTTTATACTAGCATTTTGCAATCTCTTATACTACAGGATGTCCATAATTAAATGTAACCTACATATAACATAATATACACACACACACAATGGCTGTTCAAAAGTATCAGACCTTTTATTTTTTGTAAGTGAACAAGCAGAGACAAGACATTGACTTCCAGTGAAAAGTTGCTGTGGAACTTTACACACATGCTCAGGCCAGTGCAAATGCTCAGTACCACTGTAGTCACTAGCAAACAGTCTGTCAGTCTGCGTGTTTACTACTTGCTAGCTGCATTCTAATTTAGCTAGAAATGCCGAAACGTTTTAAGAAGCGGTATTGCATTAAGTTTTGCCAAAAACTTCATAATAGACAAGCTGAAACTGTTCCTAAGATTCAGCAAGCTTTTGGGAAACAATGTTATAATTGTTATGCAAATTAAGGAGTAGTAGAATCATTTCAAAGATGGTAGCATCCTTGACAACTACCAAAACCAAAGACATCAACTTCCGAGTTAACCAGACACTCCTTCAAAGATTACTGGATGGATGTCGCTTCAGCTAAATAGTGGAAGATACACTAAAAAGATCTTAATTCCCATGCGAAAGACTGCCTTCCAATGCTGGACCGGTATCAAGACAGCAAACGCCTTGTGACCTGCAACATCGGCCATTTTGCCTCTGCAAATGAAACCACACTCCCACCAGCTTGAGTGATTGACTCCTCCTCCTTCTGCTTCCCACCTGATGTCACCAGCCTCCCTTTACTGCCCACTGGCCCCTAATGCCCAAATTCTCATTGGCCTTCCGCTAGCTTTCTTGAAATCTTCTAATTTTTGCCTTCCTAGCAAGAATGACTGCTTGCTACAAGGGAGATTTCTAAATCTATGCCTTCAGCGCCTTTTCAAAGCTTTTTCCAAAAACTTTTGCAAATTTCATTTCCAAATCTACCAGCTCACTCTTACATAGTGGAGATAAAATGGAAAGTCCGGTAGGCACTCCGCGAGGCATTCAAAACTAGGCTAGGCTAGGTACAGCTCCAAAGACAATTCTGGAGCCGTTTAACATGAAATCATTCGTTGACTCCTAACCCTGGCCCACAGGAACATTATGACTTACACACCTTGGAATTACAGCATAAATACAAAATATTTTTAATAATGTTTAACAGAATCAATTATAACAAATACTCAAAATTAATACCTCTTTCTGTCCCTACCCACTGATACCCAACCTCAAATAGTACTAAATTATTAACATTACCTTCTCACATTTGTCTCGGGCGGAGGTTATTCTGGCCTATTATTATCTAATTCTATACCAGAGGACTTGAATTAAAATAATGCACTTAACATATTCAAAAAACACATATGAGCAATATAATTTAATCAGGTCGAATTCGGTGACATCTCTTTATAACCTTTGTATTGTATTGGGAATACTGGATAAATATTTTTACATATTTTTGGATGTGTTTTTTCATTTGTGCTTGATTATGTTTATATATGTTTTCATTTGTGTTTGATTTTATATATGCTTTCAATGTGTTTGATATAATATATGCTTTCAATGTGTTTGATATTATATTTGTCTTTATATATGTCTTCATGTCATTTAATTATGTGTGTATATGTTTTCATTTGTGTGATTTATAGTATCTTATTGTTTGTTTTGTGTAAGTATTTGTAATCAATTAATTCTGTTTTCTCTTATTCATGGGTGATATGAGCTCTGTCAACCCACATGGTTTTTCTCACATAGCAAGGCAGGGTGGGGATGGGGGGAAAATGCATTATAAATGTCTATTATATCACACCTGTACCTTCACCTTGCCAAATAAACTGTGATTATATCATTTACTAACTCACTATACTTAAATAAATATATTATTCATATAAGTAATAATAATAATACTAAACAAAAGCTTAAAAAAAAGTTGAATTATCCAGAAAGTTGACTGATTAAAGGGTCGAGTTAGCGAGACTCCAGTATATAATTTTTCACTTTTACCATTAAATTCGTTGCACCTTTCCACAAAATTCAAGGTAACACATTAAATCTGAAATTTCCAAGTTAGTAATCAAATTGCATGTACATTATGGTATCGTTAATGACAAAATTTATGATCTAACTAGACAGATCATAAAGATAGTTTTAATAAATTATGTTACACATAATAATTGCATATATATAAAAACTTACAGAAGGTGCAAATTTTTTAAACTCATTCACCCAGTTCTCCAATGTTGTTAGAGGCACAGATATCAAAAATGGGCCTTTGAAACCAGCACATACAAGATCAGCAAGTGTAGCAATAACTTGTGCAGTTTTGCCAAGACCCATTTCGTCAGCCAGTATGCAGTTTACGCCACTGATAAATTGAAACTATAAACAGAGGTGAAAAAGTATAAATACAAAAGGCAGAAGATGACTTCAAATTTGTGTTAAAACAGACCAGGCTTCCCTTCATTTTGCTGATTACATTAACATACAAAAGAATTGTACATTGCATGAGAAGACAATTTAATCACATTTATAAACTACTCATGTTATCAATTAATAAAATATAGATTTAAAAGTTTGTAACAAATAAAGAAAAATGTATGTTGTGAATTGAAAGATAAAAGTAGCACGGAAACAATATCATATTATAAATTACAGTATGAAAACAAAATAAAAGGAAATTAAATATTAAATTTTAATCTGCCAATCATTGTACCCAGACAGCATACATAGAACAAACCAGCTATTCATGTTCAGGTTTTGAGTCCCAAGAGTGCACATTCTTGGAGCAGAAACTATTATTTTCATAGCAAAAAAATGGCATTTCCGAAGGAAGGAAGGAAGGATGTATGTATGCACGCATGCATGCATGTACAGACACACACACGGGGTTCGATAAATCACAGCGAACCATACTATTCTGACAAAAATGATACTTGTCTGCTTCAAGAAAACCCAAGAACCTAGTAGAAAATGATTTCTTATTGGCCAGCTGCAAATATCTAGTTGATGGTAGTGATCATATTTGTTGAGCCCTGCTATGTATGTGTATATATATAGGATGTCCAATATTAAAAAAAAATTATTTCAGGAAAAGTTAATTTTTGGGAGCGTTCAAATATTACATAAGCAATATTTTGGCCATTTCAACCCTCCTCCCCCTCCATAAGCAAAAATTAACATTGGCTAACATAGGAAAATAAGACCAACAGCAACCCCCTCCCACAAAGGTGCTTATGTAATACTTGAATTTTCCCTTTGTAGCAATGACAAGGCTTTTATGTAGGGAGGAAAATATTTTTTAAGTAAAATAATCTTTATAACAGAAAAAAGCAGCAAGTTGTAATGCAACATAAAAAAATAATTATTTTTTTTTAAAAGTAAATGACACAATCGCATGTTTTAAAAAATGAAATGAATACATATACATGGTTTTGATATGGCATGCCTATATTTCCTGTCCATACATTAAATTCGGCACTTGCTTCCAGCATGCTTCCCAGATAAAAATCTACTTTTCCTGTTACAGGGTTCATATACATTTCTTTACATGAAATTTAAAGACCAAAAATTTGAAAAAAGTATTAAGGACCCATCAGTAAACGAGAATCAAATGAATTTTATTTTTATGGCACGAATACAACAAAGGTCATGCTGCCCTGGAATCCAGTGCTGTCCTGAAGAAAATTTAGAGTATGTGATGTTGTCTTAATTAAAAAGTATTGAAATTGTGGGGTTATTGGACTTGGTGGCACCACGATGCCTGGCATTTGACTGGTCGTCTATCGTCTATCCAAACAAAAGGTGGCAGTTGCTATTTTCATCAGTTTTTCATTCTTCCTCTGGTTGTACGCAGGATATTATACTGAGGCTTTGGGGTTTTTTCCTCATTTCTTTCATTTGCTTTGTAAATAACTAAAAAAAAAAAAACAAGGCTGAACTTGGTTGAAAATGGCCCAAAAACCAGCAAATACGAAAACGTTCTTGAGACCTTGAGAGTATGCGGCGCGTACCCTGTATTTTTCAAAATTTCTTGAGAGAATGCGGCACACACAGCGCGTACCCTTTGGTTACAGCCCTACTGGAACTTACAATTTTCTGAGGTATCTGAACCTCTGTTGCCAAAGGAACCAAACCCTCGACTACAGTGGGCAGAAAAACAGCATATATTCAATGACATAATTGGGAGTCAAACCCAGATTAATAGTATAATAGACAAATGTGTTACCACTCCATTGGCATAATTAAATGGTGGCTAAAAGCTTAGCACCCATTTAGGAAATTGGAAATTACAGATAAATGCTAGGTGCTAAGTATTAGGTTGGGGGCCCATGACCCATCCTTGACCTTGAGGCTAGTTACGCATCAATGTACCATTATGCCACCATAGGGCAATGGAGCTACATTTTTTCGAAGCAATAACCTCTCAAGGTCTGGGAAACCAACTCCTGAATAACAGTGGGTAGTCAATATGCATTCTTTTTTTTAGCATTATTGGGAGCCAAATGAAGCTTAATATTAACTCATGCTAGGACAGCATGCAACCACTATATCTACGAATTAACATAATTATAAAACGTTTAAGAATGGAAAGGAAAAATTCCCTAAACGTGAAGTAATTAACATTAAATGAGATAATGTAAATTGACCGAAATTGATAATTAAACTTAGTTGCTTCAAGATTATAATCAAGTTCCCACAGATTATCAGAATCGAACATCGCAGACTACACAATCCCACTTCCAGAATTTTAGAGATCGGCTGGTTTTTAAAGAAAAGTTTGATGAAATGCCACCAGACGGCACTATCATCGCTTTGTCTTTTTTCCTGTTAAGAGTACGATGGTTCGTTGAAAACATTGTATACATGCCACAAAACCATGTAATGTCCGAAAATTCCAAAAAATGTCACCAGGGACAGCACCGCCACCAAGTAATCTCCAGTGATCAGCGAAATCGAACACTGCAGATCATGCGGTCCCAGCTCCAATACTTCTGGGGATAAGCCGCTTTAAAACAAAATTTTTTTGACAAAATGCATTCAGGGGACTCTACCATCTCATTCATTTCTCCTGTTTGAGACTTGTTTTACATTTAGTGTAATGGGACATCCTCAGTGTCCACACAGTAGGATGAGAAAGCACATGGATTCATAAATAGGTAAGTTGGCCAAATGTCCAAATTTTAAAAGACTGCAGATTTTTTTTTTTTTAATTGCAATCTTTCTACCACAGATTTCCACCAATTTGCTTTGGCTGGGAAAGCAACTCCTTCCTTCGAGTTCCACCTTAATTTCAAATTCTGAAAAATTCCGCCAAATAACCACTATACTCTATCTAAACACCAGGAAAAAATATTGTCGTCAAATAAAATAAATCTGTTCATAAAAACATAATTATTCAATCTTATAATAATGCACATAAAGTAATCATTGATATTCCCCTTTGCACTCCCATAGCAAGATGTTTTTCTTTAGTGGCTAGCTTAACTTTGAAAGCCAGGTAGGATGTATCACTTTTTAAAAACAACAGGACAAAAGAATTGTGTGTGGTAGCGAAAGTGGGGAGGATATGTGTTAAAAGATCATTGTGTCCAGGGTACTTCATACTCTTTACCTGGATGTGGAGAGTGGCATTGTACTGCATATTCTTACACCAAAGAAATGCTCTATAAAGGTTCCACAAGGAATTCCTATTTCTGCATTTTGCTTTTGCTCACGAAAGCCATGTTATCAGCCACATGGTTTAAATTCACATTCCTTCGTTATTTTGATTCATACTGTAGGAAGAATGACAATAACAAAAAATGAAAATATGCTGTACAGAACTATCGATGATTGGGAAATTAAAATCAAGGACTTTTCCCACATTTTGGGCAAAAATAAAGAACTGAAAATCATTTTCTAAAATATTAGGCACCATTAAGGATAGTACGGACCCTTGCACAACGGGAAACGTTATTGTGACATAACACTAAACTTGTTAGCACATGTGTAGTCAATTCAATCCAATAATATCAAAAGAAATTATAGGTTAAGGGCGTGCTTAACTATGGAAGAAAGGCTAAAAATTGGAGTAATAAAGGAACGTTATGCATGATATTATTACCCTTCACAGGGATAACACAATTGCCAAATAATGGTCAACACAGAAAAGCCTCGGGGGCGAGATTTTTGTGAGTTTTTCGTGGGGGAATTTATTATACAATAATTTTTGCCACCCACGTATATGTAGCTCAAACTAGAGCTCTTTGCTTTTGGAGAAAAGAGATGCCGTCCCTAACCTGGATACGGACCAGGGTCCCTCCATTTAACCCGGAGTGTCTTAGACCGAAAACAGGGGGACAATGGTTCAAACCCAGGATGAGGACAGCATCTCTTTTTCTCCAAAAATAAAAACAGCTCTAGCTTGAGCTACATATACGTGGGTGGCAAAAATTATTATATAATAAATTCTCCACGAAAAACTCACAAAAATCTCGCCCCGGAGGCTTTTCTGTGTTGACCATATTTGGCAATTGTGTTATCCCTGTGAAGGGTAATAATATCATACATCCTTATATACGGAGAAAGAGAGCGTTGTTTCCTGTCCTCCTTCATTTAGCGGTCTAAGACACTCCGGGCTAAACGGAGAGATCCTGGTTCAAATCCAGGATGGGGACAGCATCTCTTTTTCTCCAAAAATAAAAAAAAAAATTATAGTTTGAGCTACATATATGTGGGAGGCAAAAACTATTGTATAAAGAACATCATTCACGAAAATTAGAATTTGAAGCATAAAAACTGGGTTTGGCATGGGTAGAAACTGGTGTATTTTAACGGTTTTTGAGCCTGCGGCTACCCAATGAGAGGGACACCTCTCTAGAAAATAGGCTTGTCCAACTTCCGGGTATCAAGAACTCGAGCTCATAATGCCGACAAGGACTGACATGCGGTCACAATATTTGCGTTAAAGTATAACCTAGAAATAAATGTTTAATAATGTGTTATGTGTTGTATACAAATAAATATTAATTCAGCTCAACCGGGCTATTACAACCAAAAACCATAATCTGTTCAGAGCAGAATTTTTTAATTGGTGCAGTGCAGAGCAACTGGCCCAGGAGTGTGATCCCTGTCACTTCCTATGTAAAATTTTTTAGTATTTGTCTGACTGACCAACCCCTAAAATTTTGTCACAACCTTTTGTGACACACTGTATATAAGGAGTAATCACTGCAAATTATCGCAGGTGAAAAGTCTTAATATGTAGTTAATAGATGATGTACTGGATGATGGCATATGGTCACCAAAATAGTTATTAATAGCATATTAATTTATTTTAATGTGATAATTTGTTGCAATCACCATGTATAAATAAGCGTTTAATATTATAACTAATTTACAAATAAGTATTCAATATTACAATAAAACTGTAAATAAACATTATAATTTCTATCAAACATTGAATTCTTATTTAAAAAAATACCAAAAATTAGGGAACCAAAATCTTACGTAAGCATAAGGGGGGGGATAAACCATTTGCTTATTTTTCTTACAAGGGGAGTATAAAATGGCCAGAAATGTGCTTGTGTAGTACTTGAACGGCCCCTAATTTGTCCCCGACTCATCAGCTTTTGACCTCCTATGTATGGCAGGACATGTGAGAAACAGACAATATAAAGGGACTTATATATAAGGCATTCAGCTTGCACCGTTAGCTGGTAGCGCTGGGTCTATGGGCCATGCATTAGGAATGTACGTTAACATTGTACACAGGTATGCAAAAATTAAAAGCAGGACGGGTTTTCACATGTAACAACATGTGTTTCAAATGGATACAAAGCATATCATAACACCATCAAGATGGAAGATTATGGGAAAGGTGAATAACGCTGACCAAGAAAGGAATCCAAAGGACTATTATTCAAAAGTGGGTTCCGAGGACAAGAAGACAAATGTCCATACGAAAAGCGTCAGACAAACCTCCGTAGGTGATGCGATCACCCCTGACTGCAATGCAGGATGCGCACTGTCTGTTCATACTCAGTATGAGACTGTCAATGAGCTCTTGAGCCATCATGGCACATTCCTCTTGTAGTGACGATCACAGCTTTGGAATAATTACTAGCAGATGGCAATATGCTGCTAAGTGTCTCCTGACAACATCTCACATGTGTTTCATTAGATTCAGGTTTGGGAAATGTGCAGGCCACTCCATACAGTGAATATCTTCACTCTCCCAACAGCTACTGCACAATGAGGTGTAGCATTATTATCCATGAAGAGGAACTCCAGCCCCACAGCAGCCCAAAAAAAGACAGAAGTAAGGAAGGAGAACCTTGGTACAATAGCAGTTACCAGTAACCAGGCCTGTAGCCAGGATCAAGGGACAACTGGAGTAAGGCGAAGTGCATATGGGCACCAGGAAATTGTTCTATATATATATAAACAGCTTGATGGGACAACTAGGGCCAAGCCCCTACTGGCCCCGGCTTGGCTACAGACCTGCCAGTGGCTAGCCCTCTTTGGAAAATGTGGAGCTCCATATGGCTACCAAGTGTTATGCCTCCCCACAAACAAGAACTCTGCCACCTCCAAAACGATCTCTTTCCACGACGTTGGAGAAGTGATTGTGTGTTCTCCACTTTCCAGATGCATAGACATCCGGAATCATTTGTGAAAATAAATCAGCTCTCATCTGTCAAGAGCACTTGACCATATTGCTGATCTCCCCAGTCCTTGTATTCCCGCTACCACAGAAAACTGTCACTGATGGGTAGGTGTCAATGGCAAACACAGTGCAGGTTGCTGAGTAAACATATCACGTGCATGCCATCTGTGGTACCAAGCCATGGTAAAAAATGATATCAGCCATCCAGTAGCAAGGTTGGCAAGTTGGGCCCAGCCCAGTAAAACCTACCCAGATTTTTTTGGACAGGCCCACCAGCAAAAACCCACTGGGTTTTTGTGCAGAATCATGTATACATTTTAACCTCTTTGAATGTCCATATTATATCTGCATTTTGGAAATGTTATAGTTTTGTATTAGTGTTTACAATCTTACCTTGGAAGCATTCATAGTTAAATTTTAAAACTGACTTATAATGCTCTTATACAATAATTTCTGCCACCCACGTATTAATTACAGCTCAAACTAGAGCTTATGTAATTTTGGAGAAAAAGAGACGCTTTCCCCATCCTGGATTCGAACCAGGGTCCCTCCGTTTAGCCCGGAGTGTCTTGGACCGCTAGACGAATGAGGACAGGAAACAACGCTCTCTTTCTCCGTATGTAAAGATGTTAAGGTATTATTACCCTCCGCAGGGATAACACAATTGCCAAATATGGTCAACACAAGAAAGCCTCCGGGGCGAGATTTTTGTGAGTTTTCGTGGGGGAATTTATTATACAATAATTTCTGCCACCCACGTATTTATTAAAAATTCTAGTTTGAGCTAATTAATACGTGGGTGGCAAAAATTATTGTATAATAAATTCCCCCACGAAAACTCACAAAAATCTCGCCCCGGAGGCTTTCTTGTGTTGACCATATTTGGCAATTGTGTTATCCCTGCGGAGGGTAATAATACCTTAACATAATGCTCTTGCTACTAATAAATGGATGAAAACAGCATCAAAATATGGTAGTAATATTGATATTGCCATCTATTGAACAGTAAGCAAATTATATGCGTATTTAGAGAAACTACTGAGTCTGCTTTCTAAATTTCAAAACATGTACCGTTTTTCTGTACACATTGTTAGATGAGCTCTCGGGTGTAACTTATAGGTGCAATACATCCATGAGTTCATCTAACTTCACTCATGTACTCGGTGGATTCAGGATAGGGCTTTTGGAGCTTAAGTAACCTCCCTCCCCCACCTCAACCAAAGAATATAACAAGATTTTATCTTTTTTTTTTCAACTTTTAGAAAGATTAAAAAAAAATTCCATATTTAAATTTGATTTTCATGATTTAAATTTTCTTCCTCTGATTTAAGTATTGTTTTCTAACAACTGTATTGAAGGATTATAATGACCTATATCATATACATACAATGATTTAAAAAAAAAAAAACTGAAGTTGTTAAATTCCAAAGATAAAAAAAAAATCATACATACAACAGATAATTTCAAAGCCAAAAATCAAAATTACAACTCAAACCAGAATGAAAAATATTATTTGGTTCATTCTTCAAGAGAAAATATTTGAAACAATGGCAATTATGTTGTTTCCTTTGAAAAATATATTTTAATTATTGCATAAAGCAAGTTTTTGCTTTAGCAATATATTTATAATTTAGATTTTGATATATTAAATAAACAACAGTAATACTTATAAATTGCAAATTACTTAAATTTTTTAAGCATGAATTAAATTGCTTGTGTTTTTATTCCTTTTGAAGTTAATATAAATGAAAAAAAATTTCATTTAAATTAGTGATTAAAAAACATCATTTGACTTAAATTAAGCTTATTTAAACTAACATATTGTGGTATGCAACATAGGAAATGCATAAAATATGTATACATACACTGCTGGCCATTAAAATTGCTACACCATAAAGGAAAGCAAATAGAAGAATCATTTATTGTACACATAGAGTATAATGGGAAGAAGACATGGCTGACGTTACAAATCATTCTGAAGTACAAAGCATGAAGACATCTGTATCCAGAGAAGCCACTTCTGGTAGCAATAACAACTCTAATCTGGTTAGGCATTGAGTCAAACAGAGTTTGGATGGCAGATACAAGTCAGCAGTCCATGCAGCTTCAATTCTATGCTAGAGTTCATCTGATATTGACTGGTGAGTGATGGAGTGCTAATTTTTCGACAACCATTGACTAGATGCTCTGTTGACAGGTAGCACGACGGCAGCTTCAAAGATAGGGCACAGCCATGGGTTTTATATTTACATATATATACACTGATGTACAAAAATTGAGGATGGGACTGTTTTTTGCATGTAATGTCGCACCCCAGTGTTTCAAATGGGTACAAAGCATACCATAATATTTCCAAGATGTAAGATTATGGAAACGGTGAACAATACTGACCAAGAAAGGAATCCAAAGGATACAAAGGACTTTTATTCAAAAGTGGGCTTTCAGCACAGGAGGACAGAAACGTCCATGTGACAGGCGGCAGGCAAGAAAAACAGTTTTCAGTAGGGGATATGATTACCCCTGACTGCGATGCAGGATGTACACCATCTGTTCATGCTCAGTAAGAGGTTGTTGACAAGCTCTTGAGGCATCATGGCCCATTCCTCTTGTAGAGCTAATCGCAGCTGCGGAATCATTGCTGGCGGATGGCAACATGCTGCCAGGCGTCTCCTGAGAACATTATAAATATTCTCTATTGGAATCAGGTTTGGAGACCGTGCGGGCCATTCCATACGATGAATATCTTCACTCTCTGACAGCTCAGCGACAGCCATTGTACGATGAGGTGTAGCGTTGTCATCCATGAAGAGGAATTCTGGACCCACAACACCCTGGAAAAGACAGACATGAAGAAGGAGAACTATGGTACAATAGCGATCGCCAGTGACTGAACCTCCTTGGAAGATGTGGAGCTCCATATGGCCATCAAGTATTATGTCTCCCAAAACGAGAACTCCGCCAAATCCAAACCAGTCCCTTTTAACGATGTTGGAGGGGTGATTGCATGTTAGCTGTTCGCTCCAGATGTATAGACATCCAGAATCGCTAATGAGACTAAATCGACTATCATCCGTAAACAGCACTCGACTCCTTTGTTGAGCTCCCCATTTTTGTGTTCCTGGCACCACAGAAAATGACGTCCCCAGTGGGTAGGCATCAATGGCACACACCGTACTGGTCGCTGAGCGAATAAACCGCCTGTGCGCAGTCTATTAGCCACGGTAAAACGCAATAGCAGCCGTCCAGTAATGCGTTACACGTGGTTTGCGATTTCACCTGCTGTGAGCCTTCAATCTCTCCTCACCTGTAGAATAAGGTAACAGTCCTTCCTTGCCGTGGTTGCTCGTGGATGACGACTACTAAACCTTTGGATAGCTATTCCTGTCATTCGAAATGCTGTCTATGCTCGTGACATGATGTTGCTTGCGATTATAAACTTCTCGGCCACACTTCCGATTCCTTCCAACTTTCCAATGATTCCACCTCGAGTAAAGTCATCCAGATGTTGTCTACGGGGCTGTCCGTTGGGCACATAGCACTGATACAGCAATTCGTCATCGTAGTTCAAGCCGATGTATACTGTGCAACAGCTTCCACTGAAATGCTGCACATACACCGCCCTCGTGCTTTATACCCTACCCACACGCCCACATTACATCATGATGCGTATACGCAAATGCCCTACCGTGTAGGACCCTAGGCAGTCTCCTGATTGGTCTTTCGGTCAGTTCTGCCTGTTCGTTCCGCTGTTATGTTACTTTTTTCATATCATCTATAATTTTTGCATAACAATGTACAGGTATCCCTCGATATATACCATTAATTGGTGCCACGAGTGTACCACACACATCGAAGTTAAGAACCAATGGGAAAATTGAAATTCTTTCACGATGTTTTGGAGCATTCGTTAGAAGACTTAATTTTTACCTCTAAGTTACGTTTTAACCGTGTGTACAAATAGCAATATGTATATATAACGTACTACTAAATAATAATGAAATGCAAATTAGCTAAAGATAATTTATAGATGCATTAAAGACTTATGGTACAAAACAAATGAAAAAGTTTTGTGCGCCCATACGGTACTAAACTACTTTCTAGAAAAATAATTGTCGATCGAAGTTTGGACAACGGTAGCTGCCTTTTTATCTTCATATAATTTACCATAACAGCTAATATCTTTTTCAAGGTTTTGACAAAGAACAATGCTTCTTTCCACATTTGGATCGAAATCTGTAATTTGTTGCTTAACAGTTTCTAAATTTCAAAATATCTGCTCGAGTTCTTTAAAGAAATTTCCTATGGAACACACTCTTTTCCTTCACTCGTAATTTCTTCTTTCTCATAATAGGCACACTGTTGCTCCAATTCTATAAGATCGATGTCAGTGAGTTCCTGCGTTTGTGAATCTATGCATTCTCTTATATTGAGGGCATCAACATCTTCCAACCCAAGATCTTTTCCAATGACGCTAATTTCTGCAATAGCATCATCAGTCTCATTTTCGACATCACAAAAGTCACTTGCGCCGTGCGGTAGAAGATATTTTCACACAGCTCTCATTGAAGTAGCTGTAATTTCTTGCCATGATTCATGAATATTTTCAATTGCTTGCTTAATATTGAAATTCTTCCAGAATTCGGTCAATGAAATTGTACATTCCCCCGTCATGACTTGAACAGTTTGCATGAAGGTTCTTCTTAGATAATAAGCCTTAAACATTGATATTATGCCCTAGTTCATTGGCTGTAGTAAAGATATCGTATTTGGTGGTAAAAATACGACTTTTATACTTTCACACAGATAATTCAGTGCAGCAGAATGATCAGGAGCATTGTTAATAATAAAGAGGGCTTTACATGCAAGATTATTTTGCTTGCAATAGCCTTCGACTGCTGGACAAAAATAATTCTTAAACCAATCTTCAAACAAAGCTTGCGTAACCCAAGCCTTTTTATTTGCTCACCAAATTACATGCAGTGATGCTTTGTTGCAACGTTTTAAGGTCCTCGGATTTAGTGAGCAGTAAATTAACATGGGTTTCAATTTGAAATCCCCTTCAGCCTTTCCTTCCAACAGAAGAGTTAAGTAGTCTTTCGCGACTTTGTAATCAAGTTGCGATGCTTCATTGTTAGCTAGAAAAGTTCTAGAGGGCATTTTTTTTCCAATAAAGGCCTGTTTCGTCAACATTAAAAATTTGGCGGTCATCGTAGTTATTTGTTTTTCAAAGATGCAGGATATTTGGCGGCTGCATCATTATCGGCACTCGCCGCTTCCCCTGTTAATTTGACGTTGTGCGTTCCAGTTCAAGCTTTAAACTTTTCAAGCCATCCTTTACTGGCAGAAAACATCGTAGTATCCCCTTTGAACTTGTCTTCTTTGAGCGATGAAAACAAGCTAAGTGCTTTTGCCATTATGTTATTGGTACCAATTGGCATACGTTTTTGATTACAATCTTCCAACCAAGTTAATAAAAGGTTCTCCATTTCAACCAAAATAAAATTTCTGTTCCTAGTGTACAGCATGCTAAAAGATAATGAACCAAACTTACCTTGTTCTACATATTCTTTAGATTTTGACAAAATTTGTCGTACAGTAGACTCATTTAGGCCTAGAGTCGTGCCTATGCGTACTTCGCTTTCACCATTATCAAATCGTTTTATAACGTCAAATTTCGTATCCAAAGTAATAACTTTACGATGTTTTTCACTGGATTACACTGGCACATCACTTTTCCTTTTGAACTTAGTGAAATTTTACAGAGCGAGCGTGAAACACGGTCTGAAGACACAGCTTTTTACACGTGGTCTTCAATGAACGAAATTGTGTGTTACCGTGAAAAAGTGTTACCAACTCAGAGCATTAAATGCTCTCCAGACCTGGCATCATACGAAAAACCTAAAATCTAGCGGAAAACAGCTAGATGTATTTCCCCCCCCCCACACAACCGCACTAATCAACATTTTAGGGTGCACATATAGAAGGATGGATGAAGTTTGAAATTGTGTTAATCGAAACAGCACTGATTGAAATCGCATATATCGAAGGATACTTGTATTATCAGGAATAGAATGCCTAAAGAAGCAATTTGGAGTAGCTTGGGAACAGTAAAACTGTCATTTTGAAGCAGGAGCAACAAAATTGCAATTTAAAGAAGGAAGATTATTAATTTGGAGCAGTTCAGAACAGCAAAATTACCAATTTGGAGCAGTTTAGGCACAAAATAAAATTTAAATTCATAGCATATCAAATTCTTTTAAATATAATTTTTTTGCCACCAACAGTTATGCCTCTGCTTAGTATAGGTAATATGGGGGAGAAGAGGGATGAGAAAGCATGTAAAAGTGTGTAAAAATACAACGAATATTTTGCTAAAAGACAGCTTTTTATATGGTCAGCCCCACCCAAGGTGAAATCCTGGATTTATCACTGACAATAGCTTAGCAATTAAAAACTAACGGGAGGGAGATCAAGTGGCTTTAAAGAAGATTATGTAATGCAGCCTTAGAGAAAATGTGTTTTGATATCCAATGGGGGCTTGAACCCCCATCTTTCCTACAACACTGGTTTGATGTCAATTGCCAAAACAGAAAGAGGCAGCAAATAAAGGTGGAAATATATATATTATAGGAAAAATAAAACTCAAATTAATCTTGCACCATTTCTTAAAACGTTTTGATCATGGATCCCTTTTTAATCCTAAATTATGTTGCAAGCTCCCCTACCCCAGTTTCTTTACCGAAGAACTGCTTTATTAGCAAGGATGGTGCCAAAGGGGGCCAGCTTCCCCCCATCAGGGTTAAGTTTTAAGGAATCCTTAGGATTTTTATTCTTTGGAAAAGAAAATTATTTTGCCCCACCCTTTTAATCCAGAATTATGTTGTGGTTCAGCATTAGAGTAAAGAGTGGTGCAGACAGAAAAACATTGTGGGGGTTCTTTAGCTATATATACATCTCAACGAACCCATCAGAACTCCAGGACATGGCACAGGAGCTCTCAACTAGAAGTAGAGAAGTTGGACGCAAGATGAACCTACAAGAAACTAAAATTATGTTCAATGATTTCATGAGAGAAAGTAAATATCCAAGTTGACAACATTGAGCTAGAAATTGCTGATTCATATATTAACCTTGGCCAATTGATTTCAATGGAAGGCAACGTTATGAAAGAACTCAACAGACGTATTAAACTTGATTGGGATGCATTCCGAAGAAACAGTTTTATTCTGAAGGGAAAACTATGCTTGTGTCTGAAAAGAAAGATCTTCAACCAGTGTGTATTGCCAATCCTCTCTTATAGATTACAGACATGGAGTGTAACAATTGCAGCAATACGGAAGTTATAGACAACCTACAGGAGCATGGAGAGGCGCATGCTTGGAATAACTCAGAGATCGAAAAAGAAACACTTGGATGAGAGAACAAACTAGAGTAGAGGACATCATTGTTAAAGTTAAAGGGCTGGGTATATTACAAGAACTGATCAACGATAGACAACTGAAATTCTCAACTGGATTCCAAGAGACCACCGAAGACCTAGAAAACGTCCTCAAACTAGATGGGTGGATGAAGTCAGGAAACAGGTTGGGGTGACGTGGAAGCGAATTACTCAGGATATACTTGTGTGGAAAGCATTTGGAGAGACGCACCTTTATCCAGCAGTGGACAGATAATGGTTGAATATGATGATGATATATATATATATATATACATACATACATATACACACACACACATATATATATATATAAAAGTTTTCCTCGCCCATTCTTGGCGGAAACAGGCTTTGGGACGGGCAGAGCGCCATGTTCCCAAGCCTCTTTTTACATCACTTCTTAATGTGCCATGTCTAGAAACTTCCTGACAATGTGACACGTGTTTAGGATTGTGGCTTTTTGTATTTCAATGTAGGTGTTTGGGTCAATGTTGAGTATCTCCAAATTCGTCGCAAGCGTTTTTGGTACTATCCCTGTTGCTGAGATGACTAACGGGATGATGAGGATCTTTTCCATACCCCATATATCTCGTACTTCATGTCTGAGATCTTGGTACTTGGTGATTTTCGTTGTGTAGGTTGTCTGTATGTTATTGGTGTTGGGTACTGCTATGTCGATTAAGTACGTGGTCTTATTCGATTTATCGACGAGGGTTATGTCAGGACGGTTATGTGGGACTGTCTTGTCTGTTATGATTGCTCTATCCCAGTAAAGCTTGTGTGTTTCGTTCTCATGCACGGTCTCTGGCTCATATTTGTAGTACGGGCATTTTTCTGTCAGAAAGCCAGCATTCGCTGCCAATTTCTGGTGGACTATTTTCGCTACTTGATCGTGTCTATGTTTGTAGTCTGAATATATGCAGTCGAGTTTCTATTTAACGAAGTGCCATCGTTCCTCTGAAAAACTTCGTTATAAGGAAAATTCGTTAAATAGAAATTAACATAAATGATGAAACTTAATTTCGATAAAATGAAAAAAGCTAAATTTGGACAGTAAAAACTAAGTTCAGTAGACTCTTCTTTTCTTACGAATTTAAATATTTTTTGTATACAAGTACGTACAAATTAA
The DNA here is from genome assembly GCA_006491805.2 of Dysdera silvatica. Lineage (NCBI taxonomy): Eukaryota > Metazoa > Arthropoda > Arachnida > Araneae > Dysderidae > Dysdera > Dysdera silvatica. The sequence goes on from QLNU02015360.1 coordinate 306,379,690, forward strand.
TAACAAAAGTAAAGACTGAGGATTACTTTATATCTGTATGATCCTCATACAACATATTTGAAACAGAGAAATAATCACTAATTTTGCTTTGTACAGGTTTCTTATAAAAAACGTTTTATTTATAGAAATTCTCACACTTTTGTAAATATCGGAACACGTCATCTATAACATTTTCTTCAACAATGCAACACGTATGTGCGAGAAGCAAATTTCGTGGCTTAGCCACACCTGCAGAGTGATACATCCCCGCTGCTTCGAAGTTCCCAGTTTAGAACAATAGAATTATTTATCACAACTGACCCTATGTCCACAATACAGAAGGCTACCTCAACTCCGTCCGTTTTTGCTTAAAATCCTCAACTACCCCTTCTACCTAACCATCCCGCTGAAAAATTGTAAAAGGTAAATTAAAAAAAAAATCAAATTCTTTATAAAAAGAACTTCGTTATATAGAAATTGTTTTTCGTAATATGGAGACAAATTTACATGTTAGTGCCATTCAAAGTCAAGGTTCCGCCGAAAATTTCATTAAATAGAAAACTTTGTTAAATGGAAGTTCGTTATATGGAGACTCTACTGTATATATAAGGGGGGGAGGGATCATTCAATTTTCTCATTGTAATACATCAGTAATATGCAATTAAAAAAAAAAAAAAACACTTCTTGTGGTGAGGGTGGGGGTTAAATTATAAAATCCAAATTTGAGAGTTGATATGTTTAGAAAATAAAAATATGCAAATGTGTGTAAATATATATTCTGTGAATAAAATTCAATTAATATTTATAAAAATTCATTTTTTAAGGATTCCAATTTTGTTATTAAAATTCTTCACTTTCTTGATAAATCGTCTGAAAATTAAATTGAAAATACAAATACCTAAATTTAATAATCCATTTATGTCAGCATCTATCATGAACAGGGATTGCCTTGAGTCAAAAGAAGAGTAAAGCTCTATGCCGTCCCTATTTGAAACAGGTGGCTTTTCTGCAAAACGAAGTTGCTGTAGGCTGTGATAGCAGTGTGATCAACAGTTTTGCATTATTCCTATGGAAGCTTACCTACTTATTCTCTCTGTGTTCTTTGTTTTTACTTATCCTGTCCGGCAATATGCACACCTGAATTTTCCCAAGGTGGGAGGAAAAAGTTTTCTTTGTTATTAATAATGGAGTGGGTGACTATAATAAAACTAAAAAACCTGGAGGGGAGAAAGACCTTCCCCTTGCTCTGGGTGCCCATGTTATCAAACGTTTCTATTGTCCAGCCATGCGGATAGTAACTTACTTTGAATGCCAAGAACACTGGAAATGTAGCAATTTTGGGGAAAATTTCATACCTAGATTTCGCGGGAAGGAAATTTTGGCACTATAAAATACAAAAGCAAAACTGAATTTCGGTGCAATTTGGTGCTCTGGAAAAATAAACGCTTTGGTGCAACTTTACAGAAATTGTTAAGTTTGGAACAGATATGTGTAGCAATGTCATTTCGAAGTTAGGCACAATTGGCACAGCTGTCCTATCTCTGATATTATATATGAACAAGAGGTGATTAGTATGTGTACACAATGTCACCCCACACCATTACTCCAGGTGCAATGCCCATATAATGACAAGTGTAAGCTAGCAATGTCCGTTCTTTCCCCTCAGTGCCTCCACATACGAATATGGCTATAATGATGCTGTACGCAGAACCGGGAATCATTTAAAAAGACCATGTGACACCACTCCTGCATCCATGTTCATTGAATGTACCATTGTAGGTGTGCCTATCTCTGCTTCAGTATGAAGGAAAGCTGCAGTAATGGTCATCATGCTGACAATCCGTGATGCTACGAACTTTGTCACACTGTCTGTGAACACTTGTTGTCCTGAAAATAACCCAAGTTTCTAACTCAGGGTATGTGTCGTGACTGTATGATCCCAAAAGGCTGTGTGGATAACGTGTCTGTTCTCTGGAGTGTTATTGACTGGTGGCTTCTAAGATACCACATGGCGTTCTGTATGACCTTCCAAGACCCATCGATTCCATGTTTCCCAGTAAGTCATGGGATCTCGACCAACAAGAGAAGCAACAGTGCTTAATGATAAAACCACAGTCCCGGTAAGCAATGATTCTACCATGATCAAATTCCGATATATGCTGGCAGGCATTCCCCCTCCTTACATAAAGCATAATGAGACATTTACCCAACCAACATGTGAATGCAATTTCCGTACAAAAAAAACCTACTTTACGTTCTTCTCCTTTATACAGACTGTCGGTGACATTACTTCCACCTGCTCTGCAAGCATGTGTTAAAATTCAGATAATTTGTATATCCCAGCATGTTGTGGCTTTCAAGCAAATGTCGTGTTTGTTGCATGCTGCCTTCATGGCAGTGTTTAAGCTGCGATCGCATTTTGTAAAATGCGAAAAAAAATTATTGCCCATCGCGAAAATGCGACAGGCATTTTTAACCACAGTTTATTCTCTGAAAACAGGATTTCTCGATTCCAGAAGATCCGTTATGCACTTCAGCGATCTTTTCTTTTTCCTTTTTGTTTCCTCTTCAAAATTCTTAACAGCACCTGTCTGAACACCCTATCCCCTTACTTATTACTCAAGGGAGAGGAACTACAGTTAGGGGAAGGAGGGCAAGTTGACCATGCCAGACACACAGAGATATCCCCTCAAACAGTTGTCTTCATTCAATGACCCTATCCCCTTGAAGTGGGGGGGGGGATGCCTCTTTCTTGGCCAACCCACAGCTGTCTGCTATCCATGTCATATCACACTATCTTTCCTTATGGGCTAAAAATACACTCAAAAGAATGGCCTGGGTGGGAAACAAACAATTCTAAGAAGGAGGGGTCAAAATATTTTAAGATATTCTTCTGTGGAGGGTCATTTCAAGATTTCCCAGATTGCTCTGGGTACTTGTGGGTACTTTATTAATTACTGGTTTAATTCTCTAACGTTTAGGGGGTTAACGTTAAAGGGGTCTCACGACTGTCTGTCCCCTTCTAAGTCAGGAAGTTAGCAAGCTTTGAAATGATAAAGGTAGGAGTGGGGAGAAAGCATTTTTTTATTGATGTTTGAAATAGATTGAAAGTCTCATTATGAAAAGCTAACCATTCAATCCTTACCATGTGGACAGCCAGCAACTTATTTATGCATGATAGGGGGTCAGGTGAGGAGAAAATGGAGGATACCATTGCAATTTCCAGGAGAGTAGAATCTCTTGCGTTATTTGTATCTAGGTGTCTGCCAGAGTATTTACTCGGGGGGGGTGTCAAATATCGTTTGTAATGTGTGAAATTTACCTACCTAAATTTTATTTCTTATAAAATGTACTTACCAGAAAAGAAACGAAATAAAATATTCAGTAGCAATGAAATAATTCGTCCATATTTACACAAAAAAAAAAAAGTTCCTCTTTTTATTCGGAAGAAAACAAAATTCAAGCATTTCTTCTTGGACATTTAACCCATTCACAGACAGTGGATAATTTTGGATTTTGCTTTATATGTTACCCTTCTCCCTCTTGGTATCCATATTTTTCTTCGAAAAATTGTTGCATATAAAAGATTATTACAATTTACATATGCAGAAAAAGTATAGAAAAATAATTTGCGCAATATTTTATTTTCTTTCTTGTAATTTGAATATTTAGCGGGTATATGAACTTTGAGTTTTAGGGAGGTGTCAAGAAATCTGGGGTGTAGCAGACTCACTGATTTGTAATTGCAAGTCAAAAGTGTTAATGAGGTAAGCTACGGTCGATTTTTTTCGCAAAATGTGACGAATGAATGTAAAATGCAAGAAAAAATTATGTCCATTTCAAAATAGCAACGGTTGTTTAATACCCTATAAAAAAAATGTTGACTTTTTTTTAATGGCTTTGATTTACGTTTTGTTTCATTTTAACGTTAAAGTACGTTTCTTACAGTA
>QLNU02015360.1:306397076-306412985 GCA_006491805.2 Dysdera silvatica
GTACTTTCTCTATAATTTCTTTTCTAAAATATCTCCTCTAAACTACTTTTCCCCAGAATACTTTTTCTAAGATAGCTCTTCTAAAATACCTCCTCTAAAATACATTCTCTAAAAAAGTTTTTGTAAAGTATCTTTAAAATATTTCTTCTAAAGTATCTCCTCTAATCTATTTTCTCTTTTCGTCAGATGTTAGTTTTCTAGCTAATAACTATTATTGGATAGAAACACTGATAGGAATTTTTGGAAAGTCCATGCATATGCCCAGAAAGATTATACATTGGGTGTTTTGGTTTTCCTCTACAGGCTAGTGTGCGTATGCTAGGATTTACACCCATGCGCGATGTTTACAGCTCTCTGATTCAGTTTTAAGAGTATAGCATCAGTTTTGGCAAACAGAATTTATTGTAAACATTTACCAAAAGTCTTGTTCACTAAAAACAAAGTGTATTGTGCTTGGTCATTGTACCAAACAAAATCCATATTTTCCTCGTTAAGTTCAGGGAAAGAAACAGGAATTACTAAATGTGGACTAGTTATAATTATTATATATACTAGTTATAATAATAATATAGTGGGTTTGTTGTTTTAATTTAAGGACATTTTGAATTTGGGATGTAATAAATTTTGTTATTGAATTTGTAGTAAAAATGCGTATTAAATCCAGAAGCTGGTGACTTTTTCCAACATCACCAAAATGGATACTAATGACCATGACGAAATCTTGGTTCAGGAGTATTTGTTGCTCCAGTGGTTTTCTGCATCAGTTTATGCCTAATGGGGAGCACATCCCACACCCCCATACTAAAAACATGCAGGTTAGGAAGGCATCACAGCATATTGAATTGGTGAACCTGGCAATAGAAGTCGTGGAAATAGTGAGGTTTTCAAAGAAATTCATCTATTATACTTCATTGGCTGTGGGAGGAGGAAATATGGGTAAAATTGTTAAATCATGCCCACCTCCCCCAAAAAAAAGGACATACTCAAATGTTGTCACACGAGAACACACACAAAAGAAATGAATTCCATAGGATAGTGATTCTCAATAGGCAGCCTGCAGGACAGATCTGGCTCGTGAACAGTAAAAACTGGCTCAGCTACCAAACGTAAACTAAAATTTATTTCGGTGTGGGGGAGGGGGAGACTAATTATTTTTTTAGAAGGGGCTGGAGCTTACCTCAATGGCACTTTATTGAATCAGAAATTTTCTGGGGGGTGTGTGGGGGGAATAAGGCGTGAACCCCCTAATGTCTATATAGTTTTAAGATAAATTCGTTTTCATATCTTCTGGCCTGCTAATCGAAAAAAAAAATCCAAAATGGCCATCTATGAAAACTACTGTCATAGGCATTGACGTAGAGTTTTCAAAATTACTGGGGGGGGGGGGGCAAGTATATATTATGTACATTCATACATTACGGTATATGTAAAATTGTGATTTATTTCAAGTTACTGGGAGCCTAGGGCCCACATACCTATATAACTATGTCTATGACCATAAGAGGAACAAAGGGGGATTCCCTTCGTTTTGGAAGGGAATTCTCCCTGTCAGCACTACCAACCAAAATCGACATAACGAGAAAAGGATTTTCCCTCGCATTAACAAGAAAAGACTATCAGCACCATCTATCAAAACTGTATAAACAAGATTTCTGGAAACACTTTACCGTACCAGGAAACTATATTTGGAAAGAAATCTCCAACTGGATTTAATATGCAACAGGGTTCGAAATTAGTGGGTGCACTGTGCACATGAAATTTTATCCATGCATGTAAATTTTGGATGCACATAGTGCACCTAACTATTCAAAACTATGGCTATATTTTTCAAAAACAGTGACCTATGGACTAATTTTATATAATTTTCTCAATGTATCTGCATTTGCTTAGCGTACATGTTTAAGTATAATTGCTACACTTGCATTTTACATGTTTCTAATGTTGAGGTTTACTTTCTATTCTGTTACTTAAACACATAACTAGTATTTTATGCACGTAAGTCGTAAGACTTGGGTGCATTTGTGCACCTGATTTAAAAAGTTAATTTTGACCCCTGATATGCAGCAACGCTGTATTTGTTATGTATAGTATTTTTGTAACTGTTATAGTGTCAAAAAGTCTTTTTCATGAAGTATATCTATTCCATGCCTATTTTCATGATAGTTAAAATATAGTGTATATTTAAAAAATTTCGTAGGTGCTCTTTTGCAATATGGTACCTGCTTCCACTTTGGCGAGTGCTTTCCTCCGCAATTTTTTTTACCCAGATTTTGGTTTTCCCTACTTTTTAATACTTCATCGTTTTTTCTAATTTGAATTCAATTTGATTTTTCTTTATTTTGTCCTCCTTCCCCACGGATGGCAGATGGGCAAAGTTAAAGGTAAGTTATTTCGAAAAAACAATTACTTTCATAAGCATTTTTGGTTTCTGATTAAAAACAACCACAGAGCCACCAAGTGCTGGCAAGCCCCCCCCCATATATCTTGTAGTGACACTTTGCATCCTTTCGGTTCCATAATTAGTCATAATACTGATACCGAGACAGTAATGACTTTATTATTTTTCATTAAAAACAACCACCACTGGGCCACCGAAAGGGCTCTTCTCGATGGTGCATCGCGAAACGCGTTCTTGTCATGACAGCGACGTTCTACGACCTTCGGGAAAGTACTAGGCCTAAAAAAAAGCTCTGCTAAACTACATTTCATTATGGTAGATGTTGCTGACACCATCAATCTTGCTTGTTTGCATAACTTCAAAGTGTTCTTCAGTTAAAAAGCAAAAGGATAAATAAAAAAAGACGTGAAAATAAATTTTCAGGAAAATTAAATTTGGAATAGAAAAAAATTGAAATTATATTTGTACTTCGAGAAAAAAAAGGAGAGAGAATCAGGATTAGGGTAGGAGAAAAATGTAGGTAAGGAAACACTCGCCAAAACAAATGGAAGTGCGTACTGTATTGTAAAAAAAGCACCATTTCTTTTAAATTTGTCTTAGTTAATTTTCCCTATGTTGAATTTTCGTATGATAATGTAGTCTATACCTCCTTGTTGACTGGTCACTGGCATTTGCTCTACAGATGTTATTTTGTTTAATTTTAAGAACCGTGGATGCACTATACATCATTGTAATCTGCTTGCAGGCACTTTCTGTGACAGGTTATGATGAGTGGTATATATTTTATACAATAATTTTTGCCACCCACGTATTTATTTTAGCTCAAACTAGAGCTTATTGGTTTTGGAGAAAAAGAGACACTACGGATATACGCGAAGGTATATATTTTCTTGAATGCTAAACAATTTCAATATCTGAAAATTCTTTCTCAGTCATGAATACTAGCATATTTAAAAATACACGGCTTGGTCGCTGGTAGTTGCTACACAGATGCTGTTTAGGCATTTTGGGTCTGAGTTTTCCGATGCATTCGTGACTATTATTCGCCTGAGAATATTTCCACGATAAAATATTAGTTTATAAAATATACTCAGAAAAATAAAATAAATTCCAGGAGAATCTGTCATGGCCCAGTTTAATTGATGCCAGGGCCCAGTACTGGGTGTGCGGTCCAGCAATTAAGAAATGCAAATGGAGGGATCCTGATTCGAATCCAGGATGAGGGCGGTGTCTTGGTTTCTCTTAAATAAAAACAGCTCTAGTTTAAGCTTATTTCTATGTGGGTGTCGAAAGTTAAGTAAACAATAAATTCCCCACGAAAACACACAAAAACGCCTCGGTGGCTTTGTATGTTGACCAATATTTGGCAATTGTGTTATCCCTGTGAAGGGTAATATTTTACAAACATAAAGCTATGCAATGTAAGAAAATTAATCAATATTAGTACATAAAGCAGAAATCCTAGTATTAAAAAGAGGCAGGGTCTAGTTGAAAAAAAAAAAAGGGGGCATTTTGAATTTTCAAGGGTACATCAGAATACAAAAAAAGGCACTGTACTTATATTTAAGGGCACTCAAAAACAAAGAATAAGTATATGCGCTTTAGGCTTGGCAAATGTCATTATGTAAATCATAATTATTTACTAATATTTTAATTAAATTACTTAATAATATAATTAATCATTTAATATTAATATGATTATTTAATATTAATATAATTCAGGGGGAGAAATTTCAGGTCCTAATGCACTAGCCAAAAACAAAATCCATTTGCCACTCTTTAGCATGTAAAAATGTTTAATTTGGTATTAATTACACTCAAACCTGTTTTTGTGCGTTGGACAGGGACCGCATAAAAGAAAACGCATAAAAAAAAATCGCACAAAACTTCACGAGTAGCTATAAAAAATAGTTTTCGCAACAAAATTAAAAAGTTTTTTTTTTTTTGTGTGGTGAATAGGGACCGCATAAAAAGTCTCGTGTGGAAAATAACTCAAAACCTTACGAAATAACTAGGAATTGCTTTTTTAAACGAAATCAAGACACAAGGCTTGGCAGCTATTTGGAATCTCGCCAAACCTTTTAGAATCTGATTTAGAAAATACGCATGCGAACATTTTTAAATATTTTATTTACATATGTACTTATTTTACACATACAAAACTTTTCAAAACGTATAACCATTATCCTTCGTAGTCTGACAATACGCGAACTTTCTTGTGGTAAACTGGTTCAAAATCACGATGCAGATGTCCTTCAATGTTTATTTGCGATCAATGCATTTTTGCTTTGCTATGCAAGAATTCCATCGCAATATGCTATTGCACATTTCATTTATTTACATGGAAATTCTTGTGCATTCAACAATTAAATTATGCGATTATAGAATTCAATACATATGTAATGTGATGAAATACATATCAAAAATCGAAAAAACTAAATGGGTGATCAAGCCTACTAATTTTTTTTATTGATAACTTCGTCAATTATGTTCCAATTTGATTGAAATTTTCATATACCGCACAAAAAAAATCGCGTAAAAGAAATTGCACAAAAAAAGACCGCACAAAAACAGGTTTGAGTGTATATAGTATTTATCTGTCATGCATTAAGGAATATTATTGTATCTCTGCCTGTCTTTATGGAAATACCGCACAACAATGGCATCCACTGTATTGGAATTCTGTAGTGGTGGTCTGTTCACAGCAACCACAAGATCATTCACTTTATCCGTTTTTAAAAAGTTCTGATATAAAGTTTTAATCCTGTTAAAATAACAGTAGGAAATGATAGCCAAAGCTTCGTTTGGCTTTTAATTAAATTAAAAATGATTTTTTTTTTCCAAATCTTTATTTTATAGTTGGGGGTGAGGACTGTTTCACGAAAATTTTCAGAATTTCAAGTTAAAACAAAAACAGGAGATACACTTTCGAGGGGAAGTCAGATCGATGGAATTTTGCTGACTAAGATCGCAAAAAGCCCCAAAAAACAATTGCCGCCTTTTAAAATTTTGTAATGTAGACACTTGTCCATATACGTATAAATCCGAGAATCTCCCCCCTCCCCAAATGTAATGAAACATTGTGGAAAATGTAGGGGTAGACTCTTATTAGGAATTTTCTGCTAGAAGAAATAAGAATTCGTCAATCTATCTTCAAATGCAACTACGACAGAAAATCGCAGAGTACCGGGAAGGGTGGAGGGGGGTCTCAGATTGCCTTACATGCATTATAATAATATGTATAATGACATTTTTTAAATAAATTTATTTTATATGACGACAGACTGGAGTGGAGGGATGGACGCTTTTCCAGCAAAAGTGGTTTTTTGTTTTTTTTTTAAAGAAAAAAAAATCTTCAGTCTTTTGAAATTTTGTCTCCTTAAAATTTAATGACCTGGGCATTTTCCCACCATGCATATTTCATAGGTGCCAATCCTTCCGATTTACCTTGAAGGCTTACGATTTTTTATCGATCTACCAGTCGGAAAATGATTTCTTCTGATTTTCGGAAATTTCATCTAAAATCCCCAGTGTTTTTTAAAATGTATTTATTTAAATTTTTGCGCATATGTGCATATTTAATAATAAATATGCATAAATAAATGCAAATATCGGTAAAAACACCAGAAAAATTCGTCTGCCGTTGACGGCGCATGCGTGGCGTGACGTGGAATTTTAGCTCCAGCTATGACGTAGAGTGATGCCCCTGCACAACGAAATCATGCATCTGTATTTGTAGTTGTTGGGGAAGGCAAGAAAGAATGTGCTACATCCATAAGGTTTTGGTCAAGCACGTGACTCTTTATAGGGAAGCCATGTGTTAGACATATCTGGTATTTCTTTGCTCTGGAAAGAAAGTTTTGTTTTTAGGTGTTTTTGAAAACAACGTTAACGATGTCGACTGTTAATAAAAGGTACTACCAAACGTTTAAAGCCAAATATATGAAGATATTTAATTTTATTCAAAAATCAAGACTGGGGCCAAAATATGCTTTCTGCATGTGTTACAGTAAAGACATAAGCATTACTCACGGTGGTAAACGCGATATTACTTTGCATTCTGAGACTGTTAAACATAAGGAGGTGTTCAAGGCTGTAGAGTCTAATCATAGTATCAAGCCTTCATTTTTTGCATTTAACGATACCTCCATGATTAAAGCTGAATGTTTATTTACATTGTTTTTGATCGAACATAATTTGCCAATGAATTGCAGTGATTATGTGGGTATGCTCTTTTGGAAAATCTTTCCCAACAGCACGGCCTGACCACTATAAAGGCGTCCAAAGCCTAGGCTTTGGGACTAGATTCTATTCTGCACATATGCGTAGACCGCACACATGCACAGGATTGTTCACCGTGCAGTTCCCACTCCTGCTAGAGTCTAGTCCCAAAGCCCGGGCTTTGGACGCCTTTGCGGTGATCAGACCCTGCCTGATAGCAATATTGCGAAACAAAATGGATCTGCAAGGACTAAAACTTCTGCAATTATGAAAGAAATGTCTGCAAAGGAATCCTCATCACTTGTTGAAAATTTAAGGTGCTATCCATTTTCAATTGCAACTGATGGAAGCAACGATGTTGATTCAAAGCTGTATCCAATAGTGGTAACTTTCTTCGATCCTTTATGTGAAAAAATTGTGAATTGTCTTTTATCTATGCCATCTTTGAAAGAAGATACTACTGGGTTAAATATTGGAAATCTTCTGGTAAGTGCTTTACAATCTGAAAACTTTCCAATTTCTAATTGTGTTGCCTTTAGCTGTGATAATGCACCTGTTATGATAGGAAAAAAAGCAGGTGTAGCAGCGGTGTTAAAGAATCATCACCAAAATATTGAAATTATGGGCTGTTCCTGCCACCTTATTAACTTAGCAGCTGAAAAGAGTGCTGCATGTTTGCCATTTAAAATCGATGAAATTTTGGTAGACATTTACTATTACTTACAAAAGAGTTCGAAAAGAAAAGATAGGTTGAAAATTCTTCAAGAATTTCATGAGACTGATATAAAAAAGGTACTAAAACACGTTAGCACTCGTTGGTTGTCTGTTGGAAAGTGCTTAGAGCGTATAATCCAGCAGTGGCAACCTTTGATCATTTTTTTTAAGGAAATGGCCATGAAAAGGAATCAAATCACTCCACTTTCTTTCTTTACTATTCCCTCTATCACTACAATGATGACCTCTATTCTAGTTTGCTCCATCACCAGAGTGTTTCTTTTTCGATCTCTCCTTGTTATATCAAGCAGGTACCTCTCCATGCCCCTTTGGGTGGTTTTTAGCTTCAGTATTGCTGCATTTCTTAGACTCCACGTCTCTAATACATAAGAGAGAACCAGCAATATACACTAGTTGAAGACTTTTCTTTTTAGACATAAAGGCATTTTTCCTTCAGGATAAAATTGTTTCTTCCGAATGTACTCCAGCCAAGTTTAATATGTCTGTTGGTCTTCATAATGTTGCCTTCTATTGAAATTAGTTAGCCAAGGTAAATATATGAATCAGCAATTTCTAGCTCAATGTTTTTAACTTGTACTTTAGTTTTCTCTGCGAAATTATTAAACATAATTTTAGTTTTCTGTAGGTTGGTAGGTCAAGCTAATTGGTCAGTAATTTTTGAAATCGTCTTTTATCACCTTTTTTTATGCAGAAGAATTACTGTTGCAGAATCCCATTGGTTTGGTATGTTACCGCTGTTAAGGCATTTAGTAAAGAATTTCACAAGCATGTATTCGCCATGTTCTCCAGCTTCTTTTAGAATATCTAATGTAATGCCATCGTGACAAGGGACTCTTCCTTTCTTCATATTTTTTATTGGAAATGCTACTTCCAATGGTTAGGTGCACTGTTTGCACCTAAATTGAAAATTTACGTTCTCCGATAAAACTACATGTGCAATGCATCTGTGCACATGCTAATTTGGAACCCTGCATTACAGACAAGATGTTTGGCTAAAGGAATACATAAATACTGTGAAGCTACAAATACCAGGCAATATAAGGTGGAAAAACCACGTAGATTTCTTGGAATTATTCCTAAAGAAACATCCATGTTACTCGCAGATCATGAAAATGATATGGATGATAAAGGAACTTTTCAGGTCATAAATAATCAGATGATTAATAAAGATGTTTGTTTGGATTTTTTATGGCGCAAGAGCATCTTGCCTATTCTGCATCAAGTTAATAAAGATGTAAAAAGACTTGTTGCGGCTCTTAAAGCCTGTTGCTGTTACCCTGTTTGAGATTCGAAAAGATAACTTTTCTATTGCAGATGCATGTGAAATTAATCCTAATTGATGATGATAATCTCATGGAAATGAATCAAAAAAGGGTAAAAAGTAAACTTTATCAGGCAATAACTCAACATCATATATGCCAGTTTATATACTTCATCCAAAGTACATGTGATCTAAATTGTCACATGAGCAGGAAGAAAATACTAGGAAATTCTTTAATGTCACTAACCCAAATTTTGTACTTCACATTATAGCTTTTTGAGCAAAATCAGCTCCTTTTCCTAAAACATACTACTCCAATAAAATCTTAGAAAATGTCCAGATTTCTATGTGGTGGTATAGTTTAAAGAAAACTATAAATGAAGATTTTGTAACTCTTTGTACACTGATAATATTGCCTACAGTACTGGTGGGCTTGGAAGAATATTTTTCTTAAGCTATTGGTCTATTCCTAATAAATTAAGAAATTGTTTGAATTAGGAAATGGAAGCAAAACTAATCTTTTGCTATAGATTGCTTCATTGGAAAGATCAGCAGGAACTTGAATGTTAGTTAATTTGTTATGAAGTAACCTTTGAATAAATACTATAAACATTGTAACTAAACCTATTTTACTTTAAAATACATCCCTTTTTACAATTTAGGTTATCTTGGTAAGTTTTTAATGCACAAAATAATTATTTTCTGGGTTTCTGCCATTGCAGTTGTAACCAGTTATAACCAGTGGTTTTAATTGCCTTGGTAGAAACTTGCCAACCCTGATACAAATGCCATGAAATTTAGGAGGATGTATTCACTCTGATTAAAACTTACAGAAACTTATTTTAATTTTATAAGTACAATTACTAGGACAAATGTCACTAGACCTCTATATTTGAATCGCTTATCAACTCGTGACCAAGGAAAGAGCAATCAAAGGGATTTCAAACACTCTGACCTTTTACCCCCACTTCTATCTTTAGTGGAACAGAGAAAGAGTATGAACCAGCTTTTGACATAATCCTGCGTCCTCTCTCTGGTTGTTTTTGCAACATCTGTGGGATGGATCCATGGCAAGTTCGGTAGCCACGACATGTGCCAGGCAACAGTCTGGTTGGACTCATAAAGTTTAATCTTCGCTAAGGTTTCAACCCCGAGATCCTACAAATATGATCCCTTCAAACTATCACAACACAACCTACGTTACTCATGGTTTGAGATCTTGTCCCTCTCCTTCTATATGGGTCAGTCAGTGTCAAGTGATCCAATGGAAAAACTTTACCCCTTGGATTTTTTTTCAAACTTGGCTCATTAGATGTACACCCAGAGATAGTGAAAAATCTAAATTTTCAGATTTTGAACTGCAGTATTTTTTAAGTTATAGGCCTCTGAAATCCAAAAAAACAAGCAAGATTTTCTGCTTACGTGCAGTTACAAAAACCATTACTGAAGCTAGAAATGAGATAGATGGATGAAATAAAGACTGTGTTATAGATTATTTTATAAGCTTTTATATGATATCCAACATGACTAGTTTTGGGCAGTTTGGGATTTCAAGTTCGTGCCATGAACTCTTTGACCTTGAATTTCTCAAAAAGTGCTATTTTTAAAATTATGAAAAAATCATACATAAACTTGCCTATCTTAGCATCATTTCTGAGAAGTTTCATCTTGGGGCGGGAATGGAGTCATATTTTGGTCATTTAAAAAAAAAACTATGCCAAGGAAAGACCATCTGCATAAATGGAAATTTTTAATTTTAGTCCACACTTATCAATTACTTTGGCAAGAACAACTATTTTTAAAAGTACAAAACAATGCTATCATGTTTTTATGCTAAAATAAATGAAAAAATTTACTCGGTTGAGGGGAGGAGGGAACAGATGGACGAGACCAAGGTAGGTGTATTTTAAGAAAATTACATCCTCTAAACACTTACTTGTGAATTTACAAAAAACTGTACCTTTTTACAAGTTGGTGCTGCCTCAGCCCCCTTTTTTCTCTGTCATTAACTTCAACGATCCCCTACAAGGTAACTCGTAAGAGCTGTGGTTGCCAAGTCTATTTCTTTTGTACAAAGGTAATAAGTGCGACCATCGAGACATCTGGGTTCCACCGAAGTTAGAAATTTTTCACTGACACATTTCTTTCTTTAAATAGAAATAAAATACAGGGTACCAGGGAGGAAATTACATAAAAAGGTTAAACACTGGTAAAATAGCAATGAAAAAGATCACTCTTTCTTTAAACTTATTTTTTAATTGGTTAAGCATTTCACAATCTGAATTATTTTCCCCAATATCATGTACATGCTCACTTTCTCTTATTAATACTTTGTCTGTTAAACATCTTTTTATTTTGCTTAAATTTTTATCACCTGGGTAATAACTCGGCGTCTCTTGCTTACAAATCATTGCCATCTGTTTATAGTCTTAAAGGAGAATTTCTATGGTTTCTTGAACACTGTTCTTCCACCTCTTTTTACTGGGTGAACTAATTCAATCTATTCTAGCATGCTTGTATCTAGTGGCATAGGCAGAAAGTTCGTAAGGTGGTTTATAGGCTTAATGGGAGGGGTTACGGAGCTACAACTCATATTCCTATGTTTGATATTCAAAATTTCATTGTAATGGGGGGTGGGTGGGTTACAATCCCCAAAACTGCTTCTTGGCTACATCTCTACTTGTATAATAACACTGTTCTTAACTTATAATAATGATAGTGGTTATTTCCCAACAGAATTAATAATTGTGTATTAAAATTAAAAATTTCCATTTATGCGGATGGTTTTCCTCTGCATAGTTTTGTTTAAAAAAATTACCAAAGTATGACCTCATTCCCTTCCCAAGATGAAACTTTCCAGAAATGATGCAAGTTTGTGTGTTATTTTTTTCAAAATTTTAAAAGTACCGCTTTTGAGAAATTCAAGGTCAAAGGGTTCATGACGCGACATTGAAATCCCAAACTGCCCAACATTAGTTATATTGGATATCATATGAAAGCTTATAATCTACAACATGGTTTTTATTTCATCTATCTCATTTCTAGCTTGAGTAATAATAGTTTTTGTAACTGCACGTAAACAGAAAATCATGCCGTTTTCCGAATTTCAGAGGCCTATAATTTAAAAAATACTGTAGTTAAAAATCTGAAAACTTGGATTTTTCACTATCTCTGATAGTACATCTAATGAGCTAAATTTGAAAAAAAATCCAAGAAGGTGAGATTCAAAAGTGCTATGGTTTTGGTTCACTTGACACGTAATGACCCATATATTTTTTCTTTCTTTTCGACCCTTCTCTCACTTCCTGTTTATTACAAAGCTTTATACAATAATTTTTGCCGCCCACGTATTAATTAGCTCAAACTAGAGCTTATTTGTTTTGGAGAAAAAGAGACGCTTTCCCCATCCTGGATTCGAACCAGGGTACAAAGCTTTTCTTTGTTTTTGGGTAATTCACTTCCCTTTTGAAACTCCCCCTATTCTTCGTTCCAGATGGAATGTCGCCCTCCCAACTGATCTTTGCTAGAGGTCTATGTCCTCTGATTGACCCTTTGAAGTTGTATGTTAGATTAAAGCATACTTGATTATGACAATAGATTGGCGGGTTGTTTTGCCCTCCCTTTTTGTCTTTCTGTTAAATCTTCTCAAATAAAAATTGCTGTTGTAAACCAAAAGCCTGGCCTGCACCACTTGGCTAGATAGGCTACTGGCCTGGCCAGTTTCACACATGTTCAGTGTACAGGTCTTCTAGTTAAATACCAAGAACCCTTTAGAGGCCAAATCAGATTAGTACCATTAAATAAATTATGTTCAATTCCCCAACCTTTACATACATGCTTTCATAGTGACAAATTATATAAAGTAGGGTTGTGGAACCTTTACACTTGGAAGGCCGTAGTAAGTTATAATCAAAGAAGGCCAGACTCAAGAAATTTCACTTAGATACAGGGGCGTAGCTATTCAAAAATTATGGGAGGGGACACGAGCAGTTTTTAACAGACCATATGATTTGGTGTTAAACACAATAATGTATTTTGCTTCCTAATGAGCTGGGCTTTAGACCCCTGAGCCCCCTCTTTCCTATACCATTGATTAACCCTTTACTCGGAAGTTTTTTTTCATTCGTATTACCAGCAACTCGAAGCGATTTTAGTGAAAAGATCATATTCACATGTAAGTTTGATATACGCATTAAAAGAAAAGTCATCGTTATATCTTATTATTTTTTTAATTCTTTATGAATACAAATGTTATGATATATAAAAAAAACAAAAAATTATAAAATTATTACATTTTGTAATCGTCCAAAGTGTGATACCTCTCGAAGCAATTGCCAATATGTAATCTTGGCTTTTCTAGACAGGTATCACAAAAATAATGGGTCTGCCGTCTTTCGCCCGGAATTTTTCTATTGGAACACACTACACAATCTTTCTTGGTTCCAGAACGTATAATGTGTAGGTGGTTGTTGAGCCTGCCCTCCGTATTTGGTGTGTGAGTGTATTCTCGAGATGTGCTGTTTTGTCGAAAATTCCCAACCAATTGCTCCACCAACAATTTTACAAACTTCAAATGTGACATTGGTTTTCATTATTTATTTTTTTAGCAGAAGTGTACAATATGTATGAATTTACTGTACACATTTCCATCCCCCAGAAAAATAGTTTTCTCCACCATTTCAGGGATTTTCTTAAAAAACAATATGTTGCAGCATATTGGTCGGCCCGATCTACTCCACGCATATTTTTTGTGTAATCAATAACCATTTTAGGTTTTTGTATTCTGACCAATTCACCACCACGTACTCTTCTATGAATCGATATCAAACCCATCCACCGCCTTTTCTAACAATACAAACACCCATAACTAGTTTTTACGATTTGTTTGTTCTTATGTTAAAACTGAAAATTATTTGCATCGTCTCGTAGCGGAGCCCTCGAGGTCGCAAGGGTTAAATATATAGCACAACCTTGATCATTCAGAGCTGCGTTTAACCGAAACAGCCATCTGTTGTTATTATTTTAGCGAATACTAGATTCAGAGTCATTCCATGTCAAATCACCCAGAGGTGGTTGCTCGACCATTTTGTTAATTTTTTATATTTCCACCATAGGTGGCCTTGCTAGTGACATGCTCAAAACTATTTTTGAAATTTTTTTATCTGTCGCCATTTTGGATTTACACTCATTTTTCTTTGCAGCAGCAAGCAAAAATGAGCGTTTACAAGGGTTTTGAAAAAAGGCTGCTGTGTGGTTTCTATTACAGATAGCATGTTCTGGTTTTCACTGTCTTAAAGTAGAGATCCTGGCCTTTCAAAAAATGTATATGTATGTAAGATGAAGTTTTGGTAATTGAGACTTCAATGGGCTTAAATATAGCCCTCATAATGAAAAATTTTGCCGATTTTAAAGATCTGTAAAATCAAAAGGGCTTGAAACTACAGGATGGAATTTTTTTTAAGTACTATAACTAGAAGGGTCTCCAGCCATGGTGAAAAAATCCTGGGTTGTAAGCCCTTCTGGCCAATTTTGAGCTCCAAAATTGGAAAAATCTCCAAATTTGTGAATTTCAAAGTCAAATACCTCAAAAGGGGGACCTGCCAACAATCAGAATTTTTGGCCATGGATACTCCTACTAGTACTTAATAAAACCTGCAAAATTCATTTGGGAATCACACTGATGTTCATGTTAGGATATCAAATATCTCTAAATATAATAGCATAAACATGATAAAATAGGTTTAAAATACCCTCATTTCCATTATTTTATAATCCCTAAAAATAAATAAATTAATAATTATTTTATAAAATTAAAATAATTCATTATAGATGAGGGATCATATTCTGTGTAAAAAGTTAGGCTATATGTGTTTCTTCCCATTATCTCAATGTAAATTTTCTTACAATTATTTCTAAAATTATATTCTATTTACATCATTTAAGATATAGTTCTATAAACTGGACCATTACTTTTTCAGTTACTATTTTATATTTGAAATCATACTATTGTGTTTCGTTAATCAATGTCTTATTTCTTCATATGTGCTTGTAACTTCAGTGACAGTTCTGTGTTCTGTTGAGTAATGTTGTATGTTCTCCCCGTAGCAGTGGTGAAGTCACATGGTATCAGAACATGCATAATGTTGTTCAACTTCACCCAAATAACATAATTTCTTTGTAAAGTAAAACTAGTTGATGGCCCACCAGGATTGAAGAACATCACCTTTTGTTTTCTTTTGACATTTCGTTTACTTTACCCACATACCACCTGTCATTGTAAACACAAACGACATTGTCATTTTTAGCTAATTTACTAAAATCAAATGTTCTTGGTGATCCATCAATTGTGAACTCCACATGGTTATTCTGAAATGATGCAGATATTCTGCTTATCAGAAGAGTTGACAAGTCTTTGGGAATGTAACAGTGGTGATCTCTTGTTCTTTCAAATCTCTGAACTTCATTGAAGTGATCATTGAGATGCTTTTGCTCGTTTTTTATGTCACTTTCAGTCACCAAGATAAAGTTTATGCCTTTAATATTTTCCATACAAAATTTATACATGGCCTTTGGTGTAAGGATGTGGTCCTCAGTTGGGTGCTACAGACTTGCTTTTGCTACAAGTCTCTTTAACGTCCCACCAATTCTATCACAAGGACCCTTGCCATGACTTGTGGCCATGTGTTTGATATGGAATGACTCTCAATGCTTTCAGTAAAAATGTTCATGTTTGCTTTCTAATGTACTCTGGCCTTAAGAGAGAAACCAATGCAGATGGTAAATATTGGACATATAAGCTGATGTTTGTATAATTTTTATATATATATATCTGGTATATACGAAGATATCAGACTACTTACAAAAGAATTAATATCTTAATTCACATATATATTTTCTGAGGATTTCTGTATTGACAAGTTGAGAAATTTTGATGTTTGAAAATTCCTGATCATATTTATGAATATTTCCATATCTAAAAATATGCAACTTGGTCACTGACATTTGCTATCCAAAAGTTACTTAGGCGTTCTAGGTCTGAATGTGTGAAAAAACACATTCGTGAATATTGTATTCTCTTTAGAATATTTCCACTGTAAAATATTTATTCATGAAAAATGCTTAGAAAACTAAAATGAATGGCCAGTAAGAGGTTTTCATAGAAATCATCCATGAAGACCTCTTGTGGCCCATTATAATTGATGCCAGCACCCAGCCGTTGAGAAACACTGATTTAAGGAAGAATAACGTTACTTATTTTTCAATTCATGGTAGGTAAAATTTCCTTTTCTTTTGC
>QLNU02015360.1:306419791-306431954 GCA_006491805.2 Dysdera silvatica
CCCCAAATGAGAGCAACAATGATTCTGATCTTGCAACGTGCGTCGGTGAGATTGGTAGAAGGAAAAATAAAGGATTGAGCAATCGAAATTTGCGTCATATAAACAATAAAAATTGAAAAAAGACATAAAAAATTATGACTGGGTCAGAAATGTTGGTTGTCAAAACGAAATTTATAGGTGTAACATACAACTAATGATCGCTAATTTCAAACCCTGGCCGTGTATACTGGTTCTTCTCCCTGCTGTTTTTCTCCATGTCCCGTGATTGTTGAAAGTGCAGATAAGAACCAGTATTCAAATTAATCGCGACCTACATCACGTTTTCGTTCTCACATGACATATGCCGAGAAGGGGGGGAGGTGACGTTTAATGTTTGGATTGCTTGATTATTCTGTGCCTCTATATTTATACTGTAAGGAAATTGCAAAAAAGTTTTTTTTTTTAAATAATTCAGTAAGAAAAGTTTTACTTGCCAATGACAAATTTTCAGTCGCCATTTTTTTTTCTGCACTTCAATTGAATAGAAGGCATGTATATTTTTGTATTATGTTGAAACTTTCTAAAATTATTTAATCCTGGGTAAGTTCTACTCTAGCCAAGTATTGCAGGGTTCCCAATGGGTCTTTTTTTTAAGTAGAAGTCTGCATTAGTAGAGTTCTTTTATTATTTGGTCACTTTTTTTTAACTTTAACTGAAGCTCATTCGGTAACTGGATGGTTAAATGTAAATAATTGGTGATATTCACATGTTTACAAAGTCCTTTCCGTAAGCAATCGTTGTGCCAAATAGAAAGTCGTAAAAGTTATATTTTTTTATGTATTTAACGATAATTTAAAGGTGGTTATTAAAAAAAAGAGAGAGAGAGAAAAACAAAAATATCAAAGCCTGCAGTTTTTGATTTCATGGTGTTAGTTTTCTAGATTTTTCGAAGACAGTACTTCTAGATGTACTAAGTATCTGAATTTAAGAACCATACTTCAGAGTTTATCAACTCTGTGATATGAAAACAGGCTTTATGTAATATATTCCCACTCTCCTATGTGCACCAGTTTTTTCTCACTGTGAATACAATACAATCTATTTTATTGACGCATGAAAGTTATGCATTTATTTTAGAAATCTTGTTTTCTTTCATGGAAAAAGAGAAATATTCATTTGCAACCACCCAGCTATTTTTTTAAACTTACCTAGCGACATGTCTACTTCTATTTGAAATCTGGTCATAACTCCATATTCAATCCATTTGTATGTTACATACTTTTCATGAATAATTGTTTTTTCATTGGCTGTATTTCATTATAATGGACAATGTACCAACAAACAAATTTGCTGGTTATTTCTCATCATTAAAATTAATTTCGCGGAGATAAACCATGGTTAATACATATTTAATTGTGATTTTTTTAGGGAGAGTCGGATTAGTGGCATAGCAATTAAAAAATTATGCTGCTTAAGTAGTTTTAAAGAAGATCCTGTGATGTGGCTTTAGGGATGATAATGTGTTTTGATAACAATTCAATATAGGGGCCTTGAGTCCCCCTTTCCTATGCCACTTAGGTGATGAATTGATACTCTTTTTAAATAAATTGATATGTTAAAATTGGAAGTTTTTAATATTCTTCAGCTATTCTATAAAATATTGATGAAATTTTTTGGGTATATTATAGTGTCTTGAATAAATTTATTGATACACACGCTTTCTGAAAAATTGCAAGTATGATATGAGACTTTATAATAAAATAAAAATTTTAGTTCTTTTTGTTTGTTATTCCACACTCTGTGATAAAATTCAAATTCTACGCGGCCAAAAAACAAACAAAAACACTGTCTTAGGTCTGTATTGTTCTCTCTCTCTTTTTTTTTTTTTAAAGATGATCCTTATTTTCCTGTGAAAAGTCTGCTGGGAACTCTGCTAATAATAATTTGTGTACAATTGCATAAACACATCATTTTAAGTCTGATTCAATAATCTGTTTTTGGCTTCTATCTTTCCTCTGTGTGTGTGTAAAGTTTTTATACTTTAATGAAGTATTATACTTTTAATGAAGTTTTGTAATCACAGGGGCATTGGAATTTGTGCTGTCTTCCATTTTCAGTAAATTATCTAGCAAATTAATATCTGAATTAATAAATAAATTAGATGATAAAAATAATAAAATTCAAGGAAATATAAGGATATAACATCAGAAAAGGGTTTAAGCCCTGAAAAAAAAATGGAGAAACTCAAGCCTTATTTCTGTAAGTGTTAAAGAAATGTAAAAAATAGAAGGATAAAGTTCTGACCAGAGAACTTTTGCACAAAATTCTAAACATTTATAATTTTTCAGTTGAGGCTTTTGAGCTAACATGTTTTGTAGCTTTTCATTAAAACATTTTTATTGATTTTGTATGAATTATAATTCTGCTTCTTATTTTAATGTCCATACTAGGCAGAATAAGTAAAGGATTGGTAAAAGAAATATTTTTATTTGATAGTTTAAGTTCACGTATATGGTCCTTTTTGCCAAATTGGTCACTACATCAACTATTTTTGAGAAAAAAAATGGCTCTGCCCCTGAATGTAACCTTAGCTGACCTTGCACCATAAAACATGAACAGCAGTGCTACGTATGCTTTGCAGATTGAAAGTTCATATGGCAGACTACTGTATGTTCGTTCAATGAGTGTTGACACAGCATTCTGCAAATAGCTTTCGATAGCAAATGCTTTCCTGTATTACTTCAAGAGAAACATTGTACTGGTAATACAGTAAAACCATCTTTAATGGCCACCTCTAAACTACTGTACTTCTGAAGACTGGTGATATATTAATGCAACCAAACGTGTTCCATAGGATTAACATTAGAAATCTAATCTTTGAATAGAAAATTCCAAACGATGGATGGTACTAGACAGTAAGCATCTTGAAACAATCATTAGCAGCCATCAAAGTATGTTTTTTTAAAAATTTGTTTACAAGCCAAAGTGTTAACAATGTGAATTAAAGTTTACCTGTGCCCTCAATTGGACCAGTCTCTAACTGTTGCTAGGCAACTTCATTGTGCAAAGGTAATTGGAAAAGTTAGCCGCATCTGAAGCTGGTATTTTCAGAAAAGGTATGGTAAAACCATTATGATGAGGTTGCATTCCTGCCCCATGAATGATGACATATGCGTGAGAAATGAATCATGGCGGAGTTCCATGATTCAGAAAAGGTAGGACAGAGCTTAGATGAGATAAAGTAGGATAGGAGATATGAGTGATCATTTGGCGACCACAAAAACACTTGGCCGAAGATACAAGGTACCAAAATAAACAGCAGCATGGAAGGAGAGAACGGCCAACGAGACGGGAAGGCACAGCATATCAGGCGAAGGACATCAGAACCAAAACAGCAGAGGCGCCATAACGGTAAGGATGGACACAAGACTGAAGAGATAAGCAGAGTCAGCTACAGACTCCGGAAAGGAAAATACTGCTGAACACTCTACATTCTTTGAAAGCAGATACACAGCCATTGCAAGAGAAAGTGGCGGAGAGGAGGACAGAAAAAGGCAATTAACCAATTAAATCCAATCCATCAATGCAAGGCAAAACTAGGAACAGTAACCAGAGCAATAACCTTGGAGTTAAGATAAAGAAGGGGGCAAAAAATAAAATTGGAGAAATGAAGAAAAAGGAAAAGTGATGTGCCAAGCATCCGTTCCCTCCAAGAACCAGAGCCGGAATCTCTGTTGCTAGGCAACACTTCAGCATTACGTTCCAGGTATTGTTTTTGATAGGTCTGGTTCTTCGACAAGTTAAATACACCTGCGATGGACCATCCTTTCTACAGGTTATACTTTCTATTTAAAGCTGGTTCTTACCCATTGTGATTCTTTGTGCATTGTTACCATTGCGTAGTGTGGCATCCATTGAACTTCATTGTTTGAATGTGAGTATGTAATCACGATGAGTTCTAAACAAACATTTTTAGGCTTAAAATAGAAAATTAATCATCCAAATCTAGATTAACTATATTATGTAGTTAAACAGTTACTTCGACACTGGCGTAAGGTTTAAAAACACGACGTTTCGGGAGCCAACTGCTCCCTTTGTCAAGTGAAGGCAGAATGCATTCTGACCCATAGTCTGCAATCTTGTGAGCTGTGGCCAACTATGATATCTCAATTAACTCTCCTAGCATTCCAATAGTGTCTCAACGTAGCCTTTTTGCCTGTAAGGAAGTTCTTTAGGGTTAGTTTAGTTTAGTGATGTTCTTTGTCTTCATGCTGATTTGCTAGTAATTTTCGATCATGAGGACTATGCAAAACGAAATCAATAGTAAAGTTTCTTTGACAAGGTGTTCTCATGTTCATAATATTTTAAATTGTGATCATGTACTATTGAACCTGAATTTTTAAATAGGCGTATTAAGCAAATGCCCAAGGCACTAAATTTTAGGAGGGTGAATTTTCAAAAGACTGCAGAAGTTTTTTTTAATTGCAATCTATCGTTGAATTCTGTCGATTCGCTTTCTCTGGAAAAGCAGCCATCTCTCTCTCAACATTGGGGAAAATTTTCATTGTATAAAATAAATTTATTCATAAAGCTTTGTTGTATAATAATGCATGTAAGGTAATCTCAAATCTCTCTCCTCCCTCCCCACCAGCTACTCCGCGATTTTCTGTCTCTGTCACATTTGAAGATGGATTGACGGAATTCTTATTTCTACGAGCAGAAAATTCGTCATAATAAACTTCTCCTACATTTTCCATAAATTTTTGTTACATTTTGGGGTTGGGAAAGAATCCTATGTTTATATTGGGCAAGTGTCCGTAGTCTAAAATTTTAAAAGGAGGATCTTTATTTTTAATCACAGTCTTAGTCCATAGAATTACGTTGATCCGTCCTATCCTTGACAGCATATTCCTTGTTTTTGTCTCAACTTCAAGTTCTGAAAATTTTCGTGAAACAAGCCTCCTCCCCATCACAAAATAAAACTTGGGAATAAAAATTTGTTTGTCAAATTAAATAAATTAATTCCCAAAAACATTGTTATTTTACCTTATAATGCACATAAGGTAATCATACCTCCCCCCCTCCTCCACATACTACATGATTTTCTGTCGTATTTGAGGAGCAGGATCGACAAAATTGTATTTGTTTGTTTTAGCATAAAATTCTTCATAAACGCCCCCTACGTTTTCCGTAGTTATATATGTAATATGGTAAGTAGGTCTATGGGCGATCAGATTTTTATAAAATTTTTAACAGTATTCGCTGTAATTGTAAAATTCTGTTAGTTTATCATCTGTAGAATCACAATACTTTCGATGTAACAACATATTCGCCGATGAATAAATTTTAAATTGACTAAAACCATTTGCTTAACTCAGGAAAAAAATTGGAGTGCCATGACACTTCTGTTCTACTAATTTCTAACTATGGTATGAATATGTAATATATCTATTATCTATCAGTTTTTGTAAGAATGTTATCCTTCTGGATAACCGGTAATAGTCAATGCACAAACTACAGGAGCAGAGTTTTGTAGTTTTTTCATGGGGAATTTTTACCGATAGTAGTTTTTCTGACACCCATGCTTGAGCTCAAACTAGGGCTTTTTAATGTATGGGAGAGGGAGAAAAATACCACTGTGGCCTAGAGTCGAACTAGGATCTCTCTGTTAGATCCAGAGTGCCTTAATGGCTAGACCAAGGCACAGGGACAATGCTTTTTCTCCGCATATAAGGTTTTGTAAGATATTACCCTTCTCAGAATAACACAATTGCCAAATGGTCAGTACACATAGCTACTGGGGTAGGTTTTTTGTAGTTTATTGTGGGGAATTTTTACAGAGAGCGTTGGTGTCAGAAAAACTACGATCTAAAAATTCCCCACGTAAAAACAGCAAAAACCTTGCTCTGGTGGCTTTGTGTGTTGACCATTATTTGGCAATTGTGTTGGAAGTGTCATTCTTGTGCTTTGGTGGCGTAGCGGTTAAGCCACTCCAGATTTAACGGAGAGACCCTAGTTTTACTCTAGGCCAGGGTGATATCTCTTTTTTTGCTATATATTAAAAAGTTTTAGTTTGAGCTGAAGTGTAGGTGTTTGAAAAACTCCATCAGTTTTACCTGAGTAATATTTATCGGGACTTACAAACACAATGGCTTGAAATGAACTTACTTGAAATTCCCTCCCCTACCTTTTAAACAGTATTTT
The DNA here is from genome assembly GCA_006491805.2 of Dysdera silvatica. Classification (NCBI taxonomy): domain Eukaryota; kingdom Metazoa; phylum Arthropoda; class Arachnida; order Araneae; family Dysderidae; genus Dysdera; species Dysdera silvatica. The sequence continues at coordinate 306,425,975 of QLNU02015360.1, forward strand.
TTTCTTTTTCTAGTTTTTCTTTTAAACCTCAAACTTTTCATTGTCATACAATCTTTGTCCAATATTTAACATTTTATGTATGTCTTTATTATTTTCTAGATGAAAAGGGAACAAAATGTGAAAAAAATCTAAAGGTATGTTTATTTTATATACAGATGTAAATTTTATCAAAATTATATATATATATATTAATTATAGAATTATAATGTTTTCCTTCGTAAAAAGCAATTTGTTCCAAACTGGACTTCAAAGAAATTTCAGCTTATTAGATTTATATAGAAATCTGGTTCTTTCTTTCAGCCAAGTTTTATGAAAGCCAATTGGCAAATAACGATAGTTTCTGAACAGTTAACAAAGTTTATTTTAAACTTAACATAACTAAAAAGAAACTTGTTAGGTAAAAATATCACAGAACATTTACTGACTAGCTATCCACTCATGCTAGTGTCTATTGCAAAAACAAGAATCAAAAAGCGCTAAATTCTATAGTTACAAATATTTAAACTAACGTACTACCAAAACACGCTTGCACAATCATAATGTAGTCAGTCCACCTACGCTTTTAGCACCACAGCAAGGAAATCGATTACGATACAATTAACAACAATTGATATACACAGCTGTATGCTACATAACACTCCCTTGCCAGTGTGAAACCCAGGAGAATGTGACAGTACATTATATCCTAAAGTGCATGACATCACCAGATCTGGTGCGAACTTCTTTCGGATTAGGCTGGGCATCACCTTTCTGTTGTGATCACACTTCTTTAGAGGATAATACCTTTGAAGAATCCATTGCGTTAAACAAGAAAGCAGGCTTTAGCCTGTCAACTGAAACAGTGTCTGCTTTACCCTTGACATCCAAGGTAAAAAATTTTGGTCATGACTTTATGACAGCAAATGGACCTGCATATGGCTGATGAAGTGGTCTTCTAACAAAGTCCTGATGGACAAAAACATCATAGCCAATGACAGTTCTTTATGGACAAATACGTCTTTTGATTGACAACAAGTTGTCAGAACAGGCTGCATACATTGCATGTGCTCTCGTAGCTTAGCTACATACTCCACGCTGATAGACTGCATTGGAAATGAACCAAAAAACTCTCCCGGTAGATGCATGGATTTTCCATAAGTTAATTCGGCGACGGGTGCACCTGAGTCCTGACGTAATGGTGTCCGAATTCCCAACAAAACCATAAGCAAAACTGTGGTCCAACTTTGAGTATTATAACATTTAATTGTGCTTTTAAGATGTCTGTGGAATCATTCCACTAAACCATTTGTGGATGGATGATACACAGTAGAATGTGCTTTACTGATACCGAGGAATCTAGTAAGGGCTTGAAAGAGATGACTTTCCAATTGTCTTCTGCAGTCAGTGGTTATTTGCTGCAATACGCCAAACCTGGCCACCATCCACTCACAAACGTGTTTGCGACTACTTCGGTGGCAATGTCCTTGATTGAAAACGCCTCTGGCCAGCATGTAAATCAATCTAGGTAAGCATAAGCTTGAGAGATGGGTAAAGGTTCAACTATATTCAGGTGTACATGACTGAATCTTGGGTAAAATAATAGAAAAGACACAAGTGGCGACTTAACATGGTGATGTATCTTGCTTCGTTGGCAGTCGAGGCATGACCAAACCCATGCTGCTGTGTCACGCTTCATTGACTTCCAAACAAATCTTCGTTTAATAAGGTCAAAAGCAAAGTTGGCAATGAGAAGTCAAAAACTAGTTTTTGATCTGATGATGCTTTAACCAGTTGAAACCGTTAAACACTCAAAACTTTGGAATAAAAGGCTTTGAAATTAGTGAATTCCACATGTATCATCAATATCCAGGATCCACATATTAGACTATTAGTAGCATATATTAAGCAAATTTATAATTACTGTGAAGGATTTAATCAAATAAAAATTTACAGTTGCCACCAAGGGTTGAAACTTGTGAATTTTTGTGGATGCCCATGGGGCAGCCACTGGAAATATTTTGGTTGCCTCCAAGTTAAGTTTGTTGCCCTAAGTTATTTATTGTACAAAATGAGAAATTTTAGCGATGGTCATTACAATAATATAATAAATATTTATTCGTAAAATTGCCATATTCGCTTGCATATTAAGGAGTGAAAATAGGAATAGAGGATTTGCCCATGATGCAATTCTTTTAATCATCATCTGTTGTACAGCTATGGTCTGTACAATTATCACTCTATGAGACAAGCGAATCTTCTGGCAAAAGAAGTGACTGTTTTCGACTTTTATATAGTTTCTGGTATGGTTTTCTCTGTTTTGCACTTAACCACACGTTAATGACTTCATTTGATTCAAAATCTTCGCTACGTGCAGATGATAGTGTTATTTGTATTAAGTCTGTTGTAACGAAAACATGCAGTTTGCTTTGCCAATTACCTTTTACCCTTTTCATGACAGAAAAACCTTGTTCACAATCCACACTCTGAGTTGGAAGACTGAGAAGCAAGTCTATTAACGATGAAAAATTCTTTATAGTATTCGGTTCATTCATAAAATTCCACTCATACTTGCAGACATTCTTGCGTTTTATGTACAAAAAATGTTTAAAATCAATCCATTTGCACATGATGCTTTCCACACAACAGATGTTTTCTGACATAACATCATCAAATATTGTAATGCATTTAGTAATTTCTCTGTCCCCACATGTTTTTTCAAACTTTCCGAGCCAAATTTTGAAATTCAAAATGTTCATAGAATTTATGATTGAAACATCTTCAAATCTATTTTTCAGTGATTGAAGAAGAGATTTTATTGTTACCGATGAAGCAGCACAATCTTTGTAAGCTTGGAGTTTTATTTTTACATTATGAAATAGTTTTGAAGACGGAATGCTACTAAATTTGATTCCTGGGCTTGATTCTAGTTTTTCCGTGTACATAAGGAATTGTGTAATGTAGAAAATACTTCAAGGAGGGGCAAATTTTGTAGTTGAAAATTTAATGATAACTGACTGAGAATAGGCAAAATGTCCATCAGAAAATGCAAGTATAAAATAAAGTTCTCTGATGGAATTACTGTGAAAACCTGTTTTGACTTGCCCTTCGCTTCAGCACTGTGTCCACTTACAGAAACCTGTTCAAGGTGTTTAATAACAGCTGGATATAACTGATGAACTGCAGTTGCAGCTTCAAGGGAGTAAGTAATCCACCTCGTTTCATCAGCATGCCTGGGTTTCACAAATCTTGTTTTTAACGCACTGTGTGTTGTTTTGAGACCGGCCATACTTAGAGCACTTCTTGAATAGAAACAATACCGTCTCTGAAGCGTTTGTTGAAAAGTTTTATGATATTGATAAGTATTAAAAACTACTTTGTCAAACTGGTAGCAGCAGTACAAAACATGTGTTGAAAATCTGATTATATATTGCATTTTAGCGATATTTTCAATATTATAAATATCGAGATTAAAAAAAAGGAAAATTTTAATTGCCCCAGGGGCAACTGCTTTTTTTTGTTTAACTTGCCCTTCTAAAAATTTGAATGTCGAGGCAAGCGGGCAACTGTAAGTTTCGACCCTTGGTTGCCACTTTATTAGGGTAAAATCAATAATATAAACATGAACGTTAAAACCAAAGGAAAAGGACCGTTGCTATCTTTTAAGAATACAAACATTAGTATTAGCTACATGATGAAATATCAATTGTTGTTAATTTGTATTATATTTAAATTGTTTCCTTTTGGTTGTCCTAGTAAGTTGAAAGGCCAGTGGGCCTTTTCTCCTGTTTTTTGGTAGTGTAAGAAGGAAATTTTTGAGTTGTTAATGTTTTCTTGAAGTAAAGACCAATAAATTACTACTAGTCATTCAATTTTGTTTTCTGCCTGCGTTGTCTTCGTTTACAATTACAATACAAATAACTTTTACGAAAATATTTTTCTCTAAAAATACCATAAAAATGGAAAATAACAAATGCTAGTTACTGTTTTAAACGAATCAAGGTAAGAAAATTATTCTGAATTTATTGAAAAAAAATTAAGGTAGATGAAAACAAGGTTTCATGAATTTTTTACTCATTAAGATATTACAAGCTTTGAGCTTTTCTCAATGCTCAATCGATTCCATAGTTTAGAATGAGTAATTCCAAAATTGGAAAGCATTCTTTCAGTAGAAGTTGAACTGGCAAATTGTGACGAAAGCATTATTGTTGGTTCTGAAAATTCAAATGCTGCATTATTTTTCCGAAACCTTCACACTTTGAAATGCTTTTCCACCATAAAAAAGGGTGCATGTTACACACTGGCATTGAAATAAGACATGGTGTCTACTCATCTGGAATACCTGGAAAAGTCAGGGAAATTTGAAATACAAAGGCCAAAATCAGGGAAATTTGAAATTCATTGTTATAATAAATAACTTATTAAAATAATTTTCCTGAACTGTGCTTTTCATACCACATTACCTACTGAAAAATTTGAAAAACTTGTACTTTTGACTAAACTTCTTCCAAAAGTTACCATTTTGCACCAAAACTAATATAATTTATATAAAATTATTAAGACTATATATTTTTCAGAAGAAAATGTTTGCCAAATATATAACTAAAACTTGAAAAACAAAAAGTGTTTTTAGCTAAATTATCCAATCTGTAAGGGATTTTGATTATACCAATCTCCTTTTGCCCCATACGTTTTCTGCGAATTTAAATTTGACTTTTTGGGTGGTTAGCAGGGTCGACGCATCTGACTACGACCCTGCTGCTCAGAGGCGGAATATAAAATAACATCAGCGTCATTAAAAGACACCTTTATGAAAACATTGAATTAATGTTTATATCGACAGATTTTTTTTTTTTATTGCACCCAAGTAAAACGTTTTGGTAACTGAAGAAAATCTTTTAGGTGCCATTGATACCCAACATTATGCTCCTAATTTTTAAACGTAGGCATAGTGTAACTTCAAAAATCTCCAATTTTTCGCCATGCCCCTCAAAAAATTATGTTTCTTATGTATGCCATCATGTTATATGCATGAATTTTCATGTGAATCTGCTTGGCAGCGTTTAATGGCAGAATCACTATCATCTTTATCATTTTGTAATTTAAGGAAAGTATTGCATTTTATGATTCTTTGAGTAGAGCGGAATGTGAAACAGATTTTAGTTATTTTAATTTAATTAAAAGACAAACGAGACTTTGTCTATTACTTCATACTGTGGATTATTTGTTTATTAAGCTGTATAGACCAAGAATATCTGAATGTGATCTACTGCCTGCAATTTTTGGTGGAGAGATGTAGCATATGGATGTATAAGGCAACCGGATGTTAAAGTTTTGTTGTTTTTTTTAAATGGTTTTTTTATAATTTGTAAAATGCCTGTTTTGTTTATCATCGTCATTGTAAGTAATTGTGCTATATGTATGAACATACAACATAATGCTATGGGGAAAAAATAAATCTTGAAATTGCACCTAAGAAAATAATTTGGTAACTAAGGAAAACATGTTAGGTGCCATTGATGCCTAACTTTCCTAATTTCTGCCCCTGCTTTTAGTTTTATGCAATCTCTGCTTACTGTACATGCAGATGTATATTATTTTTTGTTGAATTACAATGGAACTATAATGACTAAAACAAGACCACATTCTGTAAATATTCATTGAACTTTATTCACAGAATATTTGCATACATATTTTCCGAACCTATCAAATCTAAAATTTCGGTTTTATAATTTAACACCCCCCCCTCCCAAAAAAATCTTTTGAGAAAATCGCATATTACTTACATACAATAATGGGAAAATTGGCTGAACCTCCCCTCCATATATATATATATATAGCTAGCCCAAGAACCCCCAGAATTTTTTTTTTCTGGCTGCATCACTGTTTATGCTGCTGAACCACATAATTCTTGATTGAAGGGTGGGGTGGGGGAAAAATGTGATGAAAACCTACCTTGAAATTTTAATGGAATCTTTGAAAAGTCCTGGAATTTTTTTTTACA
>QLNU02015360.1:306441864-306455154 GCA_006491805.2 Dysdera silvatica
TTATATAAAACGTTTATTGCAATCATAAGTTATTTGTGTTTTATGGGTGAGTTTATAATTTATTTACATAGTGTATACACTGAAGAACTAAAATGCTATGACCACCCCAACCTTGTTCGAATGGATTATTATTAACAATGAAATTAGAATAAATAGTTTCTATATTATTAGGGCACTTGGAAACGTCAAGTTCAGATTATAGCATTACTTTTCACATACCTTTAATACTAATTTCACATAATTTTTTTATATAAGTAAACGCATTTTGCAAATTGATAGATTTAGATTTTAATGTCTAAAATATTAAAACGTGCGAAGACAAATGTTGTCAATAGGAGTATGCCCATCAGAATAATGTTTTCAAAGCGTTTTCCGACGTTGGCTAGTATGATGAGAATAGGAAAAATTTCCAATTGTGACAGCCCGTACGTAATTTACGTATGACGTCATGAATTCAGTTTTCTCATTAAATGGGGATGGTACTTAAACGAAGTTTTTTTTTTTTTTTTTCAGTGGAAAACTTGCATTTCTATTGTAATCTGAAGAGGGCTTTAATGCTTTGGTTGATAAGTGGTGTTTGCCAAGACATGAGTGTTCAAATTTTGCTGTATGTGATACTCTAGACTTTAATTTCAATTAGCGCAAAAATGTATTAATTCGTCGCTCTTTTCAACGCTACTTTGTAATATAAATTTTTTTCAAGTAACTCCGCTATGGGCATTTCTTTTGAAGATTATAATACACCCTGCATATATATTCTACTGTTTGGCAAAGGCCATATGGGTGGTATAGCGTATAAATGTTGTAAGTTCAAAAATGGAACTTTCGAGCTGCCAGCTTTTAAACTACCTTTTTTTCAAATGTTTCGTTTTTGCAATTACAACATTTGTGAATTAAACCATCGATATATTATTTATATTTTGCATTCACGCAAAAATACTACGTAATAAAATTTCCGATAAACCATCATCACCAATAAAAACCGAATCAATAAATTTACTATTTGATTCTTATTATTTAAATTTTATTACGAAACAGAACCGTATTAATCAGATCATGATGGAGAAAGGCATTATATCCATTATTTTTACAAATAATTGTATATATGAATTTTGATATTTTTTAATGTTATAATATAGGTATTAATTTTAGCTAAAATAACATTTCTGTAATACTACATTTGCTACACATGTTTTAACCAAATTTTAATACGATCGTTTTTAGTTAAAAGTGATTTGCAAAAATTTTAGATAAATTTGTATGTCCTTAACATACCTTGCTTAAAAATTTAGTTACATCGTATACTTTGTCCGCAATGATCACCCAACAGTCATGAGATTCGCAATGCTCAGAAACTTGGGATAAGCTGAAAACTGTGCGGCTCGGATGCTTCTGCTTTTTGCTGCAAACTGAATCTGATATCGAACGAGGTTTAGTAGCACGTCTGCCATCATCGAACGAACTCTTTCTGCGGTTCGTTAGAGCCAGTTTAGAGCTATAGTTGAACAGTGATACCATTGTCACCTAAAAAATGAAAGTACCAATATTTATTAAAGAAGCAATATATTATAAAAACGTATATGTGCTTTATTCATAATGATAAGCAATTATCGAAGAAAATTATTATCGGAAAGAAATTATCAGAAAGTTATTATCGGAAAGAAATTATCAGAAAGTTAACTTCCCAATAGAAAACAACTAAACTATTTTCTGGAAAGTCAATAAGTGGGGTATTTTTCTAATATTGATACTCGAAAGGAACTAGGTGCTAGGATTCATAGGGAGCTTACATAGGTAATCAACGTTATATTGTAAAATATTCTCGTTAGAGAGTTTTAATATATATTGAACCCCCTCTTGTCTTTTACTTTGTTTGTCTGTCTATTGCAAATAAAAAGTGTGAGGTAAAGATTTCCTTTAAACACAATAATGATAGCTATTTCTAACGTTGAAAACCTACTGAGTTATTCACTATAAATGTACTACTACTCATTAATATGGTTACTCCGTAAAACTCGTCACGAAATCCCATCACGGTAAATTGTCACGCAATATCGTCAATAGTGAATTGAAAACTGGAATTTGGAGAGTTAGAATTTGGAAGAAAACTGCAACTTCCTAAATTCCAACTCGCCAAAAGTTAGCGAGTTAAGAATTGGAAATTGGCGAGTTGGAATTTGGAAGTAAACCCCAAATCGTCAAATTTTAACTTGCCAACTTTCAGTTTTCAACTCACCAAAATTTGACGAGTTAATTCCAATTTTTTCTCTGAAGGTTAACGGGTAAACACATGTGAACGGCACGTGTAAACAACAACAACAACAACCTAAGGCAGCACTTGTTGATTGACCTTTCTGTTAATGAGAAACAGATAAAGTAAAATAAAAACAAATTAAATGTTAATTGATCCCGCTAAATTTAAATATCGAACTTAGTCGGTTTCCTTTTACTTGGTTGTTGTTTATTTACTTTGCAAATATTTTTATTCGCAAAAATAAAAATAATGACAATGTACTAAATAAGCATAGGTAGTAAAGAAATGTATAAATTTTAAACCAGATAGGAATAAAGTATTTTTATATTTTAGGTATAGGTATGCATATTCATGTGCCAGAGAAACAGGAACAGTTGCTTCTATTTCAGAACATGGCACCACTCCCCAATCCTCATGCCCGTATCCAAGGGAATCTTAGGCAGGGCCGTGATTAGAGCAGGCGAACTGAGTGGTCGCCCAGAGCCGCTAAAAGTGTGTAGTACAAGTACCAAGAAATCAGTTTTTAGCGGTCCTTATATACTCTCGACCGAGTATTTGGACATTTGACCTTTTGAGTGTGACGTCATGCTTCCCACAATGATCATGTAACTTATAAATAGTAGTCAGAATAAATTTAGCATGTCAAAAGTTTAGCGTAACGTTTGAATTTCTTTTTAATATTTCAGTGTTAAAAAGATGGGAAGACGGTGAAATGTTGAACTACACTAAGCAACTGGCCATTTCTTTAGCCGATTTGAACGGAATAGACTTGTTCACAGAACTAAGTTCTGTTAACATCGCAATTGGATGCAAGATAACTAGAAATGTGTAGCCTGAAGTCGTGATTCCAATTATTTCAGGCAGGTGGACAATTACAAGTGCGGAGAATACCTCACGAGGCAATGGAAGACAACCTCACATGCCAAAATAAGACTGTGGTGACTCTGTTATGGTGTGAAGTGTTTCAAGATGGCCCTCATTTGAACCGCTGATATGCATGTAGACATTACTCACCAGCGGATGCTACATAAACATTCTTGCGGATTTGCACTCGTTCATATCTTGTATTCGCTTAGACAAGAGATAGCTCTTTCAGCAGGACAACAGGTTACTACGGAACCATGCGTCATTGTGCAGGTCGGTCGTAATTATATACGTCGGTGAAGTCGTAGCGTCACAACATGGTTGCTGGGCACAAGCAGCAGATTGGGCCCATTGACTTAACATTGACGATCGTAGTAATTAGCATTTCTTAAGCTTGCAAATAAAAATGGGTTTATATTTTGTAGCTTGTTGCAACCACCGGACTGTCGGGAATAAATGTTCTTTTTATAGATTCCCAAAAGACAAACGCAAACATGCTCTTTGGGCAAAAATGTCCAGGTATCTATAATTTCTATCAAAGGTCATTCAAATCACATCAACCGGGGCATTGACCTTTAATTTTCAGATTCCAATGATTTTTGATTTATATTTACCTATGGAGCAAATTGCAAATTTTCATAGTTTTCGGAGGTTCCGTTTTCCTGGAATTAATTTTTGGAAATTAAAAAATAAAATAACTTTTTCAGTGATCTTGAGTCACATTCATGTAAATCTAAGCACCTGTTTTAGCTAGAAAGTTCATCTTGAGCTCATTTTAAAGCCCTCTATATGCGCTTTCTCTGTGATATACATATGTACTGAGAAGATTTTTTTATCGTTTTTCAAAAAAAAAAAGAAAAAGAAAAAAATATATATTAATTCAAAAACACTATTTTTGAAAATAAAAATAAATAAATATATATATATTAAAGGAAAACTTCATTTAAGTACTTTTGCACGAATTCAGGGGATGGGACAATAATGAGATCAATGTTTTAAAAAAAATCTTCCCAACTGCATTAGAATTTAGATTTTAAAAAAAAATTAAATTCTGCCTGTATTTTCAAATAGTTCACAAAATAGTCATTAGCCATTAACTCTTCCAATTATATTTTAGAGTAAGTCACACATTGAAGGAATGTGAAGTTAGTTATATAGTACCGTGCCTCTCTCTTCGCCCCAAGAATTTTTTTCTGTATTCGCCTGTACGTTGGACCAAATTTCTGATATTAACATAAGAGAATTAGAAAGATGAATTTTAAATTTAGTGGTTTGTTTAATAAATTTTTATATTTGGTTTTTATTCAAACTTTTGTGTTCATGTATGTTACAAAAGCATTTAATTTGTTGTATTTCATTTGGGTTTTTTTTTTTTGGTGGAGGGTTAATATATGTATATATATTCAAAACATGTCCATATACTTTGGGTAGTTTTGTTCAGAATTCTTGTTCTATTAATAAGTCTTGATGCCGCAATCATTTTCTTTAAAAAATGTTTTGATCTTTTATGAAAATCAATTCTTTTCTCCTTAAATTTACAGTTTTGATTTTATAGATCTTTAATTTTCCATTTATTTTTTGTCTGTAGGGGATATGGAAGAATATCTAATAACTTGAAATATAATTTCTTTTTCTAATTATAACCCCCATCAACGACGTAGTCAGGTTTTTGTTAAGGCTGGCCCCTTAAAATAAATTTTTATAATTTATTTATTTTTTATTTCCTTGAAGTGGGGTACGACCAAGCCCCCCTGAAAAAAAACGGATCTTGTATATATACACACTGAAAGAACAATTTATCTACTTCGTTCATGAAATTATTGAAAAAAATTTAATTTGTTACGAATCTGTCAAGTGTTTTTATGGCCCTTTAATTTCCTGCAAAAATTTTTTTATAAGCGCACTGAGAGTTACACAACCAAATATGTGTCTCTTCCAGAAAAATAATATACGTGCATATAATAAATTGCTCTTTCAGTACATGTGTATATATATGCATACATAAATGCACATAGGGTACAGTAATACTATATACTTTACTCTTCATGGAAGCATGAATTTGTTCTCGCATTTCTTCATTATCAGGGTCATAAAAAAAAGATCGAACATGTGAAGAACGTATAGCGTTTTCTGCACGTTCGATCAGTTTCGGCTGATCCGAAAAAAACACGGAAATTTCATAAAATGAGAACATTTTAAATCTATCTCATAAGCATAACATAGCAAATGGCAGTTTGTTTGTGCCCAGCGCCATATTGAAACGTCACACTTCACCGACGTATTAGAGTCTAAACTGGTCTAGAGGAGCATTCCTCTGAGTTTAGAATCACAAGTTGGTCCAGTCAATCACCGGATTTAATCCCAATAAAGCACATTCAGGATGCATTTTACCGTGACGTCAATACTTGAGTTCAACGTGCCGCCAACGCTTAAGTTCCATTACTAGCGAATATTAATGAATTGCAGACCATTATGTACGAAGCATGGTATGCACGATCGACAGAGCACTTCAGAGAACTCGTGGAGTCCAAGCTGCGGTAATCCGATCAACAGTAGAGATTACATGTTATAAGACAGACATCCTAGTTTTGATGGCATATGAGTGTGCGTGTGTAGTATTAAGAAATTTTGAGACTTTCATTGTTCTAGACAAATTTTGAAGTAAATATCATAAACTTTTAAGATATGAGAAAAAGAATATATTAAAAAGCGCAACATCCACAATTATGTAATTAGCTGTATATAAACCATTCTTTAAAGTCATTAAAAAATAACAATTGCATTATTCATAGTACAGAATGCTAACATATATTTTTTAAAGTCAAAAATGTTGATAGGTGTATGAGCTATAATATAAGGAGTTCGGCGATACGCGGAGGATATTGTCTATTTTTTATCTATAACGTGTATCTATAACGTGTATAGATATAACGTGTATAACGTTTTATCTATAACGTATCTTGTAAAGCCTCGTGTGTTGTTTCCCATTCAACAATCACCAAACAAAAAATGAAAACATATATACCCTCTCCCCCCCCACACACGCTTTCTTGCTCATTTAAATTTTCATGAAGTATATCGGATTGGATTATACGTTTTCAAGATTTGTAATCACCTGAGTATAAGACTCACAACATACAGAATATTAGATCATTTTTGAAAAGATCTTGAATTCCAAATCGCAAATCCAAAAAAAAAAACCGTATTTATAATTTGAAACGAAAGCTCGCAAGCATCAGAATCCCATGATCTTTCTTAAATTAAGGTCTTGTGTGTCCGTATGAGCAATTTATGTCTTTGTAGCTGGTGCTAAAGTTGCCTACTCATACTATCAGAAGAATGTTATAACTTAGTCAGGGCTTGGCTATTTTTAAATCATCGTTAAAAATGATGAATTTGAACAGCTGTAAGCTAGATTGCAAATCTAAGTTTCGCTGTGCGCATGAGCGCTTTCGTTACGTAAATATGCATTTTTCAATATAAAATTTCACTGCTAATGTGGTTTACATAAAAATAGTTACTCAACTGATTTTCCTTGATGTCTATATACGTTTTTATTAAACTTCTTTTATTCGCATATTAAAATTTCTTTAGTTGTATTTTTTTCTATCGTTTTTACGTTTTTCATTATTAAAACTTGGTGTCTAGTTGATACAAAACGAATTATTTCAAACCAAGTCATCTATCTAGAAACTCAGGGGTGTTTCAAAACACAGTTTAGGTTCTGTAGCAGTGTTTGTTTTAGAACAGACGCGAAAAGTTTTCTAGCACTCTCAGAGAACAAGATATTCAAAGTATTATCACTTATATGAAATTTTTGACACAACGTGCAGCTGAAACCCCAGGAATCGATTTATTTGAGATCTAAACAGCAGTAGCGTCTAGTTACTAGTCCGAAGATTGAGGGTTCGAGCCTAACTTGTGTATTTTTTTTAACTTTTTTGAATCAGTTAAAAAAAAAATTTAGCTTCAAATTGAAAGTCGTCTGCAGGCCTGTAGCCAGGATGAAGGGGCAACTGGGGCAAGGCAAAGGGCATATGGGGCACAGGGCATCCTGGGATTGTTCTATGTATATAAATAGCTCGATGGGGCAACTGGGGCCACGCCCCTGCTGGCCCCGTCTTGGCTACCGACCTGATACGCTGAATAAAAAACAATCTTTACTCAAAATTAGAATTTCGATATATGATTTTATGATACAGCTTTTAAATGGTTTTGCCGGCTTTCATTTATTCGCCATTTTTTTTAATCTAGTATGAGTTTTGCTTATCGTTATTCATTCTACGTCATATAAAATCCATGACGAAAATTTCTCCTCTTAACAAGACCTCCACGCCACGGTTAATTTACAAGCATTATGCTTACATAGATTCTAACTTGAGCTTTTAGCACGAAACCTTGAATTTAATTACTATGCTACGAAGAAAAAATTTGGAATGGAGACTGTGTTTATTTAAGCTAATGTAAATATACATTACTTCTGGGACAGCTTATGACGCTGCTTTTGTTCTATCGGCGTTTCAATGTTTTGTACCGAGTCATTCGTTATCAAAATATTTAGTCATAATTGCAAGATTTTGGTTTAAATAATACAACCAGTTTGGTATTAATTATTGCTGTAACTTTGACTGATCTTAAGCATGTATTATGCGATGAAGTCCCGCATAGTTCGAATCGAGATGTCAAATGAAATGGATACATCAGTGTGGGGAGTTTACACCAGAGAATTTTTTTCATAATTGTTTTCGTTATAGAAACCTTGTAATACTACTTATTGAGTAACAATAGAGTGAGTGTGATGCCATGGATAAGGGCACATGTGTTTTTTTAATTAAAAAAAAAAATATCGCGATTTTTCGAATTAAATGAAAATATTTTGTTTCTAGTGGAACGTGCTTTGTGCATTTAATTTTTCGATTCATAGCATAAAACAGTGACATTTGCTCAACGTGTTAAGTCACGTAGTAGAAATAAGTCACTACAGAAAAGTTATTAGACAATTATAGTAGGGACTAACTTAACAAAAAAATTAAAATGTATTCATCAAATATGTAGGTGGATAAACTGAAAAAGTGATATAATGAAAGAGATATCTAAAAAATAGATTGCCAAAAATACATAAAAGCTAATTATTCTATGTATAATAACTATGTATATCATCAACCGTTATCTAGCCATTGCATAAGGGGCGTAGCAATTTTAAAAAAATGGGAAAGGTTCAAGTAGTACCAAAAAAAAAAATCACAATGTGCCATGATATTCAATAGAAGGGGCTTGAGTCCCAAGTCCCCTATCCTAACGTCACTGTATACATAGTAGATGTCTCCCCAAACGTCCTCTATGCATGTAATGTGAAAGCATATTGAATGAGCTTGCAGTAAGCTCACCTAATTGAGTGGTGAGTAGACCTTGATACAGTTCTGATTTAAATCCGGGTTTTCGGCACGATAGAGTACCACCTTACTTCCACGCCAACGTAGAATGTATATATAACAAATAAAAAAAAATCTCTTCCTCTCTTTTGAGGGTATTTATATCTTTTCGTAAAGTATGCAAGTAAAAGTCATATTTAAATTTTCATTTTTATGCTGAAGGCAATTAGACTGATTGTTCTTTGCATTAGAGACTATAGTTACAGTCGTCATCATATGCATTGAGAAGAAATTTTGTTATACATTGTAGATGTCGTGTAGAAAATAACTATTTTGAATACTATTTTTTCTTAATAAAGTTACCTTATAAAACATGCAGTGGTAATTAATGTACATGCGCTATTTATATATAAATGTTCGATTTCTATTGCATTATTTCAATTTCATGATATTTTTTCTCTTCCAATTTAATGTTATTATATAGATTTCAGTCGTCTTTAAAAATAAAGTATATATATATATGTTTGTTATTTTTTCAACGAACCCATCAGAACTCCAAGACATGGTACAGGAGCTCTCAACTAGAAGTAAAGAAGTTGGACTCAAGATGAACCTACAAAAAACTAAGATCATGTTCAATAATTTCGTAGAGGAAACAAAAATACAAGTTGACAACATTGAGCTAGAAATTGCTGATTCATATATTTACCTTGGCCAGCTGATTTCAATGGATGGCAACATTATGAAAGAACTCAACAGACGTATTAAACTTGGCTGGAGTGCATTTGGAAGAAACAGTTTTATCCTGAAGGGGAAATTGCCTTTGTGTCTAAAAAGAAAGGTCTTCAACCAGTGTGTATTGCCAGTCCTCTCTTATGGATCAGAGACATGGAGTCTAACAGTTGGAGCAATACGAAAGTTACAGACAACGCAAAGGAGCATGGAGAGGTGCATGCTTGGAATAACTAGGAGAGATCGAAAAAGGAACACTTGGGTGAGAGAGCAAACTAGAGTAGAGGACATCATTGTTAAAGTAAAAGGGCTGAAATGGCGATGGGCTGGGCATATTGCAAGAAGAACTGATAAAAATATGATGATGATATATATATATATATATATCATCATCATCATATTCAACCATTATCTATCCACTGCTGGATGAAGGTCTCTCCAAATGCTTTCCACACAAGTCTATCCTGGGCCATTCGTTTCCACGTCACCCCAACCTGTTTTCTTATTTCATCCACCCATCTAGTTTGAGGACGTTTTCTAGGTCTTCGGTGGTCTCTTGGAATCCAGTTCAGAATTTCTGTTGTCCATCGTTGATCAGTTCTTCTTGCAATATGCCCAGCCCATCGCCATTTCAGCCCTTTTACTTTAACAATGATGTCCTCTACTCTAGTTTGCTCTCTCACCCAAGTGTTTCTTTTTCGATCTCTCCTAGTTATTCCAAGCATGCACCTCTCCATGCTCCTTTGCGTTGTCTGTAACTTTCGTATTGCTCCAACTGTTAGACTCCATGTCTCTGATCCATAAGAGAGGACTGGCAATACACACTGGTTGAAGACCTTTCTTTTTAGACACAAAGGCAATTTCCCCTTCAGGATAAAACTGTTTCTTCCAAATGCACTCCAGCCAAGTTTAATACGTCTGTTGAGTTCTTTCATAATGTTGCCATCCATTGAAATCAGCTGGCCAAGGTAAATATATGAATCAGCAATTTCTAGCTCAATGTTGTCAACTTGTATTTTTGTTTCCTCTACAAAATTATTGAACATGATCTTAGTTTTTTGTAGGTTCATCTTGAGTCCAACTTCTTTACTTCTAGTTGAGAGCTCCTGTACCATGTCTTGGAGTTCTGATGGGTTCGTTGAAAAAATAACAATGTCATCAGCAAACCGCAAATGATTTAAATATTCACCATTTATTTTTATTCCCTTGTTATTCCAATTTATCAGCTGAAAAATCATCTGTAAAGCTGAAGTAAAAAGTTTTGGAGAAATGGTATCTCCCTGCCTCACACCTTTACCAATTTTGATAGTTTTGGTATCTTTATGTAACCGAAATTTTGCACTTGCATTTTTATACACACGTTTCACCATGTCAATGTACACATCCTCAATGTCTGTTGATCTTAAAGAGTTGATGACTGCTGATGTTTTAATAGAGTCAAAGGCCTTCTCATAGTCAATAAATGCAACACACAATGGAAGTTCATATTCATGTGTTCTTTCAATTAATTCTCTTAATACTTGAATATGGTCCACTGTACTGAATCCACTTCGAAATCCAGCTTGTTCTCTTGGTTGAGCTGCATCTAATTTTTTCTGCAGGCGATGTGTTAGCACTTTTGTGAAGATTTTATAAATAGCAGGTAACAAGCTAATTGGTCGGTAATTTTTCAAATCCTCTTTATCACCTTTTTTATGCAAAAGAATTACTGTTGCAGAATCCCATTGGTTTGGTATGTTACCGCTGTTAAGACATTTGGTAAAGAATTTTGCAAGTATGTCTTCTACATATTCTCCAGCTTCTTTTAGGATATCTAATGTAATACCATCATCGCCAGGGGATCTTCCTTTCTTCATACTTTTTATTGCAAATGAAACTTCTTCTTTTAAGATTTTAGGAGCTGTTCCTTCGACTATTTCAGTGTCTTCGTTTAATCCACTGTTACTTTCATATAGTTTTTTGTAGAATTCTTCAACTCTTCTAAGTATTTCTTCCCTATTTCTTGTTACGGTGCCATCCTCTCCTTTTAATGCAATGATGTGTTTCTTCCCAACAGATAAACTTCCTTTAACAACCCTAAGGCTCTTGTTATTTTCAATGGCCTTCCTTACTAACTCACAATTGAATTTTCTTATGTCTTCTTTCATGCTTTTGCGCAGAGTTTTACAAAGTTCTATGTACTCAATCCTGGAACTGGTATTTCGATTGTCCACCTTCATATCTCTTCGCCTTTTCATGAGCTGTTTCGTCTTCTCAGATAATTTGCTATTGTGCTTTTTACAGGTTACACCACCAATTTCCCCAGCAGTTTCAACTATTGTCTTAACAATGTTTTCATTTGCTTCTGAGATATCACTTTCATCAATAAGTCCTTCCAGTGCAGAAAAGCGATTTTTTAATTCCAACTTGAATGCCTCGGTATTTTCTTTTAATTTCTTTAAATCCACCCTCTTACTTACTTGTTTCCTAATGAGCTTCTGTCGTTCTAATTTAGTATTTAAGTGCACTTTACATCTCACCATTCGATGATCACTTCCAGTATTAAATCTGTTCAGTACACTGCAATCTTCAATAATTGATTTCTTGTTTGCCAGGATATAGTCAATTTCACTAGTTCCCCCATTTGGGTGTTTCCATGTCCATTTTCTTTGCGGTTTCTTCTTAAAAAATGAATTCATGATGCTAAGGTTTTCAGCTTCTGCAAATTCGATGAGTTGATCAACGTTGTTTTACATGACATGACTTGGACATGCCATTTGCCAGTGGCGATGTAGTGAACGCTGGACGTGTGTAACTCTTTGATTTCTTCATAAAATTCTTCAACCTCTTCGTCGGTATGGCTTGATGTTGGTGCATATACCTGTACTATCTGAAGTTGGTATCGCTGGGTTAGTTGAACAACGAGCCTCGCTGCTCGATCTGATGTACTTTCAACTTCCAGAAGACAGTCTTTAATTCTTTTGTTGATTAAGAAGCCAACACCACTTGTTCTTCCAGTTTCCGTTCCTCTATAATAAAACAAATGTCCACTTTTAAGTTCCACCAACTCTTCACCTTTTCTTCTAACTTCACTGAGTCCTACAATGTCCCATTTGATCTTGTCTAGTTCCTCTTCCAATTCCTGAAGTTTTGCTTCAGAAGCAAGGGATCGTCCATTATACGTTGCCAAGGTCAATAACAAACGGCAGCCTGGGCCATTCCAGTGATTCTTAGCACCCCCTGCTTTCATGCCACTTTGGCTAAATGGTTGGTGATCCTTCCGCCTTTCTATCCGTGTAGCAAATATTAATTTGCCACATAAATAGAAAGCTCAGCCTGCACCACTTGAAGGCGGGGTAGGACACTAGGTTACTGGCCTGGCCGGTTCCACACATCGTCACATACGTTCAGCGTGTGGGTCTCCTTCCAGTTAGATACCAGCAACCCTTTTGCAGGCCATATATATATATATATATATATATATATTGTCTAATGTTTTTAAATTTTAATTCTATTTCAGTGTGACATTTATAGAATAAGTACATATTAATTCATGTAAAAATGAGAATAACGTATTAATAATCGCAACCAATGCTTATTGGTCTAAAATATTCTTGTTAAACTACATATTCAGAGGTGGTAACATTGTTAATTACGATATTGTTCATAACATCTGTAGACTGGAAAACTCAACAGTGTACTAGTATTTCTTATATCACAGTATACTTACCGAAGAACTTAGAAAATAAGAAAAAAAAAATCCAGGTTAATTTGAAGCATCGCTCCCAGCATTACGAAAATGTCACTTACACCAGTGTGTGTAATTATATCAGGTAGAACAATGTCGCTAGTAAAGCGGTATACAAAAAGAAAAACCAGGGGGCCATTCGTAATCTAAAATAAAGGTCGCACCTCCCTAAAAAAGTATTCTAGCAAGCAATGTCCCTGTGTCTGAGATGTGATAGCTAAAAATGTCAAGCTCGCTCTGTTCTGAAAGTAGAACTTTGGAATACAGCCAGCCAGCCAGACCACAAAGCTGAAGACAAGACAATAGAACGTGAAGGAACGATAAAGCTAACACCAGAGCAT
>QLNU02015360.1:306455254-306468955 GCA_006491805.2 Dysdera silvatica
TGCTTTTTTATGTAAAAATGTTAGAAGCACAACTCTTTTCAGCACCAGGCATATACAATGAAGACAGATATTTCACAATAAGCGCATCTTTTATTGCTCACGTTAAAACACACCTGTTTCACTGATCGGAAAACCTGGCCCGTGTTTCTAATTAACGACTTCTGAACTGCATAGCATATCAAATGGTAAAATAAGATAAAAAGAAAAAGAAATTGTAGGTAGCTTCTTCAACGTCCCTTGGATATCTGAAGCAGTACCCCCACATTATCATGAGATCAGTCGGAGCGTTCCCACACTTTTTATTTTACGATTACAGCACTGCTTTTAACGAGGTTCAACAAACTGCGACCACGTGTTTTTTTTACGATGTCTATTTTTTGTTTCATTTTCGCACCTTTATCCAAATATTGTTTCCAACATTTAATCGCTTTGTGGTCTGTGATCTTTCTGCAATGACGTTTTGCAGCCTGCAATTTATTTTTTGAAGCATCATTGTAGGCTTGTACTGCCTTTATCATTACTTCTAGAGATATTAATTCATGGGTTGCTACTCCTTTTTTCGAAGGTTCGCCGTATTCGAAAGTGGGATCGTCTGTTAATTCGTGACTTTAATTCATTGGCGTTAATTCTGCTGTCCATTGGAATATAAGGAAGGCCAATAAATTTATTTGCTAACATTCTCCGCATAGTATTAAATAGACGACTAACAGCCACTTCCTAAGGCGTCGAATCCCCCACCTCTGCCTTTCCAAAATATGCCACAAATTGTTCACAAGTACATTTTGCTATCATGACTTCGTCCACGTTCGCATTAGAGTATGATGAGGGCTCATCGATAATAGAATCATACATTGGCCCGGAATCGCATGTCACAGGAGTACGTACCACCTACCCTGAACCGGTATAGCGCCCGGAAAGCGAGCCATAGTTACTTCCATGATTCGCCATGATTGAGTGCCTAGGGATCTTCTCACCTAGGCACTGCCCATGCCCTCTTTTCACCCTGTGGGATCAGGCGAGGAGTTAGTTCCTGTTACGGAAGGAAAATGTATTTGAAATTTTCTTTATTTGCCTCTCATTCCCTTTAACGAATTTTTCTACAACTTGCTTTTCCTCTTTACTTTTTAATTTTTTAATTTCGAATATCTCGAAAACCGTTGACCGCCGACAGGCAGTTCTATTGGGATTATTGCTTCCCAAGACGAGACCTTTCCAACGGTACCACATTTATCAAAATCTAGAACTGGGGTACCTCTCTAGTTAAAATAATCCGTAAAATTTTTCTTGAGTGAGACTAGCAGCCCCCTTGGCCCCTCCTGGCTATGCGCTTATGCATATACCTTTTATTGTAAATAAATAAAACGACACACTCGGAAAAATTTGTTCGATAGCTTGGAAATTTCGAACATTAAAGGAATACGCAGAAATAAAGAAACGATTAAGGCTTTAGCAAAAGGATTTTTTTTTATAGAACAATGTAAAAAAGACTGCATTTAATAGGTTGTAAAGAGGTGTCTCTGGCTGCGATACAGGTCGCTATATGGTGCGGCATGGAGTCAAGTAACGACCTAATATTCTTTCGTGGCAGATTCTGTCATACGTTCTGCAATTACTCGGCTAGTTTCAGTACTATTCCGCCGTGATGACTGCAACTGCCTTCCCAGCATGTGCCAGACGTGCTCATTTGACAATAGGTATGGTGACCTGACTGGCCATGGAAAGGTATGAACACTACGAAGGCATTTTTTAGAGAGTCGCATAATGTGTTTACGGTCTGATATTATTCTGCTGGTAAAGAGTTCTTGGAAGGCATAATAGCAGAGGAAATAAAATTGCTTGTGCTTAGGATGTTCTCAATCTACCTGGGTGCTACTTTATAGCACAAATAAGGAGATCGGCTCTTATAGGAAATTGTTACTCTAGACCAAGGGCGTAGCATGACTTCAAAAGTGGGCCATCTCTAATCGTTCGCAATGCCCCCTCCAATACAAAAGTCACAATCTATCCGTATATCATCATCATTATCACTATCATGATGATTTACATATAACATGTGAGCATATAATTCGAAGGGATATGGTGAAAAATGAGATAGGGCCCACTTTTGAAGTCACGCTACTCCACTGCGTTTAGACTGTTACCCCAGGTATGATGACAGTGTACTTCTAGACAATTCTAGCGGATTTGGAGCGTTGAACACTAGGTCAAAGCTCCAATACATGGATCACGGTGATTATCTGCGCATAGACAGAAGCGAGCATTGTCATTAAGCACAACACGACTCCAATTGGACATGGTCCAGGATTCTGAAATTCGACAACACTCTAGACAGTGCTGCCTATGTTGGGGGGTCAGTTCTAGAGGTCTTATAGGTCGTCGAAAATAAATGCCAACATCTGCTAGTCGTCGCGCTTTATATCACATGGTGTGTAGAGATAGGTAAGTGCCTTTGGATGGAGGACAGTGACGCCATCGGTGTCGCTATGGCTGCTGTCCGGTTCACACGATCCCCACGAGCACTTGTTCGCCTAGGATGTCCAGATTCTTCGCCACAGTTATGTGTGCTTTCTTGGATCCACTGGTGTCAACATTTCCTGCCTCATCGATACTACCAAGATGGAGGCTGACACGTCTACATGACAAAGAGGCTTCTCTTAAGTCTACAATGTGATCTCTGTCATATTCGGACGTTGCTCGTAATGGATACAGATACGCCTCAGAGATATCCCCCACAAAGAACTCATAAAGCATTAAAACCAGTCAACTTTGTTCGTCAGTGCAAACCCCGCTCCTTATATGTGCTGTAGAATGCATCCTTCTCATGCACGGCACACAAGCCCGTGAGCTCATTGGTGCAGAAATTTTAAGAATTTACATATTTACACGAACGGCATATACATGCCGAATTTCGCAGCCCTTTCTCGATCCCTTGTGGATGCATATTCGTGTGCGTTTAGAATGAGTATACTTTAAAATCTTCCTATTTCGAATCTTGTGGGAATAAGTAAAAAAATTCAAGATATAAAGGATTCCATACAATACACATAGAATTTAGGCTGAAAATTTAGAGAAATATACATAAATTTCAAACAATAGAGGTTTTCGAGATAAACAGACACGATATAGACAGGCTGTATTGTACATACATTCATATGTACAGTCAGTGAAACAAAAATCTGAATAACCGTTTGCCATTCGCGTAATAATTATGCTACAAAAAATTCAAAGGTGCCAATCTATAGGGAATAATGAAATATAGCAATCCATGTGCATAAAACTTGCATAAGGGGCCGTTTTCATATTAAAACTTGCAGCAACTTTGGAAATTCCAACAGCAACAACAAGTTTCGATTACATATTTCGAATCTGAAAAAAATTTTAATGATAAATTTCAATTCATTTGGTTCAAAGATTTATGAGTTTTGAATACTAGAAATATTGAGCTCATGATGTTAAACTATTTTATGGTATTTTTATGAATATCTTCCGAAATAATAATATTTATTTATTCTTTTCTGGTACAGTCATATAAACAGTCAGTATAAAGCACAGCAAAAAAAAACAAAACATGACCGCATCAGGAAAGGTCCCAAGAAAATATCATTAGATTTAACAGACTTGGGACCTTGAACTTATATATACATACATACATATTTATCATATCTCATCAATACTTTTTATTGCGTTAAAGTTCACGAGGCCAATCAAAATTTATGATGTTCTTCATTTTTAAAATAATATCTACTGTAAATTATAAATTATAAAAATCATATTTGATAAAAATATGAATAAAAACATTAATTTTCTGATGGGAATTGAAACCTTACGGTTTTTTACCTACTGTACAGACATTTCAGCGCAAGCCGATCAGTAGTTTTTTTTATACTTAATATCAGTTAAAGCGGTGGTTTAAGGAAGCATTTCGTATTTGCAAAACGTAAAAAAAAAAAAGTTACTTTATGCTTTAAAACTGTTGTCGATTGACATTTCTTGATCATCATTTAGAAGGTATTTTTGTAAATTTAATCAGTCAGAGAAAGAAACGGAGAAAAGTCAGTGGGTATTATAACTTTTTGATTTTAACAGATATGATCAGAAAATTGAATTCCCGACCTACAAATTCGTTTTTTTCTATAACGGTGGAAGCCTCAGTAGACATTTTATGGAATATCTCGAGTTTTAATTGTCAGAATGACGCCAAAATTTTAAATTAGCCCAATTAAATAGTCTAAAATGCGATTATGATATCGAATTTAGGTGTTACCATTGGAATTTTCAAAGTTTCTGCAAGTTTAAATATGGAGACGGTCCCTTATGCAAATTTTGTGCACATGAATTGGTAGATTTCATTGTTCACTATAGAATGGCACCTTTGAATTTTCTATACCACAATTATTGCGCAAATGGCAAACGGGTGTTAAGATTTTTATTTCACCGGCTCTACGTCTACTATTTTATTTCTTGCGTAGCCGTCCACCATTCTTAAAAGTTGAGTTCAATGAACAATTATCTAATACTTTAGAAAAGGGCATGCTGCAATGTATATACCTCTTTAAGATCTCATAATGCAGATAACTAAACTCAATGATAAAGGATACAAGGCTATAAATATGTTAATGATAGACAGGCGATCTCCAAGAGATGATGCCTCATTACATATTATTCAATTTATCATCATCATTAAAGAAGATTAGAACCGTATTGTTTTATGGAAACTATTTGATATATTCAGATATTTTCGTGATGTGTTTATATATATTAGAGTGTATGTATAATTTAAACTTTCGAAAATTTTAAATTTTCTGTTTTGGCTTCTTCAAAGCAGCATCCAAATTTTTCTTTTTATCTTCATTTGTTACACCAGGTCAACACACAGGCATATTCATTTCGTCCTTACGTTCTGCATGAATTGGAAAATATGTGAGATAATAGGCTATTATACTATTTGAATATAGATTCCTTAATGTAAATAAGCATAAATGTAGCGAAAAATAATAATAAACTACTTTCGTTTCATTACATGACTTCTCCATTAGAAACCTATTATTTCGTTTGCACTTTAAGTTAGAAAATTTATTTTCATTTATAATATCTGTAATCGTTTTTACGTCTTTATATTTTGTCTTTTATAGTAATTAAACACTGTCTTTTTTGCTTAGTTGGCGGATTTCTTTTAAATTTTTTTAGTTATTGGGGGGGCCGTTCAAGTATTACGTAAGCATTTCTCGGCCATTTTATACTCCATCCTTCTCCTTATAAGAAAAAATAAGCAAATGCCTGACCCCTCTCATGCTTACGTAAGATTTCGGTTCTCCAAATTTTTGGTAAAAGTTTTTGAAATGATAATACAATGTGTGATGCAAATCATAAGTTTTATTTACGGTTTTATTGTAATATTGTGCACTTATTTATAAATTTGTTATAATGTTAAACGTTTCTTTATAAACAAAGAGCAACCAAAACAAATTAACGTATTTAAAAAAGTTTTAATACGCTGTTAATAGCTATTTTGGTGGCATAAAGTATTTTTATTATTATTTTTTATGTGGCAAGCAAATAGTGTGTAATAAATACATACCGTAAATTTGGTAAAATACATTTATTAAAAATAATACATTCGTTATAATTTCAAAATATCAGAAGTGTCACGGGGAGCCGAGAAGGCCCCCGAGGGGAGGGGGCCCTCTGAGTGAAAAAAAAATTGAGAGTATCTGGTTTAAATAATTAAATATTTAACTGTGATTACGTGTATTTTATATGTTCTACTTGCAGTATGTTGTACATCCAAATATTGCAGTTCTGTCAGGGTGGTTTTCACTTCGTGACTATGTGCTAATTTTATTATTTTCTGTGTCGTACTTAAGCATGGTTCATACTCCCTCTCCCTGTTGTCATAAAAAATACAATTTCCCCCCGAAAATGCTACGTAATACTTGAACGGCCCTTTATGATACGTAGCAAACATCGTTTTAGCCATTTGTTAAATTTGTGTAATCCATTATGAATTAACATGTGGTATGAATTTAATGTGGTAGCCATTATGAATTAACAAAAGTTTGAATGAATTAAATTAACAAAAAAGTTTGAATGAATTAAATTAACAAAAAGTTTGAATGAATTAAATTAACAAAAGTTTGAATGAATTAAATTAACAAAAGTTTGAATGAATTAAATTAACAAAAAGTTTGAATGAATTAAATTAACAAAAGTTTGAATGAATTAAATTAAAAGTTTGAATGAATTAACAAAAAGTTTGAATGAATTAAATTAATAAAAAGTTTGAATGAATTAAATTAACGTTCCAATTTTTATTTCAAAACTTTTGTTTGGCTGCTTGCACTTTCTGTAAAAAAACTGCATTTTCCTAACGCAAGAATTTACATTATACAATAAAATCTGTCTCTAACTATACTTAAAGGACCAGGAAAAGCTATCGTTATAGATAAGGTTGAATATTATATAATGCATATCAGTCGGAACTGGGGGGTGGGAGGGATATCGTTATGGATAGTACGATTATTTACAGATTTCACTGTGCAATAATAACAAATAGAGTTTAAATGGCTGTTCTTATACGATGCAATTACTTTGTAATAATCATTAGTTATAGATAATATGTGTTATAAATAACTTATTACTTATGATTACTTATATATATTACTTTGATCTTCTTCCTGGTATCTTATTCTCCCAAATCTGTATAAGGGTGCAGTATGTTATGAAATAGAAAGCAGAGTACGGAGCAGTAATGCCAGAAAATTGCAGGTCCTTGACGAATTTCATACCAAATTAACCCATTTTCCTCCCATTCGGCATATTATTATACGTTAAATATTAATTAAGAAAAGATATATAACTATTTTTGATAAAACCAGAATTTATCTTTTTAAAAAGTCAAGTATTGCTGGTTTACTTCTTCAATTCAAACTACTTTTAAGCTTCCACGTTTATATATACACATAAATATTCAATTTATTTTAGAAAACCTTGTGTGGGGTAAACTTAAAAATATTATTTTTTCACATATTAGTGTTCAAAAAATCTACGCTTTCCCTAAAAATCAATCTATTCGTTTAAATCGTAGATGAAACGCTTGTGTTCAATAATGTTTGATATTTTTAGTCAATTATTGATAATCATCAGAAACGATAATTAAGAAAACTAAATGCATTATGATACTTTAGCAAATTTATTAGTTACATAAAAATTTCACCAATCGAGAAAGAATCGTGGAAACTTATTTCTATTACATTTTTCTTTTGTTCTTGGAAAGGTATTAATGTTAATGAGGAATATTCCAACTAGAGATGGAAGCGAGGATGGGCTAATAAAAATACTGCGACATCTTTCATTATAGACTGGTTTTTTAATATCCGCGGGCTTGAATATATCAAACTTTCAAGGCTTTAATATATATAAAAATAAATAAATTAAATGTTACGATTTCATCAAAGTAAAATGGGGCAATAAACAATTGAATAAGCATTAGTAAATAAAGTGTATAATAAAAATAATATTACTTCTACCCAGTTTTAGTGATTTACAATTCATTTGCCTCGGGAATCTCTAAAACAATATCCGCGAAAAAACAGAGAAGAGTAGAAAGGGAACATTGCCTGTATCGCAAGATACTTCAAGGACAGAATCTTAAAATAAAACAGTTGGGAAGTTGCACCGTCAGGTTTTTGGCCACATCTCTAAACGCTCAGAACACGCCTCTGAAGAAGAGTGTCATCGGAACTTATACACTTTAGAAACTCTCCCAGTACAAATCACAGACGACTTGAGAACGAACTCCGAGTCTTTTGCCTCTTCCACAACGCCAGTCATCATCATGACTTACTCTTCCAGGTACAGAAAACCCCTATTATTGATGTACGGTGATAATTACCGTTATGGCACCGGCCTGTATGCTCCTGCAGTTCATTATATCAACACCAGAAATCGCGATTTCGATTTATTCATGTACCCACCATCATCGATTCCTTTACCCCTTAGCCGGCCACCACCGACCATACCAAGAGTGCCGTTGATGGAACACGATCTCTACGCTCCTCTTTCTTTTGGATATGGCCGCAATCTTCTGAAGACCAGAAGCCCACCTCCAAAGGAACCCAGAATTTCCGGCAGATACTACCCAGCGTATTACGGCATGGATGAATTCTGAGAAGCGTTACGTCATATCTTTTGTGAGTGATGCAATGTGAGTCATAATGTGACTGAAACCTCCCCACCGTTCTTCGTTTACCTTTTTATATGAAGTCAAAGCACCCCTGTGAATCGAGTTTTCATTTCTGGAAGGCAGTTGCTGATTACATCACCACTTGTGCTTGTGCCATTTGGTATTGTGACACCTGCTAGATGACGTCATCAAAAGAAGTCATTTTGTTTTCCAACTTATTATTTTGTCTGACATTTTTCCGGAGTGGGTCTGAAAAAGTTGGCAACGTATCGTTTCTGCGATTATGAAAAGGCAAACTGCCCATTTGCCAGCAACATCTTACACCTTATGTGAAATCGCCCATTCGCAGCATGTGTAACAGGGAAATAAAAGGACCTACTTTTTCGAAGAAACCTTTGCTTTATTTTCCTGTTTCTTGTATTTTTATTTTTATCTACAGTCTCAGTATAGCCTGGCACGTGTGAGATGCTTATAAATATTAGTCAATAGCAATTAAGCTGTGATGGGAAGATTCTAGCATTTCGCACAGTCTCCGAAACGTCATTTCGTATATTTAGTAGGTTGAATCGAAAACCATCGAAAAAGTAAATAGTCAGCTTGAATACAGGTTTGTTGATTTTTTTTACAAATCACGAGAATAATTTTAAAAACTATAAATTAATGAAACTTTTTAAAAACGGTAATCTTTAATATATAACTTTTAAAATTTTCTACTTAATGTAGTATAAAAATACTTTGATTGATTTTCTAACTTATAAATTTACTAACTCACAATTGAATTAATTGGCTATTTAGCCTTCACAATTTTTCTTAAATTCTATGGATAGACTTCATAGTATTGTCAATTAGAAATAATGTCGTTAAGAAAAGGTAAAGGAACATATATGTGAGAGAGTTGATTTTATATTAAGTATATGGAAAATGCCTATTTTTCCATCAATGAAAGCGTAGAGTTACGTGGGCCCGTGTGGCCAACCCCTCCCTCCCCCCAAAAGATAAAATTTAAAATAAATTGCAATTTCACAAACATTGTAATGTACATAACATGTGCTTTCCCCACCCCAATAATTTTGAAAACTCTAGGTTGCTGGATACTTGTTATCTTTTCCTGAATTAGTATTTCTAATACTTATACTTAGATTTATAAATCGCATGTAAGATAGATTTTTCACTGATTTTTTGTACTAAAAACTAAAGACATTTGCAGTGAAAAAATCGGCAACAAAACATAAGACAGTGAAAATATGAAGAGTGATATATTTTTAAATCGCAGACTTTGGAAGTATTTTTATATACAAATTTTTTAAAAAAAATTATAGCAACTAACTGCTTAGAAAATATTAAACAGATCATTTTAGTTAAATATGAAAATTTTGATTTTAGATTAATATATTTTACGTTGTCGAAGTCATGTTGAAACCTGGCTTACTTTTGCCAAAAATAATGTTGGTCCAAAAAGGGAAAACAATGAAAAAACGAGTAAAAACTAATTAAATATCAGTCATAAAGTTCATAAAAATAATAATATTTGAATGTATTCAAAGTACAATGCATTTCAATTATGCTTGTAACTAACTTTGATTAAAGACGAAATACACTAATGAGAAAAGTTTTCGCGCATGAAATTTATGCTTATGACGTATCACCATTATTTCATTTTCATCAAGAATGCTCCATATATGCACAATTTACATCTTTCTCGATTTTAATAGAAGTATCTGGGTTTTCAGGAAATTACTTGAATGGGTTCAGATTCGCAACAAAATTTCTATTTGGGTCTATTATTTAACTCTCTATTAATTTGTTCCTGTAAAGATCTTTCGTTGCTTTTAAATTTTTGAGGAAATCGTTAAACACAATGTATGTAAAAAGTTTCTTATTATTTTAGAATAAGGATTGTTACAAAAAGAGTCATGATTTAGCTGCATATCATCATCATCATTTTTATTTATTAATAATATTCCTTATTCATAATTTTATTTCACCATATCATTATTTCAATCATATAATTCTCGGAATAAACTAAGAAACCGTCATATATTTTCATGAATGTGTATTGAGAGAATAATATACTATTACTTGTGATTTATGCTGGGAAACGTGAATTTGATAAAATATATTTATTAAAAATAATACATTTATGATAATTTAAAAATGTCAGGAGTGTCACGGGGATCTGAGAAGGGGGACCTCCGAGCGAAAAAAATAAAGGGCCCCCTGGTTAGTATATAGAGAGAAAAATAGGTTAAAGATATAGAGCTTTTGGGCGAAGATAGGATCACATGTGTGACAACTGAACTCAAATTTATCAATATTGTATTACTTTATAGAATTTATATAATTATTAGGAGAAATTGTTTTATTTAGTACTATCGTAGGGATTATGAGGAACAGTATATTAATATTTTTTTATTAAAAAGATAGGCTTTATTATTTTTCTGGAACCTTTTATAATTGTATCATTTGCGTGACCTTTTTTGCCACTTTTTTTGGCTTCGCCTGTTTGCTATATTTGTGCAGTCTTACGAAAAAAAGAAATATATTTCAGTTAGCATTAAATATATTAACTACCATATTAATTCGCCAAATTGTATTTCTACAAAATTACAGATAATTTGAACTAAACTAAAATTGAATTATTTTAATGACTTTTAATAATGAGTGAATTATTTATTAAATATAAAATAAGTATTTATTATATATAAAATAAGTTTATTATATATTTAAATAAGTATTTATTTTATATAAAATAAGTACTTATTTTATATAAAATAAATATTTATTATATAAATTTCCAACTTTGTCTATGTCCAACAAATATATAGGAGTGAAAAGTAATTAAATTATTATTTGATTTTAAGATGTTATTTAATTATGTTATATAAAGTCAAATGAGATTATATTAATGTGAATGAACCCCCTTTGAAATTGTTTTTACCTGTAGTTCCTTTCTGAAGACAATGACTTGCTTGTTGAGTTGAGTATGCCAAAAGTGATTTTATTCTTCAGATTAAGAGCAACAAGAGAAGTTTTTCTTCAAAAAAGTTTTTATTTTTTTCAAGAATCGACTTTTCTTTGCCAAACTAAACGGCGTAATCTAAAATGAAAGAGAAAAATCCAATAAATAAATTTAAAAATCATTCAACAAAAACAGTAAAAAAAACGATATGAACTATTCTTTTAACCTCAACGTATAGTAGGAGATTATTATTGGAGCATATGAATACCTATAGCACTGTGAATAACTAGAGAAGCTTAAATGATTATTCATACATATATAAAAGTGAATAAATTATAAGCACACGTTATTGTGTGTGTGTGCTGAATATGATTACAACATATTTCAAAGAACAAGATTCGTATTTGTTATTATCAATAAGCCCTCCACCCTATAATGAAGCATGCGAATACATGTTCTTGATTTCACAGTGAAAGTAACATTTCGTTTTGTAACTCATGTGTTACCATTACTACATGACATTAGACTTCGTGATTTTTTGTGTCAAATCGAATCGACTCCAGATAAGTATTCAATCGAATCATATCAATTAAATAGTTACATTACTAAATTTATTTGTAGCAAGGCTATATTTTATCATGAAAGTATGGAATGCATTTCTTTCAACTAAAATATTTGAATATTGAATGTTTATTCTTGGGTGATGGTGAAAATATGGCAATCTCCACAACCCCAAAATAACAACGACATTTTACAGGGTAATTCATCAGAATGGATGTTACCGACCGCAATTACCCTTCTAACGGTTAATCGTAGGGAAAAACTTTAAACGAAAAAGTGTTCAACTTATGTAAGGATGTTGGGTACATTATATATTTTACAAGGGGTCATATATGTATAGCGGAGGTTAGCTTTTTATATGGGCCCTGAACCAAAATATTTCCATTTAGAAAAATATTGCCCCATATCTAATTAGTTAAAATTGAAAAAAAAAATCATATAAACAATAGTACATAATACTTATCAAATATCTTAAATTTAATCGTTTCTAGGAAGCAAAAAAACTGAAGTTTATTTGTACTGTACACTGTTAGACAATTGACCCATTCAGACAGTGTCGTCTTAACGGTTGGGTCCCGGCCCAGGGCCCCGACCCCTAAAAAGGCCCCCAAATTGCCAAAGATTGTTTATTATATGTTTTTTTTCCTCGCAAAAATTACGAAATTTAAAATTCGAATAAAAAGGGGCCCCAAAAAATAATTGAAATCAGAGCCTCGAATGCATTAAGACGACTTCGTACCTATGGGAAAATTTCAATGTGTGGTGAGGTGGGGGCAAATTCAATACTCAGCAGTGTATATTAGAATATTAGTACCATGATGTGTGTTACATATCAATCCTATAAGTAAATACATTTTGTGTGATCCTCTTCGGCATGTACTGTATTTCGTAGCCAATGTTATATTAGGTACTGAATAGACATTATAAATGCGGTAACAAGATAAACACTGTAAAGCTAAGAGATTTCAAATGTTTTGGAGGCATGCGAGGGAATGATACACAAAAATAAAGTCCGATATTTATGTTTCACAGTTTCTTGGCTATGATATGAATTTCAAAACGTCAATAAGGATATATTGACACAATGTAGATACAGAAAAGATAACCACGTTAAAAGCACAATTACTTCAACAATTTGGTAAAATGAACTTGTGTAAAATGTAAGTTGCTTTCGGTTACATATCACAGTCATTTTGCTAATTACCGTGCAAATTTAGCTTATACATTAGTTCGTTATGTTTGGGCTTCACATACGAGGGTTGCCTTACGAGTTGTCTGAAATGGGACTGATGGGAATAACGTGACCTCAGAATCCTAATGTATTTACGAACTTCCAGGTTTAGTCAAATTTAAACGAGAAATTAATAGTCGCAAAACTCCATACTCAATAATTTGCACGCTCATTTAAATATTGCGTTTTGTTCTTGAATAGATAACATTACGTGTGCTTTTACGGCTCAAAACAGCAAAGGTCATGCTGCGCCCAACCCTACAGTTTTACTAGGAATCCAAACCTCAGCTACTAAGGGAACCAATCTCCGGACTAAGATGAGCAAAAAAGGCAGGCGTTCCACGCTGCCATTAGGAGTCAAACCAGGGTTAATGGAGCGACAGACGAATGCGTTATTATTACGTTATCGTATAGTTGTGGACAGGGCGTTTCTAGGTTGTTGGCTGTCCAGGTGGGAAATCAACATCGTTGCCCTTATTAATTTAATATCATTCGATTAATAATTTGGTATGTAGAGTACTTACTTGTATATTTGTATAAATACAGTTTTAAGCAGTTATCATGTAAAAGAGGAATAGTTTTTAATTTTCATTTTCATAGAATGAAATGAAAATTCTTGATACTGTCTTTGACACAAAGATCAAAGAGAGAATGATAATGTTATCACTGGCGTATTTTGGGAATAATAACCCCCATTACGATTCAATTTGTATATATATATATACATATAGATATATAAGTTGTAGTCAGAACCCCACTTCCAGGCCT
>QLNU02015360.1:306492684-306504580 GCA_006491805.2 Dysdera silvatica
TTAAAATTTACCTTATTAATTTTTAAAATTTACCTTATTAATTTTTAAAATTTACCTTATTAATTTTTAAAATTTACCTTATTAATTTTTAAAATTTACCTTATTAATTTTTAAAATTTACCTTATTAATTTTTAAAATTTAGTGCTTTAAAGATTCCTTAATTTTTAATATACTCACTATCTTAAATCCATGTACAGATTATACTTTAATGTGTTTAAGTAAGTAAATAAGTGTGTAAGAAAGTGAAAAAGCCTTTTTTCCAACAAAGCCACAATATGACACTGAAAATAAAGAAGTAGGAAAGCATAAACCATATCATAATGGATGAACTTACCTGACTGTTCAGAGGACATTCCAGATTATTGAATCTCATGTAAGGCTTTAATTTTTATATTAAAACAATTTGATTGTGTGGTTCATCAGAAAAAGTACTTATAGTTTAGTTACATGTTATTTGTTGTAAGGAAATTTTAATTGTTATCGTAGCTTTCCATTTTGTAATAATATTCAGTATTTTTTGTAATATGATTCAGTAGCCTAGTGAGAAGATCCTTGGGGAAAAAAACTACGCCACGAAAGGGATTGTATTGAAAATAATTAATATTTAACGGGGAGGGCGGAGGCGCCAAATTTTGGGTTCGCACCAGGCGCAATATGACGTGAATCCATCTCTGGCAAGATGGCAGTAAATTAGATGTTAGTCACTTTTAGGCAATTACATGTTTTTTCGCTAGAAAAAGAAACATACTATAGAATCTTAAAATTTATCTTCAAGTAGTACATAAACTTTTCTTAGCAGTTACATAATGTATATGTTTCTTTTTGCTCAATTCTTTTAATCGACAGTGTCCTATGATCACAATGCTTAGATGAAGAAGCTAATGACCGTTCCACGAAATTTTATATATTATGGTACTTTAAATAATATTCACTATGCATATATTTGCATATTCTAGGGAAAGACCCCTTTTGCATTCTTTCTGGGAGCCCATGTTTAAATATATTGTATGTATTCTTAGTTAGTTGGATTTCATTTATCATAATAAAAATTAGTCTCTGGTTTTCCTGAGGCAGTTTTTATAGTCTCGGCGACGTAATTTTACTTTTTTCAAAAGAAATAATGGTAAATATACCTTACGAAACGCCAAGACCGTAGCCAAGTCCCATTAAAAATTTAATTTCGGAGGGGGGGGGACTGGTTTCTAAGATCCTCCCCCCCTTTGGATACAGGCATGTGAAATGCTGTCGGGCATGCTGTTGATTCATCACATTACGTGGCTTTTAAATTATATTAACCTTTTAGTTTAAACTTTAAAAAAAGCACAACATTTCATTCTAAATAATACTTAAAATTTATGTCATTACTTACAGACAGTTAATGGGAGTTACCAGACAGTTAATGGGAGTTTTACGTGAGTTCCGTTATTGTTATAATGACTCTGCATGCATTTTTCCCTGTGTGGAACACATCTTCAGTGGAAGCTAAATCTGTGTATATATGAAATAAGCCAAGAACTTTAACCTTTTTAATTCACGGCTCCCTTCGACTCATAAATCATTGATGACTCCCAAATGCACAAAAACATACGAGTCACGTGCTATAAATATTTTCATATAATACGTTGTGTAAAATGATAGCAAAGGCCGTGACGCTCTTATCCGAAATCCGTGACGCCTCCAGAAGTCGCAAAGCACAGTTTGAAAATCAGTAGAATAAGCTAAGATTTTAACCATCGTAAAGTTTCATGCGATTTTAACCATGAAATTATTTTTAATTTTTTATCTGAAATCTTTTTTCAATCTCATCTATCATCTAATTTTATTGCACTGTTTCTCTTTTAATATGCTTCTAAAATACATTTTTTAATTTTGTATAAATTTCATTTTTAAACTCAATAAATTAATTTTTTGTAAGTAAACTAAGGAACGCAAAAACTAAATCAGTAGTAAACTAAAAAATTAAAATTAGTACAAGCAACTTACACAATAGGAAGGCATCTCTGACCAGGGTTGCCAAATGTGTGTTAATAAAATGAACTAAAATATATCTTCCTTTCCAGTAAAAATATTTTCTTCTTTTTTTAACACATTATTCTTTTTTTTTAATACAGTATTCTTTTTTTTTTAACACAGTATTCTTTTTTTTTTAACACAGTATTCTTTTTTAACACATTATTCTTTTTTAAATTTTTATAACTATTCATTTTAATATCCTGGACACAGTCGCGAACCTAATTAGAAACCCAAAACTACCCGGACTAATCCGGATGTATGGTGACACTAAGTATAGGTTATAAATTAATCATAAAATTTACGTTGATTTCTGTTATGATCGTAAGTGAAATCAAGGGTATTCTTTTCCTTTTTTCCCTCTCCCTTTCTAATCTTCTTTTCTACGACTCAAAAGTTTTGTCAAAGTCACGGTTTGTTTTCCGTATCAAGTTCTACATTTTTATTAAATGATGTCTTTAAAGCAATTTAAAGCGGTAAAATAATCATAAGAATTACAGTAAATGTGAATTTAAAAAGGTGTGGTGGTAGGAAAAAGAGAGAAAGCATTATTTACCATATAGTATATTATTATTTTACGCTCCTTCCTTCCTTCCTTCCTTCCTTCCTTCCTTCCTTCCTTCCTACCTACCTACCTACCTACCTACCTCCCTCCCCTCTCACCTACATGATCAAATTAAAAAGTAGTTTAAGTGCCAAAAATCGTTTTCATGGTCACGCAAACCTCAACTAAAAAAATAATAACTGAATTGAGGAAAACTTAACGCTAATATTTCAGACGAATCAAATAATTTTTTACAGTTAAAAAGATTAAAGTAATACTAAACTTGAAGTTCGAAGTTAATAGGAACGTTTAAAAGATAAAAATTAACATTAAGTGACAGATTACATAAACTATTTGGTATAAAATGTAGCATAGGGAAAAATTATAAACAGTTTCTTTTACAAAAAAAGAAGAATCTGTTGGAGAAGACCTTATACGATCACGTCTAAATTAATTTTCATCCGTCCCTGAGTGAAAATATAGAAAACTTTCAGCTATCTTGGAAATCAATACAAGTTTTCTTGTTGGCTGAGTTCACACAAGTGCATTTCAATCATGTTTCAACTGGCTGTTTCTAAGGGTGGGGTTTTTTTTGTACTACTTAAGCTCCTTGAACATTTGGCTGCATATCCAGGTTTCGAATTTGGAACCCTTTTGGGAACGGTCCAATCATCTCATTTTTCTTTGCCACTGTGAACTCTCTTACCGAACGAAGTCCTAGTTCTAGTCTTTCTCGAA
Organism: Dysdera silvatica; assembly: GCA_006491805.2. Lineage (NCBI taxonomy): Eukaryota > Metazoa > Arthropoda > Arachnida > Araneae > Dysderidae > Dysdera > Dysdera silvatica. The sequence goes on from QLNU02015360.1 coordinate 306,495,978, forward strand.
TTTCTTTTGTCTTCCGCATTCTCCTTATGATTCCTTCACGTCCACTTTCAGTCATAATACATTCTGTCGCTCTGGTAATTTTTCTTAAAGGTTTCGCATGCTTCTAGTTTCACGTGCAACCTTGTTCCCTATAGAGAGAGTTCCTTTTTTTTATCTCATTTTAACATAAGCACCAGCTGTAGTTTTGAGGAACAGAGTTCTTAGCTTTCCATTTTTCCCATACTCAGATCCTGTGCTGGAAGAAGATTTTTACTATACTTGTTGACAGTGCCAGATTAAGGTTTTTATTTTATAGGCCTTAGGTTGGAAGAATATAATGGGTCCTTGACAGGGGTGGACTGGGCCACCGGCCAACCAACCCGAGGGCCGGTGCACCTTCATGGGCTATAGGACTTGCGCCCTCATGGGCTATAGGACTCGCGCCCTCTGATAATCCAAGGTATGCGCCCTTTGAGAGGACCCAGTCCGCCCCTGGTCCTTGAAGAATGCTGTACTCACGATATTAAGTCAATAAATCAACAGGTTTTCGTTGAAGTTCATTATATTCAATATCCATGTTTGCTAATAACGAAAATATCTCGAGCACTTGTAAATAAATAAGATTAAAATAACGTTTAAACTTAAATAACATCTGTCCCATTCAAGGCCTCCACGTGGCCCTAGGCCAGGCCCTGCTTAGCCAATATGTAAATCCGGCACTGCTTATTATTCTTCAACTATACCATGGTCGCCAATATCCAACAAAAATTCAATTTAATACATTTATTATGAGAAAATTTAAAAGAATATAGTACTAATCGAGCATTTAGCTTGGTGGTGGGGGTGGGTATAATTCTCGTAACAGCTCTAAGGCTTCACACATAGCATTTATATTAATCTTGGCTTCGTCGATGGACGCAATTTTTTCTAGGGAGGGGAAAACCACCCTAACTTCTGATGAAACAAATTAGGTTAAAGGGACTTTAATTTCCAAGGAAAAAAGCACGGACTATTTTAAAAAGTCTTTAGCTCCAGATGTTGTGAAACTAAACAAGTGAATTAATTTTAACTGCCCCAAGCTAACGTCTCTGGCTGCACCCTGGTACTAATAATCTATATACTAAGGGGAAAGAAGCATTCTATTTGTTTACCTCTGTAAAAACAGAAGCCTTTAAAAGAATTATTTGCCATCTTCTTTTTCTAAACTGCCTATTTAGTTATATACTTATATACGACCAAAAGTATAATATTTTAAAAATGGACCAATTTGTTCTGCAAGCATTCTCGTAATAAGGAGTAATAAATTTCGATTTTATACGTAATACCAGACTGCTGCATTGATGGCGGCATCAGTGGCGTAGCAATTCAAAAAATTGTTAGAGAGGGCTCAAAAAAAGTGTCCATGTGATGCGGTGTTAAAGAGAATGTATCGTAATTTATAATGAGGGTGGCTTGAGTCTCCTGAACTTCCATTTTTTTACTCCAGTGACTGGTATACAGGATATTTAATAAGGAGGATTTTTCTTTTATTTATTTATCAAAACACTGAACTATGATAAATTAAAACAACAATAAATTTGAACAAAATCAGTACAATGCCTTAAACATAGGATGGGGAAAAAGATGAATGCATCAAATTGACAAGCCCCAACCTCTAGCATATACAAATAAATAAGCTTAAAAATCAAGTATCAATAATTTAAAACATTATTGTCTAAAATTTGCGCCAATAAGCAATGATAGTCTGTGGTATCTCTTGCGTATGTCACGTAATAAATATGTGCATCTAAACACTAACTACGGCGTTTATATTACAAATGGTGGCTAGATATATTCCGACGCACTTCTTTTTCATTGACTGCTACTTACAAAGCAATACTTAAAAAGCATTAAAACGGCATCAAAAGAATTCTTTAAATGTAAAAGAAAACGATGAAGACACATTAATCAGCACAATTTCATCTCAGTTTCATCTTCAACGATTCCATAACTCTTGATGTGTACTTTCAATGCTGGGAAATCTGGTTTATAATGGGTTAAACCAGGATTCCTTTCTGCCATTTGTTCCTTTTCTTGCTGAGGCATGACAGAAGTGCTGAGTGAGCAGTACTTCGGTGTTTCCCCTCCAAACGCCCTCTGTCTGTGAAACAAAAGGCGGCCGAACCGACTTCTCTAACCTTGAGTTTGTTGAAGTGCAAAATAAATGCTTCGTGCTATTATTTTATAATCTTTTCATCGATTTACTTCTATTCTGATGAAAGTCAGACTGATTTTATTCGTCAAAAGTAAAAAAAAAAGTATGTTTAAAACCAGACATAAAACCTTGTCTAAAAATCTTGTTTAAAATGTGGATTTGCAACTTGTTTGCGTCCTTGCTATGTGTCTGCTGATTTAATTGATGTAGTTAATGGAGAATATATGCATATATTTTATCGACTTTAATAAATGCTTACGTGATTCATTATCATATTCACAAAACAATTGGTTCTGATATTTTTGACAAAAATGTATATTTTATTTTTGTTTATCTGTGTCAAACAAACAAATAAACTTTGCATATTTTCCTCCATAAACGAAGGTCGTTGAGATGGTTTGCAATTTATCAAATCTATTTATTTTTTATATCAATAATATAAATGCGTATATCTAATAATATATTGCAAATAAAATACTATTTTAAAATTATTGCGTTGCAGAAAAAAAAAATTTATGTCGCTTTTACTTAGAGAAGTATAAATTACATACAATGCCTGTCGCTTAATAAACTCAATGCTGTTCCAAGAACTTTGATTTTATTAAGCGGCTGACTTTTATAACCGATTATGCGAAATTTAAACTTTTGCGAAATCCAATCTACATTACAACTCCTTCAACTAATAATTATTATTAATCAACGAATAGGTAATAACTAAACATAGTAAAACTAATTATGCTAATAACTAACTATAATAAAACTAATTACTAATAAAAAAAAAAATTTACTATTAATGACTAAATATAATAAAACTGATTAATAAGATCATAAATATAATAAAAATAATTAAAAATTACTAAAATTAATAATTATTATTAATGTATTACGAATAGAATTAATACACCATAAGTGAAATCAAAATAATTGAAGGTATTTAGTTGTCAAATGGGCTGTGTACATAGTTAATTATAAAATTCCTTCGATTATAGATCGATTTGTAAGTACATTAATTGTAATAGTAAAAAATACATACCGGAATCAAACTTTTCTTTAAAAGTTTATTATTACGGTTTGTATGGCAGAGTTCTTAATTAATCTGTTAATAGTGTTCGTGGAAAAGTAAAATCGATGGCAATTTTCTGCGTCAGTCTCTCCACATTTTTCATAACGATCATCGTTATCTAATTCTACTTTTACTAAACGAGTAGCTGAAAGGCAAGAAGATACGAAAACGAACCCCTATATGGGTCTCTTCCCCCGCTTGGGTTTGGGATCGTTTAGAATGGAATAACTAACCGAATTGTCACAAAGAAATTCCAAGAAATGAACGCTGTATTTTTGACCTTGATTCTTTGCTCAGTTTTGATATTACTGGACGTTATCACTGAATTTTGTTGAGTTTTATAAACGGCAATATTAATTGTATTAACCGACGATTTTACAACAATTTGAATCCTTTCTCCGGAATATTATGCGGATGATTTTATTAACCAGTGAATTTATTAACCAGCGGGGAAGTGGAATACAATTTTACAGCAATATTTTATTCAAAATTTGGTTTTCTAAAATTCACCTACAAAAATACCAAACTCGTTGGACCCTTGCACATTAAATCGCCTTTTCTTAACTCTCTCTCTACTCTCTCTTCTCTATTACATTTTTTCCTCTGCCCACATTTTTTATGGAGTCCATTTTATAGATAAATAAATTTAAAAGAAACTTCATATGAGCCTGTATTATAAGTTTTCTATTTAATGATAAATTATATATGTTTATATTTTTGAAACGTAATGGGAAGTCTTGATTTTTATTACTTAAAATTTTTATTGGGTATTGAGCTTCAAAATATTTTAATACAAATTATATAGTTATTGGTTATTAATAGCAAACGTTACATTTTAAATACAATAAGGAAAAGTTGTTGCATAATGTTAACAGGATAGTGTTCGTTTTGAAAAACATACTTTGAAACAAAATTATTTTTATTAAAGAAATCGGTCGGTTTTTAAAATATTCTTTTTTACAGAATAACTTTTTCTGCTGCTGCGATACTATTACATACACTCTTTTGCAAAAAAAAACCCCCCAAAAACCCCCCAAAAAAAACACACCCCTAAAAAATTATCCGATCATCTCAAAATTTCGCATGCAAATTCCTTTAGATCAAGTATGCAAATGATTAAATTTTCAAAGCCAATGAGTGTTAACTTCGATCATAGCGCGCATTTCTACTGCGCAACTGGCATCGTATAAAAGAGGTAAAAATTGCGAACGGTTTATTTTTTTTCGTTATCAGCGTTGCAGTTCCCTGGAGACGCAACCAGTAATGCCGTTACGACGTTGACGAGGACCTTAAAGCCAATTTTACGATTTCAAACGTGGTCGCATAGTCGGGATGCGTGAAGCTGGCTGGTCCTACTGAGCAATAGGCCGCCACCTGCACCGTACGGACACTGCTGTTCAAGGGTGTTGGCAGCAATGGTTTCTGCGAGGAACTCTTCGGCGAAATGATGGCTCTGGAAGGCCAAGGTGCAGGAATGCGAGGCAAGATTGGTTGGTTGTGCGAGAGGTTCGAGCTGACCCAACGGCATCATTGTCCGCCATCCAACGTGCTACAATTTCTTCCATACCACCCGTAGCACCTTCTACCATCTCACTACGCTTGGCTGAGGTGGGGTTACGCTCACAATGGTCTTTAAGACGTCTGCTTTTAACCCCACACCATCGACGGTGTCGTAGCCGGTCATCGTGGCTGCCAGCAGATTAGTATCGCATAGTGCTCAGCGATGAATCCCGCTTCAGTCTTGGAGCAGATGATCATCGGATCCGTGTGTGTAGGCGCCAGGGCCAGCGGTCCCAACCACCCTTTGTTTTACAAAGGCACACAGCCATTACCCCTAGTGTGATGGTGTAAGGTGCTATCTCATACGACAGCAAGAAGCCAGTAGTCATCTTGCGTGAAACTTTAACTGCTCAACGATATGTTGTGTAAAAATACCATAATGTAACACGATTCCGCCTAAATAAATTTGTATTGTAGAGAAGAAACTTGAAAAGATCTTCATCCAGCAGCAGAAAAATATTAATTAAATATTACAACACAGGTAAGAAAAATACGCCAGACTTGGCACTCACAATTATCAGAAAAACGAATGACCACAGTTAAAACAGCCAGTCTCTATTAGTTTCTTATCCCGATACCCTTATTATGTAGTTTTTCAAGTCTCTTTGTTTATATCGCTCCAAGATAAGGTACAATTAATTATTATATTAATTTATATATTGAACAATATATTGAACTTTTCGTAAGCTTCAGTTTTTAGATTAAGAGCTAACGACAAGCGTATGGGTTTTGTGCTGCAAAGGTGATCTATGACCGTTTTATAAAACTTCTGTTGGCTACATGACTAAATATATATGCGTATATATATTATAGCAAATATAAGAACGTTTGTAGGCGTAGCAGAAATTTCATTAAACAAATATCAATGAGCTTCGGACGGACTTTGGCCATTCGCTGCCAGGAAAAACATGTGGTTTGGAACTACACAAACATCAAAGTGTTGCAGATTTCACCGGCTGGTTGTATTGCCAGTTGGGTCGCGTTTCCCGCTAAAAAGTTGCCATTATTATTGATTGACGCTCCATCTGTCGGCGGTAAAACGCAACATTAAAGCGTGTAAGGTGGTAGATGTAAATAGAAAAATCGAAAGTAGGTTTTTCCGCAATTGGGCTGAAATACGGCGTGGCTCTGTGATCATTCACAATATCTTAAGGGTGTTTGTAAATCAAAAATACTTACAAAAAATTCAATTAAACGTAGTTTTTTTTATATATATTCGCTATTTATTTGGCGTAGTGCTACGTCGTCAGATTATCTCTGTTTTCTTTTATATACGTATATATTCAAGTTATTTTAAATTTTTTAGCCGTGACATCCATAGCCAGTTGGAGCAAGTCAACAGATGGATATCGGATGCTGAAACCAAAATAAAGACGGACGTTGTGGGAGCTCGTAACAAAATGCAGTCGGAGTTGACTGAAGTTACCCTTCTTGTTGACGATACTACTAAGTATAACGAAGAATTGCAACGAGTCATTAAGAGGCAGGCACGGCAAATTACGGTAAGAGATTTCGAGATGTTTTATCATACTCGATCTTTTCGATTATTGTTGCAGAAACTACAAGTAGCCATTCCATAAGCTTAACCGAAAAATGCCAGGGATCATGAGAAATTTGAATTTATTTCAAATCTTTGAGGATAGTTTCATTTTTCATTTCATAATGTCATCACGGTATTGCACAATTATATAAATATACATTAAAAATTAAAACTAAGGGATGAAAAATATGTGTATTTTGCTTCTGTGCAGAATTTTTTTTTTACACTAAACAAATTTTCAACGCACATGAAATAAAGCTTTGAGAAAGGCCAGCTTGCCATTACTATTTATTCTCTATGCCGAACCTTTGATAAAATGTCCTTACTAGCGTTTTAAAAATTTGACCAGCTAACCAAACCCTATTTAATAAGTCGAAAGCAAAGAGCATTTATTTTCAAAATATTTTCACGAAACGTAAAAATACACTTACTAGAATAACTTTCATTTCCCATTAATTAAAATATTTATAAAACGTACTATTTCAGCATTATACTAGATAAACCATATAACACTTCATGCCGGTATATTTTTGCAGTGTATACGGATAATGCAAAAATGTGTAAAATTTTTAAGTTACACCACATACGTTCATAATATATTTGTTAATATAATGTTGTTAAAAAACACACCCATACGTCATCAGAAATTTAAAATAAAAAATAATTAAATTTTATTTAATTAAAATTATATTTAAAATAAATATGTTGAAAATATATTTACGTTTACAAAAATGAACGCTGCAATGCAGAAACAAACTTTTCCAAAAAAAAAAAAGAAAAAAAAGCTATATAAAAATAACAACATGTTACTAATCTAAAATGTTTTACTTTACTTTTAGGAATACCACACAGTTCATTGTTTTATTACGTCAAAATCAGGAGCATTAATTTTCTAATATTAAAAAAAACCCGCTTTTAAATGTGTCATTTATAAAATCGGATTTATTGACAACCTTGGGGGATTTTCTTCTATTCTGCAGCTTCTTTATAAATCCCAAAATGTTTATTACACGCTTTGATTCATTATCTTATTTAATGCAATCGCCCAGAACGTTCGCAGGACTTTATAATTCCAAATAGCCTTCTTTTCTTGTAACAAATGTATTTCAGTTCTGTGTACGTACTGATTTAGAGTAATTATGACTTATTTACGAATCACAGCATACTGACGATTTGTTATGAGCTATTAAACATTGTACGCAGTCCTTGAAAACGTAATAAGTCTTTGAAAATGCTCCAGTAAACGTAGAGACATAATCACTGTATATAGAAGTAGTGCAAACATTTGTTCAAGCAATGAACTCTGTTGCATTATTGCCCGTCTCAATGTTTCTGAGAAGGATTATTTTTCCTGTTTAATTCATTATATAATCGGTCATTCGTTTACACCTTTATTCCGGAACCAGGTGACAAAATATCTTTTAGTGTAGATTGCAATAGATTGCAAATGCTCTGTTTCTTCGATTTTAGCCTTCGGACTCCTGAAACTTGCCGAAATATTAATCCTACAATAAATACACTTTAAACGTTTATAGGTAATAAGATATAGTGTAGACAATTCACTCACTTCCCGTACGGTGACAACGCTTTAAAAAACTGAATTATCTTTAAAACCGCAATCGTAAAGGTTCTCCAAAGCGGATTTTAAGCATTTCCATGTAATACAAGTAATTATCATCCACGAAAATTATGTTACTCTTGGGCAGAAGCGAACTGGAGCTGATTCGTTCCAGTTTGCGCAAACTGGATGTTAAAATATTTTTGAAAATAGTAGCATGTTGTTAACTTTTTTATTATGTGCTGAATAGAGCAATAGAGCTCTCAGCGAACAGGTTGTAATTTTTTTTTTTTATTTTTTTTTTGTTTTGCAATTTTGCAATTTCGAGAATCGGTTATTAAAATTTTGACCACTCGCTACGGTTGGGGAAGCAGAGAATTCCGAAGCTGAATTAAATTTTATTTTTATTCGAAATCTGTCATAAAACCTAGATTTAGCTTATGTACTTGACTCAAGATTCCGTTTTAAAACATATTATATTTTAAATAATTTTGCTATATTGGAAAATCTAGTAAGGTGGAATGATTAATGCATTTAAAACTTAAAATTTTGATGTAATATTTATTTACAAAGAAGTCCTGAACATAAAGAGACAAGTAATACAAATATAATACCGTAAGACGTTGAATTTTTAATAATAACTTTATAATACTGAAACGTAAATAAAAAACTTGCCTCTTACTTTGATTTAATTTTCTTGCAGAATTAA
>QLNU02015360.1:306523162-306550417 GCA_006491805.2 Dysdera silvatica
TGCATACAATAATTTTACTAACTATACCTCAATTTTCATAGAAGCATTAAAATTAAAACTTCACCAAATTATAAATACATACCATGTATAAAAACTACGCAAGGGAATATATTCTTCCCATTCAGTGATTACTGTAATACTTAGTTAGAACGTTTTAACTATAGGCTTGAGTAAGTTGTTCGTTTTTCAATTTTTCGCTTCTTAACCTTCCTAATAATTTTATATATTCTCGTCTAACCAGGTCTTACAATAAAGCAGTACCGTTTCCATAGAAGAGTTTATAAAATGGTGCTAGTCATAATCTTGCAGAATTTTCACGTTATTCAAGATCGGAGTTTCCTTTTATAATAACCTAATTTTCTCTTCTCATGAATAATTCTATCTCACAAATCTTAAATCAAATTCCATGAACTTATGAAAAATTATTTTTGAAGATATATGCTAAAGTATTGATCTTTTTCTTTCAGTTATTGTTTTTCCATATTTTGTCAACTGTTTTTAATAATTGCGTGAGTACTCTTAGACATTCTTATAGTTTCCAACACATGTAAATAAAATTTTCATTTACATACGTCTTCTCAATAGGTGATTATAAATAAAAAGAATAAACATAAAGAATTTCTTGTAATACGTTATAAAATGTTAGTTTCTTTAAAAAAAAGTTTCACGCCCCGTTCTTTTACTTGAGAAAATTACAAATTAATATACTCCGGTAGCTCTATAACAAAATATGATGTAAAATAAAAAAAAAGTAATCATTACCATTTATAGGGAAAATTTAAGCCCTTTCGTTATCTCCCAAACGCATTCTTTTCCCATTTGCCACGCTACCTCTAATATAACAATGTGACTGTTTTTGACTTCCATCGATGCATGTGAAATTTTTCTTCTCTTTAAACGATGAATATAAATATCCTTGACTGGGAATAATGTACATATTCTTAACCCCAGACGATGCATGTAAATCTTCTTGACTGATCCCAATGAAAAAATTTTTCACGTCCTTCTTATTCGTAAGTTGAAACTGGAGTAAACTGTACTCTGCGGCCCTAAAGGTAGCTATTTATATTCGCCTCTCCTTCTTTTCCATTTTGAAAAGAAACGCTAAGGCTGAATGACTTCGTTTTAATGCAACAGACCCACGACTCAGGTGCTTGGAAAGTTCTGAAACACCGACAACGAAAAAACATCAGAAATCCTCCACAACCGCTGAAAGACATACTCCAGAAATAGCATCCATGCTGTCTATTTGTCTGTCTGTCTCAACTTGAAGGCAGTAACATCTTGTCAAAGTTGACTGTGTATAGCCTCTTGATGAAGGTTCTTCCCTCGCGACATTGCTACCAGAACAATGCAAACATTAAGGCCCTTGATCTCAGAACTATCCCCAAATAACTAATTAGTTAAATATCTTCAGTCATTGACTTAGATTGTATCTCCAGAACTTAGGTAGCAAACTATCTTTAACTTAACGACTCTCGCCTTTGTTCTTTCCTTTATTTTTAAATACTGGGTGCCTACATTCCCGTATCCATTTTACTCAAAATATTTATAAATATTCAAGAATAAGATGTATGTTTATAGATATTTAGACGTAAAAATTGACAGTATGCTATTTATAATAATTTATGCGCATATTTTAAATTTTAAACTTAAAAATGCAAATACGGTATCTCTTTAAATGTTTAGCAAAATTTCCACTTGAACAGTTCTTTGATTTAAGAAACGTTTATTGTTGTATATTTGGTGAAACTATTAGAATGAAATTCCTTTTTTTTAATTAGAGGCATGAATGAGCGCAAGCACTTTTAGCCTATTTCCTAAATTAAATGTCGAATTGTCTGATGAAAACGCAGATAGGTTTAACTAATCCTATATTTAAATCAAAAACTCTCTTTCTCTCTCCTTTTATAAAACTAAATCATTCGTGTTAAAAATAGGCGCATGTGAGTTTGGTTGACTTATGGGTGCAACAGAAGTTAGACTGTTTTCACTAAACCTGTAGGCTGTAATGTTTTTTAAAATTTTCGAACATTAACCTCTAACATTTTTAACTCCAGAAGCAAACTGCACTATACATGGATGTCTACTATAAAAAGTAACGACAATAAAAAATGTACAGATACCGATCTGGTTTAAAGCACAGACAGAACATTAGTATGATGCATGTGGTTTTGAGATGGGGGTGACAGTGCAAAAGAAACGGTCTCGGTAAATTTAAAACTAGTTTTGTGTAGGAAGAATAATTTATAAATAGATCTTTGCAACAGGGAGAGGTTGATGGGTTCTAAAGAACCTCATTTTTCAACAGAATTGTGCAACCACCTATTGCAAAATAATCTTTCAAGAAATTTGTTGTTCTTATTCGATTAATAAGCCAACTGTCAGAAACACCCGCACAAATTACGTAGTCTAGACAAAATTAAAAATTTATTCAGTGTTTCGAAGTGAAACTAATAGAATTAAAAGATTTTAATAAACATTTACATTTTTTCAAATGTATTCTAACCAGTATAGGCAAAAAAGTATTGGGGCTAACCTTTACCCAGGGGCGGATTTAAAGAGGTCATTCAAGGGTGGCGATTAATGACTTGATTTTTGGAAATGATACCTCATTGGACCTTTACCTTGTATCTTTTCAATGTTAAATTTTCATTCAAGGAAGGGGCGGTCGCCACCCCGGTCCCCACTAAATCCGCGCCTGCCTCTACCACACACATATTGCAATATATGTCCGAAGCTTAGGTCTCGTCGTATACAAATTCTACTCTTTAGTCTATATTTTCTTGATGAATAGATTCAGTCCCTCCTTGTCTCAGTAGTTCAGTTGGCTTGGATATCAACCCCAAGAGGTTGCTAGATGGAGCCCTGCTTGAGACGAGTTTTTCCCCCGACACTCGCTCTATGCCATCTCCTACCGATATATGCGTTGTACCATTCATGGTCTGTTTTTAACTACTTTTATAATAATCGTAGTGACCTTGTAAAAGGTATAAATATTCAACCTTTTGTAATATATAGGTTAAAGTGTTCTAGTTTGAGTCAAAAAAAAGTGTGCACCAAATTTTATTACCAGTAAATCCATCTTTTTCTACTGGTAATGTGGATTTAAGCACACTAAAGAATAATTCTGAAATAATAAAATAACCATGTAGGCAAATACATAAGCATAAATGCACATACACTAGCTGGTAATATAGATATTTTACTTATGAAACTCTTATTTTACAATAATTATAGTGCGAGAGCCATACCATGCGCTGCATTTATGTATGCATTTATTTTTACACCTTTGCATGCCATTAAATCTTAGTATAATTTGATAATTCAAACTTTTGATGATCGCATTGGTGTTTTATCATGCCAGTGATGAGACAACATAAATTAAATCCTTTGAATCAACTTATGAGTTACAATTAGCTTGTGACAGACTGGGGGAATGGTGCGAGTTAAACAAGTTGGCCATTTCAATTGAAAAATCATCTGTCTTACATCTTGGTGAATTAAATATGGACTTACATTATATAGTATGTGGTTCATTATTGGGCAGTGTTGGTTATTACATTGATTTAGGTATTACTATATCTGGTCGCCATGATTTTTCTGACCATTCTGCTAGAATCGTTTCAAAGGCCAATAATAAATGTTATATGTTGTTACGTGCATTTTCCAGGTGTAATCTTGCTACTTTAGTTTTGGCCTTTAATACATATATTCTTCCCTCATTGGAATTTGTATCTCCAGTGTGAAAACCTTATAAGCTTAGAGATATTAGGATCATGGAGTTTCCTCTTAGAAGATTTACTAAATGTTTACCTGGATTGAGGGATCTTTCTTATAGCGACCGCTTGGCTCTTTATGAGGTTCATTCATGCGAATGGCGTCGACTTGTAATTGATTTGAAGCTATTCTATAAATTGATCCGCGATATGATATATTCTGATCACGACCGACCTCTGATAGCTATGGCCTCTCCTCGGGTTTCAAGGGGCTATCCTTAAAGGGTCGTTATTCCAACTGTAAGGACAAATTCCCGTTTTTATTTCTATGTAAATAGAGTTGGACGTATTTGGAATGTATTGCCCGCTGAGATTGTATGTTGTGCTAGCTACCGTGAATTTATATCTACTCTGAACATGACTGACTTGTCTCAATTTTTACATTGTTTTCCTTTTTAGGATTTTTAGGTAGGATTTTTATTGTGTACTATTCTTCATGTACTTTTGTTCTATCTTGTGATTTTGATTTATTAATCGATTTTACTCTCAGTATAAGTGTTTGTATCCATCTGAGTTTTAATAAATTATTATTTATTATTATTATTTATTTATTATTATCAAATGTGGCAGATAAAAATCTAAAAGAAACGTCTGTTTTATCTTACGAAACGTTTAAGTGCCGTTCAATATTATCGGAATGATAAAATTATCAAGAAATGGATAAAAAAATGTCGATTCCGGAAAAAAACGTCAGCGTATCAAAAGTATATAATTTTAAAAAATCCACGTCATTTGTAAAAATTGCGCAAATTAGCAGCTATGAAGACTGGAAATAAATGTTACAAAGAAGCCGAAATACATGATAAAACGCGTGAAAACCAAGATTTTATCTTATATCTACTTCGTTTGAGTGTCCTATGCAACTGTGCTTCTTTGAAAGTTATTGTAACATGAGTAAAATTGTACGCAGATATCTTTTATTGTATGTTTTATACGAAGGAGAGCTAGCTAGGATGACGTTACGTTAGGATCCATAGACTTTCGAAGAATCCAAACCTGTTTTGCTGAGGGAATGAAACCCAAGACTACAAAGCTATAGGAAAACAGCGTGAAGCTCTGGGTATCTGCTGGAATCAAATCCAGATTATTCGCTTGACAACCAGATGTATTACTACTATGCAGGTATAAAATGTATATGCCGCTTTTAAAAGATAAGAAAAATTGAGATAATTTTGTTTTACTAAGTCGATTTAAAACTATAAATCTTATTTTGAAGTCCTGGTAAGTTAAATGGCGATACATTTTATTTGTAATTAGATCATTGTATTTAAGGATCCTCGTCTCTGCTACTACGTCGTTCATTAAATAGAATCGTAAAATCGGCATAGCAGTACACGAAGTACACTGATTATTAGTAATAACGTTGCAGGACGTAGTTTCTGATACTGAGTAGAATGCATCGACGCCTTTTCAAACAAATGCCAGGAATCAACTGGCGTGAACTCCAAATGAACACAAAATGCTACTGCCACTTCATACTACTGTTTGTTATCTGGCGTCAGCACCATCTGTTTACGGGAAATATTTAAAAGCCGAGAAATGGAGAAAAATTTGGAGAGGAGCGATAACTAGTGAATAGAATTTAATAGGGTTTTTCGTGCACTGTTGAAGATAGAAGTCGACCTATGATCATTAACGAGGTTGTCTGAATGCTCATAAATACAGAAAGCTTCCATAAAGTCTAACTTCAAATGCAAACCAGATTGACAAATAACGGAAGATTTCAAAACTTCAAATTGCGATTATTCTTCCAGCCATGAACAGCGATGGTCTTTGGATTTTTACAATTCGGCCTTTTTCGACATATTTTCCTTGTTCGTTTAGTCAGAAATTAAAGAAATGCTTAGTATGGCTGATGTATGAGCGTTGTTTCTTTACGCCCTTAATGTTTTCAGACTGATAACGATTTGGAGCAGATCCAAAGCATCAAGTCACTCGGCAAAAATATGCACAAAAGAGGAACAGCAACAACAAAGGATCGTTCACCTCGGTCTTTCCCTCGTCTCTTTCTGGCTCCGAAGCCGTCACAAATGACTGACAGACGATTCTCCTGTAGTTTGGCATCACTGAAGGAAATTGTCACTATCTAGGCAAGAGAAGGCGAGGCGACCAAGAGAAGCAAAAATACAATTGAATGTATCAGCATTTGCACAAACAAACCTGTCACCTCAAGAGGACGCTGAACCTCTGGGGATCTCCAGAAAATAGAAAAGAGGTGAAAAAAAGGCATCAAAGAACAGGGTACTATTGTGTGAAACTTGAAATAAGTGTTCATTTAAAACTTAGCACAGTTTCAATCGTTTCTCTTTGTAATAATTGACAAGACAACAACTTGATTTCAAAATAAGGACTTCGGGAAATTTAAAGAATACCTTTATAAGGAATCTAATAATATGAAAACCAAACTATTGCTCTAGTCATGATTTATATTTTGAAAACGTAAAACTCGTGGTTAAACTACTTTATGGTGCTCCGTATTTTCAATCTAAATTGCGATCTACAACTTGTAAAAATAATCCCAAATATGCATTTTACATAGCATACAGATAGGCAGCAATACTTATATATATATAATGCTTGATGGAAGTTTTTTTAAAGTACTGTATTTTGATGTCTTTACATTTTAAGTGAACAATAATTATCATGAAAATAAGAAAATTCATTATTTCATTTTTCATATAAATTACATTATTATACATGCTGTTGTATTGAATTTTAGAACTTTGTTAGTATTCTACAAAAAATCATATATCCTCCACAAAATTATTTCATTTTCAAATTTGTAAATTCTGGATATTTCTGTACTTCCAAAGAAACAAATTTCATGAGAACTTTTTTTTAACTCTTTGGAAATAAGGTCAAAACAACTCTGATTTTCATGTGTTCAATTTGCTGAATAAATCTAAAGTAAATCTTCGGATTTTAATGAATTTTGATGTAAACGTAGTAACCATCCATCTCAACCAGCAAAAAGGATTTAACGAATAAATAATTTAAGGAACTAAGTAACTTTAGAAAACTGTTTTTTCCCTTGGTGATACATTCATTCCTTGTAAAGTCTGTCGCCACAATGATCCCGTAACAGAAACTTGACCTTGCCAGCACCATTGCCACTGCCATGGCCACTGTTTCCCCAACAGTTGCCAAACTCTGCGATCAGTTTACGTTGTAGGCTGATTATCTTCTGAATTTACCGCCGGTAAGAACTACTCTAGCTGTCGCAAAATGAGAAAGATTTGCGAGTTCCAACCCTTCCGCAATTGAGAACGACGCTCTTTTGAAAAGTTCACAAACGTTTTGTTGTATGCATGCCAGGGATACTGCTTTTAAATCACTGAAGCATTTAAACAGAGAACCTGCAAATACCTTTGCTGACAGACGGTCCGTTCTGCTGCACAAACAATCTGTTGTCTTTGGCTAATTTGAACGCAATCAACGTAACTCTGTACAGCAATGGAAGATTCTGCCAATTGTGTACAATTACAATAGTTGACTTACATAATTCAACAAGAATGCTTGTTCATTGTTCTAGACAAATTTTCCCAAATGACGTGAAACGAAACATGAATATTTTCACAGGGTTGACGCATTTTCAAGACTGAGAGCAAAGAATTTAAAGGACCTTTTAAAATGTCACGCTAGAATATTATTTTAGTTTATTGAATTCAGCATATAGTTTTTACCCCAAAATTATAGGCAGAAATGGTTAGCTTGAAACTGTTTTGTACTAAATGCTATCATTTCACAATTATTTTTTACAATCGATGCAGAAAAAGAAGTAAACAATTATAAACTTATTTTTCTATGCTTTTTCTTGGTGATCACAATTATACTTTACATAATATAAAAAAATATACACTTTTAAGTCTGCCATTTTATACTCTGTGTAATTTACTTGATTAGTACTTTACCAAAGGAAACAAATATTCAACGCATATTTGGGACAAACATTTCCCTAAGATTAGATTTTCTAATGTCCACATATTTCATGGTTCAAACTAGAACTCTTAGACATATTATTACAAATCAGAGTATTATTATTACCCTTCTCAGGACAAGTATAACTATACGGAAGTAATTAAAACAGAGAGCTTCAAATGGATAACAGTTTTAGAATTTGTATTGCTGGGTCAGGAAAGCTCTATTTTAAGCTATAGAACGTGAGTATTTTAAAACCTTCACCCAAAAAGCGTAAAATTTAAAAAATATAGTATGAAAATAAGGCGCCTTGTCTCAATGGTCCAGTGGCTAAGATGCTTGGGTTCTAACAACGAGGTTGCTGTTTCGAGTACAACTTAGAAATTTTCTTCCTTACAACCCCCCCTTCCCTAAAGAAAAGAAGTCCATATTTCAGGCTTCGTGTGCCGACCACTTCCATGGTAATTATGCTGTCCCTGAGAAGGGCAACGATAAATTTCTTTGCAATAATGGGCCAAAAGAGACACATAGAACGTAGATTTTTTTTGGGAGGTATATTCTCATTAATTTACTGGAGACCCTTCGACTTGAAAAGGCGTAACATTTACAAATATTTTCTTGTTGTAGTCTTTCTGTGTTGTCCTCATTTCAAATATATACTTGCACAGAAAGCCGATAAATTAAATTTGAAAACACTCTCAAACTGGTATTTTTATCTCTCAATGTTATGTCTAGTGTATTGGATTATTTCTTAGGTCAACTTCAATAAATAAAACTGTTACATAGAACTATGCAAATAAACAGATAATTCAAGATTTTCGAAGTTTTTAAGTATATTTAGTGGCATAAAGACGGAAGAAGAAGACACGGCAACACTATTCTGCTTACATCGAGTTCTGCATTTCTGATGAAGGTTGTAATGCCTAATTAAAACAGTTGTATTATTATCTTTTAACATTAATATATCCAGATTTATGTTACATGTCCTGGAATTTTTTATCAACTTTAATAACTAGCTATTAAATCGCTATCAGCAATACTAAACCCCTTCTTTTCCTTCCTTTTCATTTCTGAGGCCGGTTTTGATATTTTTGTTGTGTAGCTTTTCCAAATACCCAAGTTTGAAAACATTGAAATTAAATAAATTGTGACTGCGTTCCCTATAAAACCTTTAAATTATCACCATTTTTCTCATGAGATATTGGAATGGGAATACAAATAATTGCTGCTTAAAAAGTAAACTTTGATACATATTTTCAATGTTAATTTCACACATGCACTTTGCTTTTCGTAACGTAAAAACAGTGAGGTTTTAGAGATAAAAACATATTTTATTTACAGTAATTCGAATGTGGAATTATAAGTATCTTTCTAGAAATGATGTGAACTTCTGTCGCAGAATGGAAATTATATAATTAAAAAGAATAATAATATAATGTTTTTAGTAATGAGCTTTTACCTGAACCTAGAAATATTTCTTATAGCCGAACGGGCATGCTGAAGGTTGTAAAGAGTCTTTTTTTTTGCATGTAAACAAGAATTTAAGAACACTAAAAGTAGTGAAAAGAAAATATCTGAGGTGTCCACTAAAGTATAAAATAGTGTTATATAACTGAAAGCACATTTCTTTAATGTAAAATTTTCAAATGCAGTTACGTGTTTACAGATATTAAACTCTACTCCATTTATGTATAGCATGCAATTTCAGAACTCATCCTTGAAAACAGTGGGGAGCAACATTTACTGGAAAATTGAGTATAGGATATTCTAGAAAGTGCACACTTTTTTTTTTTTTGTCCAGGATTTTAGTGCGCTTTAGTACCTGAGCAAAAGTCAGCGTTTATTTTTTTAGTTTAAAAACACAGTTACTGGCAAGATTCCATTGTTGTGGATCTTGTCAATCTATACCACATAATACCTGAGCCGAAACGAGGGTGGCACGACCTTGTTCAAAATAGCTACCCTTATTTGATAAGAGGAACACTTGTAAAAATACGACAGTGCATTTGAGTCGGAAAGTTTTAGATTGTCGAAATTTACTGACGTAACTCTTCAACGGAGACATGTGCCAAATGTGCATCTATGTTTAGGTCTTCTGCAATCCCCTTGCTGATGATAAGTGCTTCATATTAATTTAATAGAAGAGAATGAGCTAATGTGTAAGTTGCAAATTGAAAATAGAGAAATATTTTAAACAAAAAATAAGTTTTGTAAAGATAGAATAAGAGGGAAAGAGAGAACGCTGTTCAAATGAGTGTATGATATTTATTTTCTTATTTATTTATTTTATTATAAAAAATAAATGTTTCATTGAGGATATCCTTATCTTCTGATCTTTCTAGTTATTACTAAATCACTTCAAAGTGAACATAACACACTATCCATGCTGATTTTTTAATGGTAATATTTTAAGAAAATTTTTCACGATGAATATTCTTCAATAATTTGATAATAATTTAAAATTAATAATTGCAAACTGTAAATAAACGTTCAGGTTTGCTCAATATCCATGTGTATAACAAGAACTAACGTTATTTATAATGTAAAAAATAATGTAATTTACTTGAATGGTACGATTATTAGATGGTTGTCTATGATTCCAAATATATTTAGGGTTAACACGTAATGCAATTTTAGGCCTATAACTCAAAAGTAATTTTATTGAAATATGTGATGAAACGAAAATTATGTTATATACTGTATTTGTTGCATAGCTATTGAACTTTTATTATTGTATTCTAAATTATTGAACAGTTATTTAAAATTCAAAAGAAATGCTGTTTCGATCGTTCAATTCTTTAGAATATTCTGACTTCACTATTATCATCTTAACGAAAACATTTAAGTATTACGTACTCAAGCGCGGTCTTAAATTCAACAATCTCCAATAAAACAATAAGATTCAAGCTGAGAAAAGTTCGATTCAACTCAACAAGACCCTCACCCCTCATAATGCAACAGGTCTTGCACAACAAGAGATAGGAAATTGTTAGTAACAAATTATATATGTTTTTACTATGTATATTAGCGAATTCCTGTCTCCTGACCAGATTCAGATAATCTTCGTTACATTAGCTGTTACCGTAATTTGTAAAGGTTCCAAGAAAATCGTAACAGGCTGTCATCGAAATGCAATTACAATATTTTTTCTGGTGACACCATTGTTCCTTTGAAACAAATGATGACTTGTATTTGCATTCTATTCTTGTTTCATCGGTGAATCTTGAATCTGATGACGGGGAGTACACCCTTTTCTGCCTCTATTTTTAGACAGGACATTGTTCAAACAACATTAATCCGGTCGTTATCTTATCAACTCCTCATAAACGTGTACATTATATATAGCCGAACACACGTACGGTTATAACTAACGTCAAGAAAATCGGATGTTTTGCTATAGCCGTTATTTGTTATAACCATGCCTGTATCCAGAGAATCTTGGGACGTATCCCCCTAACAAAATTTGAAATACGACCGCGAAAATAAATGTGTATTTACTTGTTAAAATTTTAGAAAGGGGGGGAAAAAACTCTCAAACCTTGAATAATTATGAAAATTCTGACCACAAGATCTCGTTACGTAAACCACTAATTTGAGAATACTTTAAAGCAAAAAATGGGAAACCACTTTCTTTAAAAGGGGGCCATTCCTATCAAAATTTAAGTTTTCATAAAGTTATAAGCAAAAATTTACAGTGGTGTCTGAAGGCAAAATTGATATTTTCTCATTTATTTTTGCATGGTGTATTTATTTCTTCTCTACGATAAAGGTGACTCATTTAACGTTATTTTGTAAAAAATTTTAAATCCCCACCCGAAGTTAAATCTTGAATTCTAATCGTCCTTGGTTATAATCGTTTATAAAAAATCGTACCTTTATACAATAGTTAATATGCATAATTTATAAATTAATTTACTCAGTCAGCCATTATTAATTTTAAGGCTAGAAAAGAAATGTATATTGAAACAATAAAATAAGTTAAAAATTAATTCCCAGGATAACAGACTGGCAATAGGAAGGTGTTCCGTTTCCAAAACGAGAACAATTTAAATGCTACTAAAATCTGAAGTTTATTTTGTAAATATTTCATGGTAAAAGCTCTGCTTTTAAATCAAACCAAAATCGTATAAAATCACTGAATATAAATCAAAAATGGAATTGGAGAGAAAGTAATCTTTTCATTATATCTGTGAAATGTTTGATTGTGTCCGTGATAGTCCGCATATATATATTAAGTTAAGCCAACGATATCATTTGTTTTTCATAGCGATAAAATCGCTATAAACGAGTTCCATTGTATTTATAAACTTCAATATTTCCTAACTTTATCATTTTTGCATGCATACACACATACATACGCACGCACACACACACATACATATATACATATTATTATTATTATTATTTTCCTTCCTTGTCCTATATAAAATATTTATAAAAACCTGTATTGCAGGCTATTTGGATATATCATTGGTAAGCAAAATAAATTTAAATTAATTGTGCGAATTGGATAAAATTAAAAAATTTTTAGTCTCAAAAAATTCGAAAAGCCTTTATTTCGTAGAAATTTTGATTTTTCATGACTTCGGAAAACTACTTCATTTCACAAACATTCAACATTCAGAAATATGCTTGCTTCTAGTGTCTATTATATAGATAAATGAAATTTTGTAATACATAGTTAATTACAAAACCATTTTCTTCAAGCATAAATTCTTAAATATATACAAAATTTATTCAAGTTATGCGGGGGAAAGTAAAATAGCATATTCTTTGGTAGTCAATAAATCTGAAAAATACCCAGATATCACAAAATGTCCCCAGGACGTCCTTTTTTGGTCCCTTCTGTCCATACGCAATGCGGACATAGTTCGGAAGTTCGCAGGACGTCCGTTTTGGAACGTCCGTGGGATATTCATTTCGGGATTCCGTAGGACGTCTTTTTGGAACGTCCGTAGGATGTTCATTTCCGACGTTCCTAGGATGTTTATTTCGGACGCCTCTAGGATGTAGCAAAATACGGACATATTTTCGACGCACGTATGATATTCATGTCCGCCAAGAGATCAAAATTTAGTAGCTTTTTTCGACGATCAGGAGAGTACGGGGAGTGAAATATATAATCCCCAACCCACGGGGCGAGGAAATCTAAAACACGCCGAATATTTTAGGAAAATAATGACGACTCCTCCATTGGTTTACCTAACCCCCCACTTTCAGAGAGAACGGAGGGAATAACTAAATTGTAAGTGAGATAAAGTAAAATATTAAACATACACGAAGGTGCTTTTTCAATTCGTTAAAATGCAATTTTTATTTCGTTTGAGCTGGTCCTTTGTTTGCTATGTTTGTTTTATCGGTTATTAGTTGTTTTTATAAGCTACTAGTTTTCATCAATAATTATGTTTTTATAAAACATTAGTTTTTTATGCTTAGTTATATTATTTTGTGTAAGAACTAAGGTAAATAGAGGCTAAAGATGACACTTTGTAAAATTAGTGTCTGGTAGCTAAAACAATTACATATTTCATAGTGCCTTCTTTTCTAGAAAGTAAAGTGCGTTTTC
This sequence comes from Dysdera silvatica, assembly GCA_006491805.2. Classification (NCBI taxonomy): domain Eukaryota; kingdom Metazoa; phylum Arthropoda; class Arachnida; order Araneae; family Dysderidae; genus Dysdera; species Dysdera silvatica. Next base: position 306,536,426 of record QLNU02015360.1, read on the forward strand.
AGTTTGCTACCTACGACTGATTATTCGTTTTCTTTTAGTTGTATTGTTTCTCGAAACTTATTAACTCATGTATGTTGACCTTGCAAGAAAATAAATGTTTTTTAACCTGTTCGTTAAGCCACATTTTTTTCAAAGTTAGTAGTTTGCTCACTGGGCCATCGCGATTTGCTTGGCAATTACTACTTCCCAACTTTTTCTTATTTAGAGTGGCAACAGAAATTTACTACTTCATGCCTCTTGCGGTAAACAGGTATATTTCTCTCCTACCGCTTGTTGATGATACGAGAGTGATCATTAGTTTTCGTTAAATTCAAAAATTTTCTCAATAATATCTATGCTCTCATGAAAGAATTTCAGCATTAGTCTGTTCCGTTTCAGTAAACATTAATTATCAGCCCTACTCAGTACAACGCTGGAAGATTTTATTCTTACCGCGTGCTGGCTGGTTTCTTGTTGAAGTCTGGATGGTATACTTGAAAATAGAAAAGATTTGTTTGTGGGAAATTTAGTTACAATTTGTGATTATTTTATCAGTTTTTGAATTTGGTTTTTACTTTTACGAATTAACTTGAATTCAAAGGTTTATTGATGAATTACGATGACAATTGCTTAAGTGAAGTATAGTGATTTAATATTACGATTTATTGATGCAAAAGTTTCTATAAACGAGTAATGGTTTCATCAGGGAGTCCACAGATTGGAAAAATCAGGGAATTATTAGGGTATTTGTCAAAGAGTTGAAATTAATCAGGGAATTTAAATATAAATTTAATTTACAAAAACTTTTTTATCAGAAAAATTTGCTAGTTTGTGAGTACATGAAACTATTTATTTGGCTGTGTTTTTATGCCCCCCGATATTTTTGTAATCAGGGAAATAGTTCGTAGTTAAAAGATATTACAAAATAACTTCTTTGTGTTACATATATATATCAAAATTATAGGAAGAGAAATAAAAGTGAAATTTAACGTATCACATTTTAAGTTAACATGTTACAAACCCTGAAGTGTGGATTTTGATGAAAAATATCATTCTTTGGAGATTATATGCAAGTAATTTATAGTAAATATGATTCCGCCTCTTAAGGGGGAGGGTGAAAATGTGAAGAAAGTTTACAAACTGACGGAGAGCAAATTATAAATTTGCTGAAAAATGTTTGGCAAACAAACTTCAGGTAAATAATTTAAAAGTTCATTGTTATAAATATTATCAATGAAATTAAGTGGTGAAACACAGCGAAAAGAACTTTCACTTACTAATTACTCTAACCACACATATATATGAAAATATAGTTTTACACATATTCAGACGAAACATGATCTGAAGAAACCTATGTGTCAAAGATAATAAGTATGGTTAATTCTGTTTTTGCCCCATGCACAGCCGTGAAAGTTCCAAATAATATCCCTAAAACACGTCCTAAAAGAAAACCCAATTTTGTCCCAAAATCTACCGTAACACGTCCTGAAAACATCTTAGAAGGAAATCCAACTTTTGTCCTAAAAACCACTGTCACACGTCCTGAAAAGATCCAAATAATGTCCCTAAACCATCATAAAAATAAATCCAACTTTTGTCCTAAAAACCACTGTCACACGTCCTGAAAAGATCCAAATAATGTCCCTAAACCATCATAAAAATAAATCCAACTTTTGTCCTAAATCCCGCCGTAACACATCCTGAAAATATCAAGATAAAGTCCTTTAAACGTTCTAAAATGAAATCGAACCATTGTCCTAAAAAATCCAAAACATATCCTTAAAAATTCCTAATAGCTAATCAAAATTTATTCCTAAAAACTTTCGTAACACATCCTTCAAATATCAAAATAATATCCTTAAACAATCCAAATTTCATCCTAAAATCAGCCATAACAAATCCTTAAAACATCCTAAAAGAAATTCCAGCTTTTGTTCTAAAAACCTCCAAAATATGTTCTTCGCGGACATCTTCAGGACTCTCAAAGGTTGTACTTCACGTGTGCATATGAATTACCGCAGGACGTCCCATGGACGTCCGACAATATATATTGATTATCCTGGGGACGTTGGGGATATCCGCGCCGGACGTCCTCATTTTTGTGCTATCTGGGACAGATCCTAACAGAGCACGTTTTTGTGCTATCTGGGTACTTTATATAGTTTTTTCTAAATGGAAAAGCAGTTAAAGTCAGAAATAATTTATTTTTATGATAGTTTTCATATTTTAATCAAGTGGATATTAAACTGAAAGGCTGATCTTTTTACCAATTTTTCTTTTATCAATTTATGTTCATCAATCTTTTTATCAATTTTCGGTGTTTCTATATATAAGAAATAGCCATAGATGAATAACCACAGAAATTATTGCAATTGAATGTAGAAAAGTAGGGATGTATATGTATTACAATTGCATATAAATCTAAGAACTTTTTAGGTTGCTCTTCGATTCAAATGTCTTAAAAATCCGTTAGCCTTTTTATTTTAATTAAAACGTTATAAGTGTGAAATAAACATTTTATTTGATATTTATCACATAGAAGTTTGGGTCTGTAAATATCTTCTTTGACATATAAATAATAATATTTATGTTTTAGCACCAAAAATTAACTACTGCCCATAAATTTTGCGATACCAGTGTCTGTTCTTGGATAAGATCTTAATGTTGAGCTTATAAATCACATGCAGAACAACAAACGAGTTCTTGTAAGCCCTGTAGTTAGCACAGCGAAGTATTTGAAGCAAATCCAAAATGCCATTCACATGTGACAAAACTAACAGCGACTCTTCCATTAATCTTATGTACCATTTCCAATCTGACCCTAGTTCGTTTCTAAATGCTCCGCTTACTCATACCGATAGTTCTAGAGCAGGCTCTGCGCGATCACATAGGCGAACTAGGTGGCCGCTTAGGGCAGCATCTCGACAGATTTTTTTAAGATACTTACTACTGCAAGATAATTTAAATAAACTTGGCAAAATAAATAAACAGAACTGAATGGATTATTTTCAATTAAATGCCTTCATCAATATATACTCTTCCTCATATATGTCTCTCTTGTCAATTTTCTTCCCTGCCTTCAACTTCTTGCTTTTTTACATTAACAGATTTTCCTCTAACAAATTTACGTAACTTTGCATAAAACTTTCTCATCGCCGCTAAACCTTTCAGTGGCACGAGCAGTACCGCTATCGCACCAGAGGCTTGGGGGAGGCACTTTTTTTAATATCTTTTGACATTGTTACAAGACATAGAGGATTATAATTTTCTCCCTCAACAGCAAAATCCCATACTATTTTTTTTTTTTTGCTTTTGATCATTTATTTGTGTGTTATGAAATAATCTGTAATTATCATACTTCGTTTGAATTAGAACTATAGTGAGAGAATGGAATGTGCCATGTTTTTTTACCTTTCAATTGTTACAAGATGTATTAAGGTACATGATGAATTGCTTTTTATATGTGAGATATTATTACTCTTCAGATAGTTAGCACAATTGCCAAATATGGTAGGCATGCAATACCACGGATTTTATGCTAATAATATTTTCCGTCTTTAATGTGTTAAGGTGTCGATTTTTAAGTGGGGAGGGAGAGGCGCACGCTTTGTTCGTCTAGGGTTGTAGTCGGAATCGGCTCGGAAGCCAAATTTGGCTCTTTAGCTACTGGAGTGCGGCTCTTTCACGAATGACGTGTTTAAATAATTTTTATTGTTATAATTAAATAGTATTAGGTTAAATTTAAGTTTTAGGATTTCAGAAATAGCAAAGCAACGTTAGCCTTTGTTAAAAAACCTCTCATAGCGGAGTTAAAATTTTTCCTTTCAATATTGACATTAGCACTTTTGAAATGCAATTGCTGGATTTAAAAATCAAAAATTTATGGAGCTCCAAATTTGAACGCCTTAATGCTGATATGGAAAAATTGGAGAAAACCAAATGTGATCTGAGTTTACAGTGTAAATGGTTTTCTTTGAAAAAACTGGGGAACGAAGACATGATGAGATTTGGCACTTGGAACCGTATTCCTAACTCATATGATCAGTTAAAAAAGCTAGTATTTCCTGTTCTTTTTTTATTCGGCTCAGCATATTCATACGAACAATCTTTTGCAAGCATGAACCTTATCAAAAGTAAACTGAAAAATTATCTTGTTGATAAGAATCTAGAATCGTACCTGAAATTACAAACAACAACATACATAATTTCAATTATCAATCTCAAATTATCAATCTCACCTCAATTTGTGTCAACTCTAATGCATTTGTCTTCAACGGACAACATTTCCAACAAACCAGTGGCTTAGCTATGAGTAACCCACTTTCATCAATCCTTTGTGACATATATATGCATTTCTTTGAATCCAATCTCCTCAACTCTATCAAGTTTAAACTCTGGGATCGCTACATGGATGACATTTTTATTATGTGGGACAGTCCTCCAGATCAAATCTCAACACTCCTTCCCACCATCAATACTTTGGATCCTGCGCTTAATTTCTCCCTCGCAATTGAAGAAGATGATTCCCTTCACTTTTTGGATATACAGATTAATAAACATCATAACTATTTCGATACTTCGGTGTACCGCAAGCCTTTCAGCGTTGCTCTCCCTCCACATAATCTTTCTTTCCATCCGTATCAACAAAACATGTCCGCCTTCTACACCTATGTCTTCCGGGCTCTACAGTTCTGTTCGTCAACGGACTCCTTATCTGATGAAATTTCTTTGCTTAAGACCATCGCTCGCATCCGTGGGTACTGTCCCAGCATTATCGATGCTGCCGTTTTCAAATTCTCAAAACGTTCTTACAGTACATCTCTTAGTCGAATATCTTCAAATAATTACATTGGCTTCGTAACACTCCCTTACGTGCCCAAACTTAGCTCCGCCATTGCCAAAGTCCTTCGGCAAGCCAAATTCAAAGTTACCTTCTCGCCTATTAACAAGATTTTGCCCTCTAGACTCAAAGATAACATTTCCACACTCCAACGCTGGGGCGTGTATCAAATTTTTTGCCAGTTCGGACTTTCCTACATAGGACTGACAAAACGTGCCCTCATGCATCGGTTGAAAGAACATCGCCGATACGTTGAGAAAGGTGAGGTGCACAAATCATCCATTGCTGTTCACAGCCACGAACACAACCATCGCTTTAACTTTTTTGACGCTCGTATCATCCACCAACCTCATTCACCACTTGAACTGGACTTCGCCGAAGCTTTCTTCATTAACATGTTTCGTGATTCCATTGTGAATGACCACAGCTCAACTCCTTCCTTCAGCTCAGCTTGGCGAAATGTACTCCACCTAACTCCTTCTGATATTAATCCATAGTCCCGCCATAATTGCCACCTCTACTAACAGACAGCCAACTTTTCCACAATTTGGTAATTTCTGGGAAGAGTGGCCGCACTACAAAAACCATGTAGTACTTGACTTCCTACTTTTGGAAGTCAACATTTCACTTAATAACTCAACTCTAGTTACATCCGCGAATCAACCTCGTTTGTTGACGATATTCCACGTGTTCACTCCCGAAGAAGGGCGAACTTTTATCGCCCGAAACGCGTAGCTCGAACTCAATCTTGACATAAATACGCTTCTAAAACGTTGTTTTTTGTGTCTTATTTATATTGCGTATTGTTTCGTCGAATATTTAAACGCACTTTTAGATGTTCCGGGACTATATTTTCTTTTATTCATTCTTATCTTCCCGAAATATTTCATAACCAGGAGATTTCTTAATTTATCAATAAGTTAACAACTCACAACTGGTACAATTTTTGAAATATAAATATTATTTCAGATACAGTTATATAATATTATAAATTTCAGAGATCTCATATTATATTAGTATATTGTATTATATAATAAAATGCCGATTTCTTACTCGAAGAATTAAACGTAGTAACACTTTCAGTAAATTAAGTAAACATTATAAAACTGTAGTCATATGCCTACATTTCGTTCTACCGCGCCCCGGTGGTCTACTGCGTAATATCACCGCATTCTGATTCACTGGGTTTAGGTTTGATTCTCAAGTAAACTTGGTCGTATGGTAAACATACCGTGGGGTGATTTCAATCACCTGTATGATGCCCCTATGGAGAAGCGACAAACAATATTTCGCATTCAGTAGACAATGAAAACTGATAGACACACCAATGTGGCTAACTAAATACCAATGATGGGCGTAGGAGAAAAAACTTTTTGTCATATTATATTGGTGTGTTCATCTCTTTTAATAGCGTCAGTCTTAAAGAAGTCTCTGAATATACATATTACACATAAATACTCAAAGCTCAAAAGCAGACAGACGATATCAGAAATATAAAAACTGCTCTATACATAGAACTACCAAAACGAAATCCATCTTCCATTCTAGTGGTTCCTGACATTCGAGAGAAAATGCGTACTATTATGATATAAAAACTAAATACTCTATCCCTCTTTCCTCTTTAGTATGCAGGTCTTCTGAAAATTCCAAGCCCTGTGGTATTGCCTTAACTTGCACCCTCCTTCTCGGCGTCCCTACTCGTCATGATGCAGAATGCGCAATATTTTGAGCGCATCAGAATTTACACACATCATTAAAAAGGCGTTTGGTTCATGTTTAGGTGCAAGAAAAACGGCATTTTGCGACGAGTATTTTCAAATAGTTGTAAATGTGCTGAATGAGATAGAGAAGAGTGATTCCCGTGGTCGTAAGTTGCAAATAAAAATATCCCTGCATATATGAAACCACAGATAATCTAATATAGTATACAGTAAAACCCCTCTTAACGACCACATCTATTCAGCGACCACCTCCCTTAATAACCACTTTTTCTGGAAGCGGACTTCCTCACCCCCATAGATCCGATGCTAAATTTACCGCCATTCAGAGACAACCTCTCTCAGCGACCGCCTTTTGACGGAACCGCCGGGGAGGGGGGGTCACCTTTTGGTAGTTAATGTTTGTCTTTCTGAAAGGTTATTCAGTGGTCTTTCATGATTAAAACAGGACTGGACGCAATTCCCCTGGGCAATTTTCAAAAGCACAATCTGTGATATGAAATATTTTAAAACCACCCACATAGCTCGATACAGAAAAATATGACCATTATGCCAAACCCTATTGAACCCTTTTCCAATATCAATGAATACTGCAAGAGTGAAGTTTTTGACTTCCATGTTGCATTTGGCAAATTCAGATGTTGATCAGAAGAGTGATGGTTTCGAAGCCAAATTAATTGTTGGCTAAAATGCTATTGTTGTTAATAAGAATACTGAGCCGATTTTATATAATCCTTCTAGCAATTTTTTCCCATTGACGAAATAAAACCTATCGAGTGATGATTTTGTGGGGAGAGTGGTGTGTCATTTTTTGGTTTTGGAATATAAGTTTGGCAGTTTTTCATTTTTTTATTGGGCGTAGTATCGGCGTTTGAAGATTACACTGCAGCTGACGGAAAGCACATAGATACCATTTAATGGTAATGAAATAGAAGATATAAAACAGACTGTAAATTTATAAACTAAATTCAAGGAAAACATAAAATCAGATAACGTAAAATTAAAGTTTCATTCAATATATACAGGATGTATACAAAATGTAAAAAAAGGAATAAAAAATGTCCAGTACAATTTTTGCTTAAAATCAATAAGTTATTAGATTAATAAGTTATTTCAAATCATAGTTAAACCAATAACAAGGCAAAGCCAACCCATTTAACATCGCTTTAATGCAACGACACATGCGTTTGCGCATGTACGGCCCTTCTACGAAGAGAGATAAGAAGCTAAGATTTCACTGGTTTTTAAAAACTTGCTTAGGTCACGTGTTACTTGAAATTCAAGGGATTGAAACACCGCCCAAGAGTCAGCTTGTTTACGTCATAATCAACAGCAGACACCAGATTTGGTGATTTCTCGTGCCAAATCAATCATACCACTGACGGGAAGTATACGGATCGGAATGGGCTGTTTGCCACTAGATTCAACCTTTTTTCTTCTTCCTTGTGGGGAAAATATTAAAATTAATAGTATTTTTCTCTTATTTTATAAGCAGTCGTGTCCCAGGGACATTCCGTCCTGTGCCCGTCTGGCAGGCTTGCGACGTATTTGCTATCCACGGTATAGTACCGTGAACGCCCGCCTCCAGAAGTGCATAATCCGCCACTGTCCGCGACGTGCACATTTTCCGATATTTTAAACAGAACGTAGTACATCTATGAAGCAACGTTTTCCACAGGAGGGCCTTAGTACAAATTGCATATCATCATATAACTTCGAAACTAGTTCATAATTTACCATCTTGGGTATTCAGTTTCGAAGGAAATGAAACGAGTTAAAGCAGATACTTGTTGATTCGGCTTTAATAGTAGTATTTTAGCTCGATGTTCATAACTGTGAAAGATTTGCACAAGGCAGATGTTGTAGGGGGTGGGCAATCTTCCCTGAATAGGATTAACTTTCTATTAAAATCAACTGTTCGCTTAAAAAAATTGAAAGTCATTTGGTTTACGAAGTTCATTGGCGGTACCGAGTTCTTAATGACCTTCCCCCCACCCCCATTTGGAGTAGGTTCATGCTGCTTCTGAGTTTGCCATAGGCTATTTCCTTCCATTTGGAAACTGATGATCGCTATTTCATTTTTTAAAGAAAATTTCATATGATTAATTTTTGCCTCATTAATTGTAAAATAATAGATATTTTTTTTTTTCTCAAAGTACTTACTATAAGTTTTGTGGAAAATGAACAATGACGAACTGGGTCCTTTTCCTCTCGGGCTTTCCTTACTGCAGAGGTAATCAGTACGCCACTGCTGTCATATGATATGCGAATACAAAAACAACAGGATTAAATGCCGGGAAAAGGGGCAGATGGCTTCAAAATGGCTATTCCCCTTCCTTATTGCCGTACTTCTGCACACTTTCTATAAAGAAATTAACCCTGCATCCCCATGATAGCAGCTATGGGAACATTCAAGTATTACGTAAGCACCACTACTACCTAGTAAGCAAAAATTAATATTAACTAACATAGGAAAATAAGCACAAAAGCCACCCACTCCCGCAAAGTTGCTTACGTAATACTTGAACTCTGCCTATGCCAAAGGATACATTTTTTATAAAGTTACCAGATTTAGAAAAAGATTGGTATTCAATTGGCTTCCTTTTCTAATCTTTGGTGATGAAAAAACCTTCACTAAGTTGCCATACTTCGGAATTCCAATGACGTATTTGGACACGCAACGAAATTTTCAGGTTTGAAGTTAACGAATAAGATTCTCTTGTGCTTAGCCGTGCCTCTCCAAGAATTTCTTTGGTTTGCTTTTCTAATGATGGGCGTGTCTGGAGCGTGATTCGTTCATCTTTGGCCTTAATTATCTTATTAAATATTGATTTTAAGCAAAAATTACACTGGACATTTTTTATTCCTTTTTTCACAAGGAATCGTGTAGTGAACTTTTTCCGCCATTTTGTATACACCCTGTACATTATATAACGATTTATAATCGTATCACGTATATAATTTTTGCTGTATCACATGCTTAATGTTTTCAAATATATCATCATCATCATATTCAACCATTATCTATCCACTGCTGGATGAAGGTCTCTCCAAATGCTTTCCACACAAGTCTATCCTGGGCCATTCGTTTCCACGTCACCCCAACCTGTTTTCTTATTTCATCCACCCATCTAGTTTGAGGACGTTTTCTAGGTCTTCGGTGGTCTCTTGGAATCCAGTTCAGAATTTCTGTTGTCCATCGTTGATCAGTTCTTCTTGCAATATGCCCAGCCCATCGCCATTTCAGTCCTTTTACTTTAACAATGATGTCCTCTACTCTAGTTTGCTCTCTCACCCAAGTGTTTCTTTTTCGATCTCTCCTAGTTATTCCAAGCATGCACCTCTCCATGCTCCTTTGCGTTGTCTGTAACTTTCGTATTGCTCCAACTGTTAGACTCCATGTCTCTGATCCATAAGAGAGGACTGGCAATACACACTGGTTGAAGACCTTTCTTTTTAGACACAAAGGCAATTTCCCCTTCAGGATAAAACTGTTTCTTCCAAATGCACTCCAGCCAAGTTTAATACGTCTGTTGAGTTCTTTCATAATGTTGCCATCCATTGAAATCAGCTGGCCAAGGTAAATATATGAATCAGCAATTTCTAGCTCAATGTTGTCAACTTGTATTTTTGTTTCCTCTACAAAATTATTGAACATGATCTTAGTTTTTTGTAGGTTCATCTTGAGTCCAACTTCTTTACTTCTAGTTGAGAGCTCCTGTACCATGTCTTGGAGTTCTGATGGGTTCGTTGAAAAAATAACAATGTCATCAGCAAACCGCAAATGATTTAAATATTCACCATTTATTTTTATTCCCTTGTTATTCCAATTTATCAGCTGAAAAATCATCTGTAAAGCTGAAGTAAAAAGTTTTGGAGAAATGGTATCTCCCTGCCTCACCCCTTTGCCAAGTTTGATAGTTTTGGTATCTTTATGTAACCGAAATTTTGCACTTGCATTTTTATACACACGTTTCACCATGTCAATGTACACATCCTCAATGTCTGTTGATCTTAAAGAGTTGATGACTGCTGATGTTTTAATAGAGTCAAAGGCCTTCTCATAGTCAATAAATGCAACACACAATGGAAGTTCATATTCATGTGTTCTTTCAATTAATTCTCTTAATACTTGAATATGGTCCACTGTACTGAATCCACTTCGAAATCCAGCTTGTTCTCTTGGTTGAGCTGCATCTAATTTTTTCTGCAGGCGATGTGTTAGCACTTTTGTGAAGATTTTATAAATAGCAGGTAACAAGCTAATTGGTCGGTAATTTTTCAAATCCTCTTTATCACCTTTTTTATGCAAAAGAATTACTGTTGCAGAATCCCATTGGTTTGGTATGTTACCGCTGTTAAGACATTTGGTAAAGAATTTTGCAAGTATGTCTTCTACATGTTCTCCAGCTTCTTTTAAGATATCTAATGTAATGCCATCATCGCCAGGGGCTCTTCCTTTCTTCATACTTTTTATTGCAAATGAAACTTCTTCTTTTAAGATTTTAGGAGCTGTTCCTTCGACTATTTCAATGTCTTCGTTTAATTCACTGTTACTTTCGTATAGATTTTTGTAGAATTCTTCAACTCTTCTAAGTATTTCTTCCCTATTTCTTGTTACGGTGCCATCCTCTCCTTTTAATGCAATGATGTGTTTCTTCCCAACAGATAAACTTCCTTTAACAACCCTAAGGCTCTTGTTATTTTCAATGGCTTTCCTTACTAGCTCACAGTTGAATTTTCTTATGTCTTCTTTCATGCTTTTGCGCAGAGTTTTTCAAATAAATTCTTTATATTTTTTTGTATTTGTGTATGGTAATAAATTTCTGCTTTCATTCCTATGTGGTCTTAATTTCGATGTTTGAAGCTGAAGGCCGGTTTTGATTCAAAGATACGTTAACTATTTCGCATCGTCAAAAATTTGGCTTGTGGAACATAATTTAAACAAAACAATGAAATAATATTACTAAATAGATCACATACACGAAGTGTAAGGGCGGTTCCACACCACTCCTGAATAAACATTAGCACAAGGATAAGCATGTGATGTGAGACTACTTTTTAAGTATTTGTCACTGCTCGCGCATTCACAAGTAATAACAGAAATAAGTTCCAGGTCTCTAGCTCGCATTTCATCGTTATTCGCGAGAGATGTAAGATACCTTAAGAAATGAAGTTCCTAGATAAAAGTTACTGTCACTAGTTCAGTTTAAGCAGGAACCAATCAAAACTTTTTAGACGCGACGGTATTTGAATTCGTGGTTTTTGAGTCACATATAAAATCACCATCCCAACATTTGAATCCGTAATTTCATTTTTTGTTTGTAGTATTATATATCCTTTCATATTACAAGAGTAAAAATAATTATCATTTCCGCTACCTAAAGTTTCATTGTGAGATATTATTGCACTTCTCAGGGGAAAACAAAATCGCCACGTAGTGGTCGACACAGAAAAGCCTCCGGTGCGAGTTTTTTTGTGTTTTTTTAAAGTCTGTGTTGTTCTAAAGTTCCATGCCACGAATATCAGTGTTCGAATGACAACTAACTGTTTACTCCCTATTGAAATTGTTCCGCTGTGTGTTCGAACGTTTCTACAAATTTTATTGAGAGTCCAAACTCTATCTTGGTCACTAAACTTTGCCCTATAGCATGTATGATAAGCTTTCTTTGACAAATACGTGATATTTCGCTTTTGGTCATTAAGATTTACCACAGACGAAATCAAACTTTTCTAAATTGTTGATACGACTACGATGTGACATACTGAAATTGACTCAAATGCTCTCAAGCTGCTATCACTACATGCGTGAATGACATTTTTCTATTTATATGTAAAATTCGCATTTATAATATTTTCTGGAAAAAGGAAAGAACACGCATAGTAGGGTGGATGGCGTCTGCGTAAAAATAAAAATATGCAACAGCAACGTCACAGTAGCAATGTTCACCGTACATCCCTTCAACTTCTTATGCATTTCAAAAAGTTCCACTCACTTTACTAAATAGGTTCACTATACTTTCAAAAGGCATACTGCACACTATAAAATACTAGAAAGTTTAATTTTGATGTATGGATGGCATAATTACGTAAAACATAACAGGAATTCAGCGTTTTTTGTTGAACATTTCACGAAAGAAGAGAAATCGCAAAATATATAATTTTAAAAAATAATAAAACTGTACGTGATAGGAATTTTCTGATATCGATTATGAATTTTGTGTGTGCTCAAATTCCACTAAAAATGCGAACATAATTCATTGTAATGACAACGTCGAAGACTAGTGAAATAAACAGTACGTAAACTTTTATTTGTAATATTATGTATTAACAGGATTCTTAATATGCCATATTATATTAAGTAATGTGATTATCTAGTTACATAATTCTTGGTGTTATATATGTAAATAATATATCAGTGTGAGAGAGAGATTATCATATCTTAACAGAATTTTTTAAAAAAAATGGAAGTTTTTAAAATATAACAATGCATTAAAGTGTTTCAATAATTTGAATTTTAACATCAAAATCGATAATATGGTATAATATTTATTGTCCATAGAAATATTTACAAAGAAATTCTTGAATTTCGATAACCTTTGAATATTTTGAATTTATTTAAGATACTAACGAGTTTTTCTTTGATATATCCCACAATTGTTACGTAAAACGTATTATATCTTGATATTTTGAAATATGCATATGTTAATTTCAAGATATATATTGTAATATTATAAAAACAACTTATTTCATCTATGGAAATTATAAATAGGGTTTGAAAATTTGTTATTATATAAGTATTCAATTCGTTTTATGAAAAGATTGATTCTATTTTTCCTATTAACAAAAAATACTTTTACATTAATATAAAAAACTTACATAGAGAAACATTCCTTTTCAGTCCTATTTCAGTATTAATTAATTCATTCTCCTTATATGTTCACAATATATTTTCGAAATAGATACGTAATGAGGAGTGTAAAAAGAGTGTACTTTTCTTACCTGATAATTTCTTATTCTCCCTAGTAAGAGCAGATAGTTGGTCTCGCAACTTCTCAAGTTCATGCATAGCTTTCTGTAAATCAGCCACTTTATTGCGTAAATCTCTCTGCGATCCTTCATACAGCTGTGTGACTTCTTCCACGCGGCTCTTAAGCTCGATGTTTACGCGTTCGATCTGGACTACCTTCTTTTCCAAAGTTTGGACATGGGTTGTGGCCTATAGGCAAAAGTTAAATATTTTTAAAATATTATTTTTTCATATTTATTAAATTCATTTTTCAATATATTTGCTTAATATTAATCTTAAACACCCATCTTCTTCATTAAATATGCACTATCAGATAGTTCAAATGAGAGCAGCTGTAAGTTAAAGCAAGGTTTGTGCGGCCACGAGTGCGTACTGAAATATCATTAAATGCTAATTCTAATTTCTTCCCTGATTTAAATTCAATT
>QLNU02015360.1:306550517-306565556 GCA_006491805.2 Dysdera silvatica
AGTTCTTCTTGCGATATGCCCAGCCCATCTCCATTTCAGCCTTTTTACTTTAACAACGATGTCTTCTACTCTAGTCTGCTCTCTCACCCAAATGTTTCTTTTTCGATTTCTCCTAGTTATTCCAAGCATGCACCTTTCCAGCTCCTTTGGGTTGTCTGTAACTTCCGTATTGCTGCAATTGTCAGACTCCACATTTCAGATCCATAAGAGTGGACTGGCAATATACACTTGTTGAAGACCATTCTTTTTAGACACAAAGGCAATTTTCCCTTCAGGATAAAATTGTTTCTTCCGAATGTACTCCAGCCAAGTTTAATACGCCTGTTGAGTTCTTTCATAATGTTGCCTTCCATTGAAATCAGATGGCCGAGGTAAGTATATTAATCAGCAATCTCTAGCTCAATGTTGTCAACTTATAGTTTTGTTTTCTCTACGAAATTATTGAACATGATTTTAGTTTTTTGTAGGTTTATCTTGAGTCCAATTTCTCTACTTCTATTTGAGAGTTTCTGCACCATGTCTTGGAATTTTGATGGGTTCGTTGAAAAAAAATAACTATGCCATCAGGAAATCGTAGATAATTTAAATGTTCACCATTTATTTTTATTCTCTTGTTATTCCAATTTATGAGTTGAAAAATCATCTGTAAGGCTGAAGTAAAAAGTTTGGAGAAATGGTATCACTCTGTCCCTCACCTTTACTAATTTTGATAGATTTGGTATCTTTAAGTAACCGAAATTTTGCACTTGCATTTTTATACACACATTTCACCATGTCAATGTACACATCCTCAATGTCTGTTGATCTTAAAGAGTTGATGACTGCTGATGTTTTAATAGAGTCAAAGGCCTTCTCATAGTCAATAAATGCAACACACAATGGAAGTTCATATTCATGTGTTCTTTCAATTAATTCTCTTAATACTTGAATATGGTCCACTGTACTGAATCCACTTCGAAATCCAGCTTGTTCTCTTGGTTGAGCTGCATCTAATTTTTTCTGCAGGCGATGTGTTAGCACTTTTGTGAAGATTTTATAAATAGCAGGTAACAAGCTAATTGGTCGGTAATTTTTTAAATCCTCTTTATCACCTTTTTTATGCAAAAGAATTACTGTTGCAGAATCCCATTGGTTTGGTATGTTACCGCTGTTAAGACATTTGGTAAAGAATTTTGCAAGTATGTCTTCTACATATTCTCCAGCTTCTTTTAGGATATCTAATGTAATACCATCATCACCAGGGGCTCTTCCTTTCTTCATATTTTTTATTGCAAATGAAACTTCTTCTTTTAAGATTTTAGGAGCTGTTCCTTCGACTATCTCAGAGTCTTCGTTTAATCCACTGTTACTTTCATATAGTTTTTTGTAGAATTCTTCAACTCTTCTAAGTATTTCTTCCCTATTTCTTGTTACAGTGCCATCCTCTCCTTTTAATGCAATGATGTGTTTCTTCCCAATAGACAAACTCCCTTTAACAACCCTAAGGCTCTTGTTGCTTTCAATGGCCTTCCTTACTAACTCACAATTGAATTTTCTTATGTCTTCTTTCATGTTTTTGCGCAGAGTTTTGCAAATAAATTCTTTATATTTTTTTGTATTTGTGTATGGTAATAAATTTCTGCTTTCATTCCTATGTGGTCTTAATTTCGATGTTTGAAGCTGAAGGCCGGTTTTGATTCAAAGATACGTTAACTATTTCGCATCGTCAAAAATTTGGCTTGTGGAACATAATTTAAACAAAACAATGAAATAATATTACTAAATAGATCACATACACGAAGTGTAAGGGCGGTTCCACACCACTCCTGAATAAACATTAGCACAAGGATAAGCATGTGATGTGAGACTACTTTTTAAGTATTTGTCACTGCTCGCGCATTCACAAGTAATAACAGAAATAAGTTCCAGGTCTCTAGCTCGCATTTCATCGTTATTCGCGAGAGATGTAAGATACCTTAAGAAATGAAGTTCCTAGATAAAAGTTACTGTCACTAGTTCAGTTTAAGCAGGAACCAATCAAAACTTTTTAGACGCGACGGTATTTGAATTCGTGGTTTTTGAGTCACATATAAAATCACCATCCCAACATTTGAATCCGTAATTTCATTTTTTGTTTGTAGTATTATATATCCTTTCATATTACAAGAGTAAAAATAATTATCATTTCCGCTACCTAAAGTTTCATTGTGAGATATTATTGCACTTCTCAGGGGAAAACAAAATCGCCACGTAGTGGTCGACACAGAAAAGCCTCCGGTGCGAGTTTTTTTGTGTTTTTTTAAAGTCTGTGTTGTTCTAAAGTTCCATGCCACGAATATCAGTGTTCGAATGACAACTAACTGTTTACTCCCTATTGAAATTGTTCCGCTGTGTGTTCGAACGTTTCTACAAATTTTATTGAGAGTCCAAACTCTATCTTGGTCACTAAACTTTGCCCTATAGCATGTATGATAAGCTTTCTTTGACAAATACGTGATATTTCGCTTTTGGTCATTAAGATTTACCACAGACGAAATCAAACTTTTCTAAATTGTTGATACGACTACGATGTGACATACTGAAATTGACTCAAATGCTCTCAAGCTGCTATCACTACATGCGTGAATGACATTTTTCTATTTATATGTAAAATTCGCATTTATAATATTTTCTGGAAAAAGGAAAGAACACGCATAGTAGGGTGGATGGCGTCTGCGTAAAAATAAAAATATGCAACAGCAACGTCACAGTAGCAATGTTCACCGTACATCCCTTCAACTTCTTATGCATTTCAAAAAGTTCCACTCACTTTACTAAATAGGTTCACTATACTTTCAAAAGGCATACTGCACACTATAAAATACTAGAAAGTTTAATTTTGATGTATGGATGGCATAATTACGTAAAACATAACAGGAATTCAGCGTTTTTTGTTGAACATTTCACGAAAGAAGAGAAATCGCAAAATATATAATTTTAAAAAATAATAAAACTGTACGTGATAGGAATTTTCTGATATCGATTATGAATTTTGTGTGTGCTCAAATTCCACTAAAAATGCGAACATAATTCATTGTAATGACAACGTCGAAGACTAGTGAAATAAACAGTACGTAAACTTTTATTTGTAATATTATGTATTAACAGGATTCTTAATATGCCATATTATATTAAGTAATGTGATTATCTAGTTACATAATTCTTGGTGTTATATATGTAAATAATATATCAGTGTGAGAGAGAGATTATCATATCTTAACAGAATTTTTTAAAAAAAATGGAAGTTTTTAAAATATAACAATGCATTAAAGTGTTTCAATAATTTGAATTTTAACATCAAAATCGATAATACGGTATAATATTTATTGTCCATAGAAATATTTACAAAGAAATTCTTGAATTTCGATAACCTTTGAATATTTTGAATTTATTTAAGATACTAACGAGTTTTTCTTTGATATATCCCACAATTGTTACGTAAAACGTATTATATCTTGATATTTTGAAATATGCATATGTTAATTTCAAGATATATATTGTAATATTATAAAAACAACTTATTTCATCTATGGAAATTATAAATAGGGTTTGAAAATTTGTTATTATATAAGTATTCAATTCGTTTTATGAAAAGATTGATTCTATTTTTCCTATTAACAAAAAATACTTTTACATTAATATAAAAAACTTACATAGAGAAACATTCCTTTTCAGTCCTATTTCAGTATTAATTAATTCATTCTCCTTATATGTTCACAATATATTTTCGAAATAGATACGTAATGAGGAGTGTAAAAAGAGTGTACTTTTCTTACCTGATAATTTCTTATTCTCCCTAGTAAGAGCAGATAGTTGGTCTCGCAACTTCTCAAGTTCATGCATAGCTTTCTGTAAATCAGCCACTTTATTGCGTAAATCTCTCTGCGATCCTTCATACAGCTGTGTGACTTCTTCCACGCGGCTCTTAAGCTCGATGTTTACGCGTTCGATCTGGACTACCTTCTTTTCCAAAGTTTGGACATGGGTTGTGGCCTATAGGCAAAAGTTAAATATTTTTAAAATATTATTTTTTCATATTTATTAAATTCATTTTTCAATATATTTGCTTAATATTAATCTTAAACACCCATCTTCTTCATTAAATGTACTATCGAATAGTTCAAATAAGAGCAGCTGTAAATTAAAGAAAGGTTTGTGCGGCCACAGTGCGTACTGAAATATCATTTAAATACTAATTCTAATTTCTTCCCTGATTTTAAATTCAATTTATACATTAACAAAATTTTGGGGCTCTTTTGTTTAGTAGATTCTGTGTGAAAAATGGGCTTTTAATTTGTGGACTGAATTGCCATAATTTAACAATTTTTATGTTTAATAACAGTGAATATAAATATATAAATAAGGCGAAACCTCATGAGAGTTTACCTCAATGACATTATAGCACAAACGACTACAAGAAACTGTTTTAAAATCGTTTTTTCTTTCGGATATTCTTTCAGATAGCGTGAGTTAAAGAGAAAATTCGACACATCTAAGTTAAAACCCCATCACGATTCTAATTTTATCTTATATATGAAAGCTAACAGCATATTTCATCCATTCTCTAATACTAATATGTCATTTGTATTGTCTTTCTGTTTTTTATGCAATATTTCTATTTATTTTCACATTCAAGCATCCGGTATTTAATTGACTTTTGAGTATCAAACGCCGTGTTTTTCATTTATTGCTGATTAACGTTCAGCATCTAAGTGCACAGTAAGTACTTCTAAATATTGAAAGTTAGCCAAAGTTATGAACTGATAATATATTTTTAAGCTTGTTTTTGGCACATATTTCAGTTTATCCATAAAATTTTAGAGTGTAGTTAAATTAAAAGTAATTGTTTCAGTGGCATAGGCAGAAAGTTCATAAGAGAGGAGTGGTAGGCTTAATGAAAGGGGTTACAGAACTACAACTCACACACGCCCATGTTAAATATACAAAATTTCATTGAGATGGGGTTGCAATCCC
Source organism: Dysdera silvatica (assembly GCA_006491805.2). Taxonomy (NCBI): domain Eukaryota; kingdom Metazoa; phylum Arthropoda; class Arachnida; order Araneae; family Dysderidae; genus Dysdera; species Dysdera silvatica. The sequence goes on from QLNU02015360.1 coordinate 306,555,510, forward strand.
CAAAACTGCTCCCTGGCTACGCCTATGATTGCTTTTGCAAAGATGTTTCAAAATTTTAAACATGGCAATTCTCACAAACAAGTCTAGAATTCAACACCTCAATTGATAGATGAATAGAGTTATTATGGCCAGCATATATAAGTTATGGTTTAATGCATTTGCAATGGAAATATGCTTCTATATAAATATATCTCTGTCCTCTATTGGTTTTTTTATACAAATGATAATTTCATTTTGCCTATATACCTTAGACTTACTTGCTACGCGGATGATATAAGCACTTTTATTGCCGACAAAGATATCAACAATCTTATCCCTAGAGCTTATGAAGCTGTTAAACCTTACGTTGATTTTTTCACCGAAAATTTTCTTACATTAAATGTAAAAAAAACTAAATGTATCTTTTTTACGCTCAAGCGGAATATCTCTCTTGACCAACTCTAACTCGACATCATTCCATTCTCGAGAAAAATTAAATTTCTTAGGATTATCATAAAATCTAATCTAAAATGGCAGTCCCAAATTCAGGCAGTCTCCGCAAAGATTAACAGAAATCTTGGTGCCTTCCGAAGCATTCGCTTCTTATTACCCTATGGCCATGTTAATTTATATTATTGTTTCTTTTTCCCTATATAAATTATTGTTTTCTTATTTGGAACACCGCAGCAAAAACTAACCTTCGACGACTTACTTCATTGTAAAACCGTTTTTAAGAATGATTGATTTGGCTCGCTCCCTCTCCTCTGCCATACAGTACAATATACTTGTTTTTGACGATCTCTTAGATTACAAGACTGCTATATTTATGTATCACTATACTAGATCCGACGTCGTGGTTGACATCCCTGTCTTTGATTAATCTGGACATACTTATGGAGTTCGCACTCTCAATATATTAAGACCATCCTATGCGAGGACTAACCTTGGATTGTCTCCTATCGGAGCAATGGTCCAAGATTAAGGAATTCTCTTCTCCTTAAGCTCCGATCTCGTAGCACAATAACACAATTCAAGAAAAAACTTTGTAGTCTACTAACTAACTCGTAATTTTATTTTTTTCTATTCCTCCCCATCCTACTCCGGATATTTTAATACCCAACATGTCCGTCTCCGTTTAATCCAATTAATGCACTTCAGACGATTACACAACGCACACCCGGCCTTAACCTGGGCAGCGTGGATTTCATCAGACCACACAGTCTTTTCCCGCTGCTACTCTGGCAGGGTGTCTAGCATTGCGATATCAATTCCCAATATCCAAATTTACTGCCATAATGTAATTAGAACATATTTACATATTCTCATGTTAATTTTCATACCTTATACTAAATTATTTCAATGTAATCAGTTATATATCAGTCATATATCAATTATTGTATGTTCTCACTCCTTAGAGAAACGGAAGAACGTTTAACTCTACTGTCATGATACTTGTCAGAATAAAATGTTTATTTATTTATGTTTTTTCAAATTCAGTTGATGGTTTTTACATAAGACGTTGTTTGCGATTTTTAAGACCAAATTCTGCTGAAAAAACTACGAATATATTATGTAAAAATATTTGAAGAACTTTAGTTTTTTATGATATGAGACACTTTAAAAAGTGTCTATCATATTATGGCGGATATTAATGTATATTGTATTTTCCCCTTAAAATAATTCGATAATTTGAAACTTAGTAAACAGCTCATGTGTAATAAAATTTATATAATAAACATTGAATTGGGGAAAAAACATTTTTCTATTAGAAATATTTACTTGGTTCAAAACTTTTTATTAAAATATAAAAAGGTACTAAATATTTCACAAACTATACAGGATAATTCCAAACTCTCTGTGCAAACTTCAAATACTAAAATAAATCTTTTTCTTTAATGAATGTTCTCTGTCTGCTTAGGTAGAATTTAGATAGGTCTTGGTTAGAACGTACGTATATCCATATAACATAGCTTTTTCGTTTTCATTGGCAGCTCTATGTGCATAATGCATATCATCCATCTTAGCATTCGTGAAATGTGCCATGTTATATGTACGAAGTACAGTACATATAAGCTGCAAATGAAAACGGAAGATCTGTTATACGGATGTACAGTACATTCTAACAAAAGTCTAGCTAAATGGACTATAGTATGTGCTTTGACGAAGAAAGGTTGTTTCAATGTTCACACGTGAGTTTTAGTTTTACACTGTTGCACAGAGTTTCAAATCACCCTGTATAAATTAGAATCCCAATTTCCTAAATATGGCATTTCAAAAATATTTTAAATTTACCTTTTCCAAATCCATAACCAAAACTTCGACTTCACTTTGGAGTCTGGATTTTGCTTTCTCCAGAGAACTGCATTTATTAAGCAAAGCTTCAAGTTGTTCTTCATATTCAGCTGTTTTCTGTGTAATTTTTCGCCTAAAACGTGACCACAAATTAAATACCAGAAGCAAAACATAAAATATTGCATTTTTTTTTTAGATTTTGAAAGTGAATATGTCTATTATGGTAAAGCCATTTCTTGTCACATGACCTTTCAACCGCTGATAGTTATTAAAATTTTTAATGTTATTTAGAATCCAAATCAAATTGTAATACGAAGCAACGGTAAAATTGCTTTCGTATGCCATAATGCTAATATCAGTAACGTAGACACCATTTTCGTTAGCATGCATTGAAAGTTTTTATCGGACTTTATTGGTGTTCCTTTCCATTTTATTTTATATTTAACATTATTGTTCAACTTCCATTTTTCATTTTTCCATGTGGTTTTGGCATGACATTTTCCCGACTGAATGCCCTTCCTGACATCAACCCTCCCCGTTTATTCGAGTTTGGGACTGGCGCCTATTGAGACTGGCTTGCCTTCTCAGGTGACTGGGCAAGCAGAGTTGCATATGGTGTTTATAAAATTAGAAAAGGTATACGACAGGATACCAAAAAAAGAGATATGGAGGTGTATGGGAGAACGGAGAGTATCAGAGAAGTATGTAAGACTTTTAAAGGCAATATACGAAGGAGTAGAGACTTGAACTAGGAGCAGCGTATGTATGACAGAAGGGTTCTTAGCAAAGATGGGGTTACAACAAAGTTAGGCTCTCAGTCCTTACTTATTTGATCTGATAATGGATGTTATAGTGAAAGACGTAAACTGTAATGCACCATGGAGTATGCTGTTTGCAGATGACATTGTACTATGCGAAACATCCTGTGAAAAAGTAGAAAGGAAAACCGAGGAATGGGGGAAAGTGTTAGAGGTTTGAGGATAAGCAGAACAAAGACAGAATATGTGGTACTAAATGGAGAAAGAGGATGTGGCATACGTTTACAGGATGAAAAGTTACCATCACCTCAAAAGTTTAAGTATCTTGGATCGTTTATAGATAGAGATGGAGATTTAGCCACAGAGATGCAACATAGAATTTAGTGTGAGTGTTTAAATTGGAGAGAAGATGAGTGGAGTGCTATGCGGTAAGAGAGTAAGCAGGAGAATGAAAGGAAAATTGTAAAAAACTGTGGCAAAACCTGCAATATTGTATGGAGTTGAGACCTGGCTAGTGCAAGCAGGGCCGTTTCTACCATTAGGCCAGAGTAGGCGACTGCCTAGGGCGGCAAAATGGCGTAAAAAATTTAATTTTAAATCAAACAAAGAAAAAATTGAGCAAATGAGGAGAAAAAATGAAAAAGAAGAAAAATTAAAACATATAATTGTTTTCAAAAGCATACGGGACAATTACTTAAAAAGTCTTTACTTTGACGAATGTGAAAATGTTTGATGTGTTTCATTGTTTAATTTTGCACACAAGTTCTTTTATATCTAATACATTTAAGTCTTCTAGCTCTGATAATACAACGTTGTGTTTTGAAATATTACTCCTTTAATATTTCAGTTTTCAAAAATATAAAATGTTGAAATTAAACGATTATAACATGTAGCAATTGTTTTACTATTCACAATATTCTAATATTACAAAATAACTAATATAAGTTTAAAATATAAATATAATTAACGGGTTTAATGATTAAAAGTATAATAGAACATTTACGTTGTTGAACCGCTGGATGTTGGTTGGGGCAGAGAGGGAGATCTAGTCGAAAGAGTAATGGTAGTAAAAGGGGTGAGGCGGCATTTTTCAATAAATAAAGCACCTAGAAATGGCTCTGGTTTCAAGCAATGCCGTTTCGATACCGCATTCGATACGATACAAGGTACCGATACCAAAACCCATTAAAATATCGATACTAAGATACTATCGAATATAAAACCGATACTTAGAGTATCGAAATGAGAATTCATTGTTCAGAAGTTGTCATATATAAAATAACAAATATTAATAAATCATGAAGTACAATTAAATACTTGCAAACTAAATTTAATATAATTTTTTCTATAATTTTTATTTATTTTTTTATTTTGCAGTTTGACGTTTTCAAAACCTTAGTTAAATCATTCTGCATCAGGCACATGGCCTAGGAATTTTTCTATATATAGCCTATATCGATGGATAATTCATCATTCAGAATTTGGAATTATAAAATTTATATATACAGTAGTACCCTTAAACAATCAAACCTCGTTAAGACGAACACCAAGGGGAACAGAAAATCTGTTCGTATTAACAGTAATTCGTATTATCCGGTATTATTTGTATTATCTAATCGAACTAGGGTCCCTAGTTCGATTGGCGGCATTGCAGATTTGCATTCAGGAAATAAATTTGCAATACAATGTATTAATTACTACTAATATTTGGCCTTTAATGCTTTCCGAAAATTAATTTTGATTATCTTTTTTAAAAAATACCTTTCGCCAACAGATGGCGCCACTAGTGGAAGAACTCTAATAACCACTATGCATACAGAATGTTAGGTCTAAGTTCTGATGGGTTCGTTGAAAATATAAGGATGTTATCGGCAAACCGCAGATTATTTAAATATTCACCATTTATGTTTATTCCGTTGTTATTTCAGTTTATCAGCTGAAAAATCATATATATAGTATATACGCGTTTTTTGTATACTTCAGAGTAAATTTATAGCCCATGGACCAAATATTAACGATCAATAATATATTTTGTGTAAAAAATCTATTTTGTGTGAAATGTACACTATATAGTCAAAAGTCGCCGGACACTGGGTTTTCGTGTGGAGTTGTTTTTTATGGAACGGGCTACGTCCATTGAAATTGGTTCCAAAAACTGTTAACTGAGAAGCTTACTTGGAAATCTAGGATAATTCTGCACCTCCAACATTTTGGTAATATTACGATAATGGGCTCCAATTGTATCAAAATGGCAACGCACCCACGCACACTGCAGGCACTGTTTCTAAATTGTTTAATAAAATCATATTCTTGTTTGTTTGTTTTTGTGTATGTGTATGGACTTGCCTTCGCAAACACGCAATTTGAACTCAATGGGAAACCTTTGGGCTGTATTGGAGTACTGAATTAAGAATTTAGAAATCGTCCTGCTTCTAAACAAAAACTGATAGTGGCAATACTAGTAGAATGTGGAAGCACATCCCTGCAACTGCTTACTAAAATCTAATAGATAGCATACTCAAAAGGATCATTGAGTACATTAAAGTCAAAAGTGAACTTACTCTATACTAGTTTATTAAACGTAAATCATTTCGTTTTCTTATATTTGGTGCCCGGTGACTTTTGATCATGTAGTGCATATGCTATACGGAATTCGTAACTTTAACAAAATTAATTTTTAAAAAAGTTGGTAAGCAAAAACAAAATTAATTTCTAAAAAACGGATAAGCAAAATAAAATATAATGCATTTAAGCATCACTACACATAGTTATATTGATACCTGAGTTCCTCAACTTCATCAGCATGAGCGATGCATTCAGTTTCGTATTTAGTACGATAGGTGGCGCAATCGCCGTTAGCCTTGCACAATTGACGCTCCAGGTCCAACCTTACTTCTGACTCTTCTTCAAGTTGTACTTTCAAAGACTCCACATCCATCTCCAAGGTATGACAAGTCTGTTCTAATGCAGAACGTCGCTGGAAGAAAAGTATTTGAAAAGTGTAGAAGTATACGCATATGCATCTATACAGTGCGCATATGGTAAAATTTTTGGGTAACAATTATATATTCCATTACTATAATTAACAAAGCAAAACAATTATCTGTCAAAGCAGTTAGACTTTATCATATTGCATCAGCGTAGGTTTTAGAGTGATACGGATACTACAGATATATGATCGAAAATGTGAAATAAAATAAAAGAAAATAAATTATTAAAATTACTTAATGCCATTAATAAATATTCTGTAAGTTATTTACAGTTAGTTGTAACATATAGTCATATGTTACTTCTTTAGAATAAGCATAAAAATATTTTTTCATCAATTAGATTATATTTACATACATATTCACTTAATTTGTGACTGTGTTAACATAAATCGCAAATTCGTTGTTATTGCCTGGGCATAGTTTGAGAAGAGATTTTAAGAATATAAAAATATGTTAATCTGTATGTACAGTGCATGTGTAATATAAACATACTGCATTTTTGTGCACAATTGACTACATGTTTAATATGAACACACATGATTTTAACATAATGAAATAATATTCATATAAGGGCTATAAAACCCAGGATGAAAAATACAGTAGAACCTGCCTGAAGTGACCACCTTTGGGACTGGACTGCAATGGTCACTGTAGAGAGGTGACCACTATACGCGACAAACTTTGTCATAGGCATAAGTAAGTCCCAACCAGTTCTCTCTTATAAAGTAGTCATTTTATTCAGGAGGTCACTTTACCATGTTCCACTGTACATCAACCACACATAGTTTATAATATATATATAGGAATGATAACATATTAATATTTACTCTCTCTTCGTCCTCAAGCTTCCTGCGAGTGTCTTCCAGTCCAGATGCCAGCTGAGACTTCACATGGTTCACAGTATCCAGGGATACTTTGTATTCCTGTACTTCTTTCATTAAATCTGAATTTTCAGAGCTGAGTCGGGAGCGATGAGCAGTGATCTCTGTTATGGTTCTCGTTATTTCTTCAATCCTAATGTTCAGCTCGTGTATTGTCACTTCATACTTCTCCACGGTTTTTTGAGCGATCAGCTAAATGGATAAAGAAAACTAGCTTATTTTTCGATATTTATAACATGACTCTGTTACATCATAATAGAATTTTAATTTTTCAGCTTATTTTCAAAATTATTTTTCGAATGCTGCATTCCGTAAACGATTAGTTTGAGAAAAAATAGCCCCATTGGATACAAAAGTGATATTTAATATTTGTTTGCATAACTGATTCGTTCTTTGCTTAATCGGTAAATTTATCGATCAAACGTACTAAACTAAAATAACCTTACACGATAATTTTCTGAAAATTATTGTATAATAAATTCCCCCACAAAAACTCACAAAAATCTCGCCCCGGTGGCTTTGTGTGTTGACCATTATTTGGCAATTGTGTTATCCCTGAGAAGGGTAATAATATCTTACATACTAAAATAACTTCCTATATAAGATATAAAGAGCGAATTTGATTGTTTTGTTGATTATTTACATGGATGAGTAAAGCTCTTTTTTCGAATGTTGTAAATTTTTCTTTTCAGCCTGATACATTTACAGTAGGATTATTAAGGAGGTTTGTATATAATTCTTCATGAATTTATATAAAATTCTCTGAATTGGAAGGTTGACTAAAAGAAAACAATTATAAATTTTGTTATTTCGGATGTTTAAAATATTCGCGTAATATTACAGAATATTTTCGAGAAATAGGTTATAAAACCAGAATATTTAATAAAAATAATTTGCTACTCTAAAGTACAAGCGATTTTGCATTATTTCACAAATAATAAGAGTAATGAAAAACCAATATTTTTTGTTTGAATATATGCCGAATAAAACAGCAAATGAGCGAATCTAATTCAAAGTTCACTCCAAAGATGCGGAAATTAAAATTATAAATCATGACAAAACGAACACAGTCATGTTTAAACTGAGAAAAATTTTCAAAGGAATTTTTAATTTTGCGATGATTAGTTACCAATAAAAACAATTAAGCTAATGGTTTTAGATTCAATCTGTAGTAAATATTTAAAGAAGTGGTTTACTTAATGAGTTTTAAGCCAATTCGCAATATGAAATTAATTTGCATTTAGCAGGCTAATTTCATCTTGAAAAACATAATAATTCGTAATTTAAGTCTCGCGCTTTCGAAAGCGGAGATTTGTAGGAAATTTGTCAATGGAATTAAATTTTAGTAGCCACGTTTTATAGTTCAAAATAGAGCTATTTGATCCATATATTACAAAGTAGAATATTATTGCCCTTGCCAGGGCCAGAATAATTACCACAAAAGTAGTGGGTAACAGGCCACAAATGGCTCAGTACATGGCTCTTCAATGGACAATTAGCACAGTGAGTATTAGAAAATAGGAAAAATGCTAAGCTCACTCCGGTGACCCCTTTGTTGGAACTCAAACGTCCTGCCAACTAGAACACTGAGATACAGTTAACGGGACCTTAGCTTCGTACTTATATTTATAAATTTAGATCTAACGCTTTTTAATCTCTACTTAAAAGAATGTAAGATCCAAATTTTCAAAGATAAGACCTCGTCAGCTGTGTTTCAATGGTCCACTTAGTAGGACGCTGTTCGACCCTAACCTGAGACACGGTTTTTCTCTTCTTTCCGACCCCCACTATAAAAACTACCTGTTGAGACTCCGTATGTTGAACCTTTAGTGGCAGTTATGCTGACGGTGGGAAGGGAAATAATATCCTAATTTGTAGCACATGGCTCAGAGAGTTCGAGTATGAGCATGAAACGTGTGCACTAAAACTTAATTTCATAAAATAATTCTAATTTTATACCTTATCCTTGTGGGCACTCTCGACTTGGGCAAGGAGTTCGTAAACCTCAGACTGAAATTTTTGCTTCTCTTTCTCGATCCTGTGAACAAAAACAAAGAAAAAGAATTATTGTAAATCTCCATTCATCTATCTAGTTCTTTTCAATAGTATATTTTTGTAGACAAAGTCCCAGCTACTCAAATTATGGGATCTCTAATTTTAAGTTTATTTTGTAGCAATGTTATAATATGACCTTTACTTCCCAGATAGCACAAAAAAGTCCCGACGACGTCTTCTGGACGTCCGGCGCGGACATCCCCAACGTCTCCAAGACATTCAGTGCACACTGTCGGACGTCCGTGGGACGTCCTGCAGTGATCCATATACACGCGTAAAGTACGTCCTTTGAGGGTCCTGAGGATGTCCGCGGAGAACATATTTCGGAGGTTTTTAGGACAAAAACTGGATTTCTTTTAGGACGTTTTAAGGATATATTACGGCGGATTTTAGGAAGAAATTTGGATTATTTAAGGATATTATTTTGATATTTATAGGATGTGTTACGGCGGTCTTTAGGGCGAAATTTTGATTTATTATTAGGTCTTTTTAAGGCCATTTTTTGGATGTATTTAAGAAAATAGTTTGATTTCCTTTTAGGACGTCTAAAGACCTTTATCTTGATATTTTCAGGACGTGTTATGGCAGTATTTAGGACAAAAGTGAGATTTATTTTCATGATGGTTTAGGTACATTATTTGGATCTTTTCAGGATATGCATACGTGGTTTTTTAGGACAAAAGTTGGATTTCCTTCTGGGATGTTTTAAGGACATTATTTTGATATTTTCAGGAAGTGTTACGGCTGTTCTTAGGACAAAAGTTGGATTTCCTTCTAGAATGTTTTCAGGGCGTGTTACGGTAGTTATTGGGACAAAATTGGATTTTCTTTTAGGATGTGCTTTAGGGATATTATTTGAATCTTTCACGGCTGGTCATGGGACGAAAGTAGCACATTAACCCTAATTATTATCGTAGACATATAGGTTTCTTCAGATCATGTTTCGCCTGAATATGTGTAAAACTATATTTCCATATATATGTATGGTTAGAGTAATTAGTAAATGAAAGTTCTTCCCGCTGTGTTCACCACTTGATTTCATTGCTAATATTTATAACAATGAACTTTTAAATTATTTACCTAAAGTTTGTT
>QLNU02015360.1:306570909-306581377 GCA_006491805.2 Dysdera silvatica
TCTATTAATAGTTTTTTAATCTTTCCTCGAAATACACTTAAGGTACTATGTATTAAACAATGTCACATTTTTTTCCTTACCTGAGATGAATCAAATCGTCCTTGTTCCCGATCAAAGCGACGGGAAGAGTCTCTTTAGTATTGAAGTCTTGCTGTAGACATTTCAAAATCTCCTTGCCTTTGAGAAAGCTTCTTTTGTCTGTTATAGAATACACCACGAGATACCCATCAACGTTCGTCAAGACATCTTGTTTATTCAAAGAAGCAAACGTTTCCTTGGAAAAGCAAAAGCAAAAAATGAATGAGCTAAATTAAATACTACATGCAAGGTTCGTCTTATGTCAGTGGCGGCTCGTCGGGTGATGCGAGTGAAGCGGAACTTCACCCAAAAAAATTGGGCAGTCGAACAGGTTTTTTTTTTTTTTTTATTTAAATTCCAAATCCTTTTTATTTTTTATCAAATTTAAAAGTTGATTAGAAAAATAAAATTCGAAATTTTATTTTGAGCCCACTATTTTTTTTTTTTTTTTAATTTAATTCCTTTAATATAATTGGAATTACATTCAGGAACAGAAGGCTACGTTTTTAAGTCAGCGCTTTAAACGCGTTAAACGCACCAACGAAATATTGCCCGCCGAGAAAAAGGGCCGAATGAAGCGACAATAGAAATTCAGAGCTTCGCTTCAAAACGGAAATGTTTTGCGAACATGGTTACCATGGCGATGGAATATTTACGGCGAAAGCAAGTACTGTCAGAGAAGAGAAATTTTTATCGCATCATCATGTCAGCTAGTATTGCCAGATCAGAGGTTTTACCTCTGAATCTAGAGGTTTTGCATGGGGAAAAAGGTAAAAATTACCAAAACAGAGGTATGGCTTGATCAGAAATAAAAATTGAGATTTTTGATTACCACAGAGGTTTCTAGAGGTAAAAAATTTTCTGTGGGGGTGTTACTGGTCAAAGAAAAAAAATTAAATCAAAGAATTGAATAAAACTTTGATTCAAACTACAAACAGTTTAGTGTTATATCTGTTAGAATTATTTAATTACCCTGAAGTATTTCGAGGCACGTTGAGTGGTAACAGTAGAAGCGTGTAATTTCGTTGTGTTTTTGTTTCTTAAGGGGACACAGGACCTTTAAATCTTTAAAAAATCGATTTTTTATTTATTAGTTTAAAAAATAATATCGATTTTTGGCAGTGTTTTAAAACAAACCGCATCAAAATTCTTCAATTACTTCTTGCACTATTGTATAAAATAAAAATAACTATTACATGTTACCTTGTTACCAAGTTCCAACTTGAACGCTCTTTTTCTCAAAATCACTTTTTCTATATTGCGCAGAGATTATCTTCAGATCTATGCGCACTAGAGTTCTGAAATTTTTAATATGCTTTTATATCATAAATACCTATATTTTAAAACCAACTGACAAAGTAAAAATATATTTTCAATAATTTAAAAAAATATGATATTTAAAATATGTCGATTTTTTATATAATTGCTATATATTATTTTTTATACATTTTAATGACTTATTTCTTCCATATTTTCTGGTTTTAGGTTAAAGCTGGTACCTTTCTTGGTAATTTGTGTGTGTGTATGTGTGAATGAAATGTTTATGCGTGATAATGGGAACCGTATCATTTACAATGTGAACAGAAGATATATACACATTAATAAGCCTGTGAAATGAGTAAATTCCGCCTTTCTTCCCCACCCCTTTCCTTGCAATTATATGCTACACTGTACCGCACCATGATCGTTTTAACACACTAGAAGAATAGGAAGAAGCTTGCTAGGAAGGATGAGACGTCCTTTCCACTTTCCTCACGTGACTAATGAATTACGTTTAACGTCACGTGATGTGGAGCCGCTCGAAGAGCAATCGTTAAACTGGGGACACTGCTGTGTCCATCTTTTATATGGTCCAAAGTTCAGATATGCGCACTATGCTACAAGTTCTCAAACCGCCTAGGAAATCAATATTTCCGTTACTTGATTCGTTAGGTTAAACCTAATAGGTTCCTTTACAATATGACGTTTCCCTTAAATGACCAAGTATGTATTTTATTAGAAATCCCATTTTCCAAGCGGAATAACGATGATAAAAAGATTTTTTAAGTAAAGAAAAGCCCATGCCTGTGTTAAATGTAAATAAAGTTGTAAAAAAAAAAGGACAAAGTATATAATCGGCATTTTAAGATTTTGTTATATTCGGAGTTTGAATGGCTGTGTGGGAGTTATTATTTAAATAAACTTTTTTGTATGCCATGTTTAATCATTGGTGTTAAATCAAATGTGTGAAATAAGAGTGGTTTCGAATGATTTTGGTAACGTTACCCGTGCTCTTCACAAACATGAAGGTTTTTTTACCATGTGGATTGTACATTATGTTTTTCAAATCTAAAGAAAAATTTAAGTGGTATTGAGGATGCTTTAAAAGAATACTTTAGGCAATATATATTAAACGCTTCAATGAAAACGTGCAGCTTAATGGACGTTTTATGTCATTGCCTATTCGTGCTGTTCTTTACTTGGGGAAGCAAGAATTAGCATTTCGTGGTCATCACGAAAACGTAACCTCCAATAATCGTGGGAATTTTAAAGAATTGTTAGAAAACTGCATTTCGATAAGCCCTGTGGACATTCATGAGCACTTTTGAAAAATCACACCCATGTTTGCCGGCAATTCTAAGACTATTCAGAATGAAATAATTGACTGCATTTGGCAATATATCAATGAACATATCGAAAAAGAAATAAAGGATTGCATTTTTTTCTATACAAGTAGACGATTCCACAGATATTGTCCAAAAATCTCAATGTAGTATCATAATTAGGTATGTTATTGCTGGTGGAAAGTTAGTGAAACGATTTATGGGATTTTATGACCTCAGTTCCAATCGGACTGCCGAAGCATTGTTTATCCTCGTGTCAAGGTGCCTCGAAAAGTTTAACTATAAATCAAAACTTATAGGATTACGTTTTAATGGGGCAAGCGCAATGTCAGGGCACTTAAATGGTCTTCAGTCCAAAATTAAAGAAATAGCGTCACAGGCAGTTTTATTGATTGTTTAGAATATCGTCTGAATTTAGTGCTACAACAAAGCTGCAACAGCATTTCACAGTGTCGCATATTTTTTGCAACTGTAAGCGGCATACCTGCATTTTTTCATCATTCTGCCAAACGAACTCACGTGGTCGATACAGTCGTCGGAAGACGAATTCCTACTTCTGTTATTACGCGATGGACATCAAACTCTAAAATGTTGAGTGTTATAAATAAAGAATGGGATTCTTTAAAAGAAGTATTTACTGAGATTATGAACGATCCAACCTCCGATCAAACTTCGCTTAGGCAGAGTGTCGGTTGTTTAAATATATTTAACGACTTTGAATTTTCACTTTTGGTTGTTGTTTTTAACCATATTTTTGGACTTACGGATGTTCTCTTCAATGTACTACAAAATAAGTCATTTGACATTAATTTTTGCATCTCACAAATTAAAAATATTCAGATGCTTTTAAACAGCAAACGAAATGAAGATACGTTCCTGGAAATTTATCGAATTAGTGACTTTAAAAACAACAGTTACAACTGAACACCGAGAGGGACAAAAAAAAAGTGACGCTCGCACGAGATCAAATTTTTGAAAAATATAAAATTCATATTTTATGAAATATTAGACGCTATTTCATTACAAATTACCACACGTTTTCAAGATATGGAAAAGCTTAATTTTATTACATTAATGGATACTTCAAAATTTATAGAGTATTCCAATAAATTTCTTACAGAAGCAATAAATAATTTAAATGTGTACTACCCTAATACATTTACTGACTTACAAAGATTGAAAATGAATTAAAACACATATATCTGGATAATCAGTATGGAGATGAAATTACAAACATTCGTGGAAATTTTAACGGACAACAGATTTGTCAAAAATTTCAGTTGCAAAGGAACTACTAAATGAATTAATAGAAACTCAACCATTTTCTGACGACATCACCCAGAAGTTCGCAAGTCTAAAAGATAGAAGAATCGAACTTATATTCAAAAAATAAAGACTAGGTAAGCATACATTGCATATTTTTCTTTTTCTTGTTGTCTCCACATATTATCTCTGTCTGTACAACATGTAGTACCATGTCAGATCCGATATATATATGTGTGTGTGTGTGTGTGTGTGTGTGTGTGTGTGTTAGGGTCATAAGAAAGCAAATTCTCTGACATGCTGTCTTTCGTCCTTCACCATAGCCAGAAAAAGATTCACAGGATTGGCAAAACAAGCATTGTTTTGGATTACTGGATCAATGATTGTTTTGAGATGATCTGGTAAGTACTCACACAGTGTAAGTATACACTGAAACACATGTTTTGGGCCTTGAAGTATTGCTGGTTGGGTTTTGATTGTGAACCATAGAGGTGAGTATACTTTCAGGATGAACACTGTGATATGAATAAGATTTGAAGATGGGTCTGAGGAAGCAACGTATAGTCTAAGGACTCTATTAGCCGTTGTCAACCACCTGGAATGGCTGAGAAGTCCAGGCTTACAAATGGCAAAATCTGGAGCACAAACACCTGAGTGGATGACCAGTGAAATTTCAACTAAACATTTTTGATTTTTGTTTAGGATATCCTTGTTCACTTTTGAAAGTATGCAATGAATTTCCAGAAATTTTGCCATTGGTAATTTTTCGCATCTTTGAAGGTGCTTTTCGATAGGTTCAGAGTACGACTACGGGGCATTTTTTTTGCCATCTAATTTTTCAATAAAGTGCCTCAATGGCAACTCATTGAAGTGGAGCATACAGATGGACCACTGAAAAGTTTTTTTGTCAGAAGGTTTTATAAACCTAATGGCTCCATTTTTCCACCCAGTGTTTGTGTTTGTTCCATCGCATCCAATGCCTTCTTTGCCCACCTTAAGAATCTTCTTCTGGCTATGGTGAAAGACCAAAGACAGCATGTCAGAGAGTTTGCTTTGAGATACACTTTAAAAGCCAGGAAAAAACTAGAGAAATGCAAATCCGTACGTAGGTTCATCATTCCTGATTTTAATTTTAATGCAAAAGACTAGACAAGGTGGATCATCTAGTCATCAACGAAAATTACCTGTCCTCCACTTCTAGCATCTGAAATATCCAAAGAACTCTTAGACCTCATTCATTCCAAGCGGATACTAACTTTCAACATAAACGAATTTCCATGTCACACTCAGGAGGTTAAACTTACTGTGAAACTAATCACAGAAGCAGCAAGCAAAGTATGTGGCGGTGACAGCAGAGATGGTTTCATCAGAGAAGTTTTGCTTTCCCGCTGCCAAATGTCAATATTTGAAAACGACATCCAGTTCATGTGGAACCAAACCAAATCAAAAGAATAGTAATTTTCCACTTCCAGATATGGTTGATTGGTTGGAAATGGCGTAGGTGGAACTCGAAATGTGCCCCTCCCCCTGGTGAGTTCGAGGTCGTTTTCCTTTACACTGAATGTGGAATGCAAACAGGCGAAGAGCTGCACAGCCAGGGGCGGCTTAAGTGCCAGGCGGCCACCCGGGGCCCCGTTTGGATGAGGACACCGAACTGAAGTCAAGTTCAAATTTTTTTTAATTGACCAAACAATAGAAAATCTCTCTAAAAAGAGACAAGTTTAGAGAAATTCTTTCAGAGACTTTTGGCCACTTTTATAGGGTATATGGCTCACTGTGCATCTGTGAAAATCTTCTGTTTTCGCTGGAGGGGGCGTCAAAGAGCGTCTGCTTAACCTATTTTTCTTAAATCATGAACATTTCTACGATGGATTTTTTTTTTCATAATTTTAACCAATTTTCGCCCCCCTTTCTGTTCCCTTTAGCGGTATTGTCGTCCGCCAAAGTATTATTTCCCGTTAACTAGTTTCTAATTACTGTCACAATACAAAAATGTCCTTTTGGGCCCTAAATCGGGGCCTACTTGGCCTATACGTAAATTCGGCGCTACCTCGTCAGTCAAAAATCGTAATGAGAATGCCGAATTGCTCACTTGTAGCCAAATTTCCTCATCATTAAGTGAATAGTGAGGTTATGCCGTGGTGCGGAATCCACGTTGAATTGTACTTCCGAACTCTTGGGAAGTTGATTAATGTTTTATAAATTAGGGACATAAAACCTACTTGTGTTGAGCATTACAACAACAACAAATAGTCAAACAATTTTCATGAGATTCCATACAGAAAATTATTACAAGTTTAGAAATTGATTTTGCTATCCCCATTAACAAGATGGCGATTGGATGTTAAATAAATGTAAGTATTCATAGAGATTATATATAAGAGAACGGCCATGACGATACGGCTGCTAGAAGAACCAATACTATGTAGAGTGAGGACAGAAGAACGTTATAGAAACGCGTTATAGCGCATGATTTTGGTCACGTGGTGGGCATAAACATCATACGAACGTCGAAAATATGTCTATATTGTGCTACATCCTACGGACCATAGACATACGCAGAAAGTTCGTAAGGGGGCTACTCAATAGGGGGGGGGTTACAATGCTACAATTCACATATTCCTATGCAAAATTTCATTGCAATGGGGGGGGGGTTAAACCCCCATTAACACCCACTTGCGTACGCAAATGCTAGAGGTGTCCGAAAAGAACATCATAGGGACATACCAAAACGAATATCCTACGAACGTCAGAAATATGTCCGCATTGTATTACATCAAAAAAGGTGTCCGAAATGTATATCCTAGGGACGTCAGAAATGAACATCCTGCGGACGTTCCAAACGGACGTCCTACGGAAACCCGAAATGAATATCCCACGTAAGTACCAAAGCGGACGTCTTACGAACGTGCGAAATATGCCCGTATTTTGTTACATCCTAGAAACGTCCAAAATAAACATCCTAGGGACGTTCGAAATGAACATCCTACAGGCGTTCCAAAACGGACGTCCTGTGGACTTCCGGAATATGCCCGCATTGCGTGTAGACAAAGTATGGACATAAGAGACCAGAAAAGGACGTCCTAGGGACGTTTCGTGCTATCTGAGAAGTTACTAAGCGATATTAATGGTGGAAAACATCACAAACTATGCATGTAACATGTTTGTTATAAAATATTAACTTCACTTTGGAAATAATTCCTATATCTTTTGCTTAATATCTACCATTTGTATTAGTTTCTCTCGCTTAAGGCAGAAGTGAACTTTAAAATAAATCGTAGCGTTTCTGCCGAAAATATCGAACAAGTGTCTACTATAAAAATAATAATGTAAATTAATAATTCCAATATAATTAAGTTTTTGACACTTCACCTTGTACATATAGTGGTACCTCGATATACGCAATACCCCATGTAAAGATATAGGGGGTGTTGGTATACGTCCTTAATCTATTCCAGACCCTTGGACTTATACCAATCAGGACGTATACCAAACGAATTTCCCCCATAAGAAATAAAGGTAGAATGATTAATTTGTTTCCATGAAAAAATCCTATTCTTATTGGCATATTATACATGGATGGGGTTGTATCAAATAATTTAAACATTGCTTAGTACTAAAATACATAAATACAAAAGCAATTAGATGAAATAAATGAAAATTTAACCCCACTTTACCTTACTGAAAAGGGTCTAGTACCTACTAGAATGGCGCTGAGAAAGGAGGAGAAGATGTTATTATTTAGAAATTATTATTCGCCCCTTCCAATAAAACTTCAGAAATCTGGAATTCTGGTGTGTTTTTTTCTTTCTGTCTTGAGAGAAGTAAACAAGGGTAGCGCACTGTGTCGTGACTTACTTTGACTCATACAAGTTCTAGCACGTGAGTCGTATTCCAAACAAAGAACGTATCCTATAAGCAAAAATTTTCGCAGCTAAACAGGACGTATACCAAGTTAGGCTTATACCAAAGCAGATATATACTGAGGTACCACTGTAATTCGTACTGGAACCTATGTTTTAGATAGAGAAAAAAGAACAGCGGTCAAGGCATTGGGAAGATAACCTAAAGATTGCTGGTTCGAATCTTGCTTGTGTACGTGGTATGTTTTTCTAAACCATCAGGTATTATTTGCTCAGTGACACTCAACATAGGATCATATTGTAATGGTAAATAAAAAGTTGAAAATAAGCGATTCCCTAACCATAATAGAAATGTTGTGAGGAAGTAAAACCAAAATAGTACGAGAGAAGTTATATTTGGTGCTATTTTATAAAACACTTTGCATTTCTTGTATATATACCTAAATTCACCTGAACATCTTTCCATTTCAGGTTGAAAAAAGGCTATTTGTGTTAGTTTTCATCCAACATAAACTAAACCCTATAGCGTAGTGGATAGTGCGTTCAACTATAATTCAAAAGTCCTGGGTTGCCATTGTTTTTGTTTTGTATTCCAGCATCGCATTTGCTGTCCTTGTGACTGCATTATGTTTTGATTCAAATAAAATCTTTTAATCAAAAGGCTTATTAAGCTGAAATTTAATTTGTATTTTTTCTGGATATTCTCTTTGAAATAAAAATAAGGTTTTTGTATTTTACAAAATACAATAGCAATATAAAGAGGGTTTAATCCATTCACTCGGACTACAAATAAAAGTGGGGTGGTACGAAGAACACCCTTAGCGATCTGTCGGACCACACGTCCTTAATTACGGGTTAAGAAACTCTGTCTTATAGAAACAGATGAGAAATAGTTTTCAGCTGTTCATCAACAGCAAGGGGAGCCATATTAAGGGACTCTGACATCACCCTTTCCCACAACTAGCAAACCCTCTCACCAGTGGTCATCCACTTGATAGCTGACCGCGCCCAAGTTGCTGAACGTTGGAGATCGGACGGAAATCAGAGTTCCCTACATGACATCATAGGGAAAATATTATTTTATGAATGACTTACTTTCCCTTGTGCTTGTTAAGTTGGTCTACTTGGTCCTGCATATCAGCGATAGCCTCCTGGTGTTTTTTGCGCAAAGCGTGAGTAGTTTCTTCACTTTCCAAGTGAACATCTTCCAGCAACTTGCGTAATTTCGATAGTTCCGCGTCACGCTTACGATTCATCTCCACCTACAATCATTAAAAATAACAATAAAGTACACAACACAACCACACTTCTCATGGATTACTTAAGTATCTAAATTGGAACTATGCAAATTCAATTGCTGAAAGGAAAGAGGTATGAATCATCAGCTTAATAGAACATTTCATAACATATTTGTTTTCTTTATTTTTTGCCGAAGAGTTCATGTAGCTGATGTCTCATAAATTCGTTAACATTTCAATAATTCAGAAAAGTTGAACCAATCGGCGTACTACAATGCGGTTTGCATGAAACCGAAGAGCAGGAAGAGCGATTTGGTTTTTAAATGACGTCTCAAACAGAACACCATCTCTTACATAGAATCCTCGATGAAGCAATTTCTCGTGAGCATATCTGGTTAAGAACGACAATCAGCCATTATTATAGCGAATTATGACTATCTTGATTTCTCTCCGGACTTCGGATTTTTCGGTGAGGGGTTATTTGAAAAGTTTGGAGTATACCTGAATAGCCTATCTTCCTTAGGATAATTAACAAACGCCATATGCCGCAAAGTCGCTGGCATCCACCCGGATGTGCTCCATCCACACTGCTGTATGTAGTCTTCTTATTCGCTTGTATAACAATTCCTTGTGGTGACGGGCGCATTAAACATTTATTGTTGTTATATGTTACGAGTTTCCCAAATATAAATTAATAGTTTTCGATACCATTCTGACTATCATCATTACTCTTGTCCTCTACCGATAAATGATTGTATTGTTTCGGGGGTAAAATACCCCTCCTTTCACTTTATTTTCGTTCACATCGCACTGCGATTTATTCGACCGTCATAAATCATTAAAACGTTTATGAATTTTTTGCTATGCCTTGTGTATATTAATGATTGATGCACTGAAACCATATACAAATTCATTCTAAATATAGTATAAGTCTATACCTGACTTTCGGAACAGCCTTCAGCTTCATCCAGCCTTTCAGACATTTGCATTAGATGCACACTCAAGTCAGACTTTTCACGCTCGATCTAAGAAAAGAATAGAAACTTATTATGCCAAATAACGAAGTTTACTTAAAAAATTATAGTTTACTAATAGTAGTTAATCCAGATTACACCCCTTAATATAAATATTTGTAATTCGTAATCTCTACAGAAATGTAAACATAAAGTTGTAAAGATAGTTTTAATCTCTCTCTCGAGTACAGGTAAAATTGTGCAAATTTACGTTTTAATATATATATAAAAATTTTGACACATATTTCATATTACTTTTCGTGGTCATATCGTGTCTATTGATTGAAATTCATTTATTACAATAGAGTTTTAGGAAATAAAAGAAATTTTAAACATCATTAATGTTATACGTTCACATGTCGTTATATGAAAAATCGTTTCAAATAGCACGTACATTTATATTTACGTTG
>QLNU02015360.1:306582377-306614779 GCA_006491805.2 Dysdera silvatica
CAGCTAAAGGGATCTCGAGGCCCCCTCTGCCCCACCATATGGACGCCCATGACAGGGCCTAGACATTTGTCTTATTTGTATACACGATAATCCGGCCCTGTAGAAATAATCTTCTTAGAAAAAAGAATTTTTTGTGTGCTACACACGTTTGTTCCTTTTGTATTTATCCCTTCAATGTCAATTACCCATCAAGAAAATATTAGGGCTATTCTGTACGTAAGTAAAGGCGTCTTTTATCATATACAGATACATAATGTTAACTAATCTAAAGAGGGGGAGGCAGGGGGCTCCAGCCCCCCCTTCCCCTAGGCATATAAATTTTTTTGCCAGATTCTACTATACGTGTATTTTCAAAAGTTTTACAAGCACATTTTAAAATAAGGTACTTTTTAGCTCATTACTAATTGTCAAGCAGTATCAATTATTTTTGTAGTGTTTCGTTATCTTGTACATTCACTAAAACGTTTGACAGTCTTGAGAAGAAGATATAATACTGTTTCTCAGCATTCTAGAAATACTCATATGGGCGTCCATGGAGGGGGGTATACTTTATTTACGTAAGCGATTCTTCTCAATAGATTAGTTTCATGAATGCGCTCCACGTCATTTGGAAAGAACTAGGTGGGTTCAAAGGCAGCGGCAGTGGGTAACTATCCTCTAGAGAGCTCTCTAACTTCTAGAGAGGGTGCTTTAGCCCTGAGGCGTGCGGTGACATTTTTTTTTAGGCAAGCAAAACTTTTATTTTTGGTTTGTGTCGTTTTCGTTGAAAGCTTCATTAGCCAAAATATCTTTCTCTTAAACTGTCCGAAATGCAATAAAAGTTCCCATTTGATGTTACTAGGTGACAGCACTATCGTTGATACAAGCGATCGTAGAATTGCTTATCATATTAAAATTATTTCGTACCTATAAGGCTTAAAAAGTTAAAATAATCAGTATTTATAAATTTGATTAATGTTTAATTTGACAAACTCACAAATTTCAAGCAGAAGACACGGTTATACAGAAAATTAAAATACGATTACAATAAAATTCTTTATGCAGCTATGCCCATACTTAACAGTCTTACTGGAAAACAATTCTCAAATTTCTTCTGATCTGATGTCATAACCCTGTCCTTAAGCAACAGAAATACTGCAAAGATTAGTTTGACCTCTGATAAATTTTCAGTTACACACAATTTCTGCTGAACATTTATGATTAATGAAAAAAATGGAAATGTGTTTTAAATTTTTGCTTTAAATTGATGTTGGACAAACAATGCTTACATTGCTGCTATGGACATCACGCCATTGCTATAGCCGCCGTCCCAGTGCTCGACAGATAGCATTCAATTGTAATTTTTGATTTTCTAAGGAAGGCTAAATTTTTTATTGTAGCGGGGGGGAGGGGATGTAAGCCACCTCTAATATTATCTAGTTATACCAATGGGAAGTGATCTCTGGACAATTGGGGCGCCGTTGAAATGCGTACGTTTTAGCACCGTTATTTGCGTTATAATGTTTGTACACTCTCACAGTCTTTCAAAATATATTTCGGGATTTATGAACTGTAGATATTAGAATGTGTAAAAATAATGTATGAACCATGAATAAACCCAAATACGCATATTTACCGTGTCCCTTTAAATCAGTGATATTTCTCAAAAGCAAACTTACTTTTTAATTTTAATGGATTTGCTGCGATATCTAAAGATGAAAAATTCAAATTTATTCCCAATAAAACAGTTAACTCTTTGAATACCAGCTATTTAAAACAACTACCAAATTGCAAAACCTCCAAGACTGGAAAAAAATGCGTACAACCAGACGAGCAAATTTTACAATTGGAGTGCTTTAAAAAAGAGGAAATTAATTTTTAAGTTCAAACCCAAATCGAAGGAAAGCAAATGAAACGAAGTGTTTTTTTATATGATAGGAAATTTTAAAGGCAACAGAAAAGAGATGTGTAATAGACGTTAAATTACTCGTAAAGAAAAGAATGATTTTCCGGCGCCTGGTGGGACCCGAACCCACGACCTCCTGATTGCCGGTCAGGTGCTCCACCAACTAAACTGCAGGCGTCGATCATTTCCTCCCTTACGCACATATATATGGCTTTCCATGGACAAGTTCGCTATTGGTGTGGCAGTGTTATGACTACTTTATAATCAAAGTGAAAAGTCAAAGAAGCAGGAATGTCCGATAAGATGAACAAGAATTAATATTATTAAATATTTTTTCCATAATAGCCGATGATGATTTGCTACATCATCGGCTATTCTGGAAAAAATTTATTTAATAAGGTTTGTAATAGGCTTGAAATATCAGTAACGACTGTTGGTCTTATATTAGAGAAGGTTAATGTAATAGCGTGGCCGCATTGAAGAGTCAAACGCTATAATTTAATATACAACTAGTATAATTAATTATAAAAAATAGACGTATACATCGTTTTACCCTATTAAAAGCAATATTAGTAGATATAATTGTTAGATGAATCCTCTCATCATTTTTGTAATGGCATTCAATTTACGCTTTGTAGCAGGCCACATTTTGTTTTTAAGACATTTATTATTATTATGCTATGAATAACTTATATTTGTAAAATTTTTGAACAGAAATAATATTTTCATTTATAATTGCATCTATTCTAATTACGAATAGATGGTTAGTTGAAAGTGAATTAGAAATGTCTTACAATAGAAGAGAAAATAAATTGTAATCGATGTGTATTAATGTAATGTAATATAATATATATAATAAATGTATATATAAATGTATATAATATATATGTAATGTGTGTGATATAATGTAATGAAGAGAAACTACACTAATTTAGATATAAGGAAATAGATTATAGATGGGATACTGTATGTAGAGTAGCTATATTTTTAGATGCTATACTGTATATAAAGTATCTAAAATAAATACAACTATTACTGCGAAAGTATGTATACGGGGTGATACAAAAGTTAGTGCCCCGTTAATATTTTGGTGAGTTCAGGCAGATAAACGTCCTTTTGGGAAAAGGAAATAATTTTTGTTCTGTGTCGCGACTCACCCTCAGCACCAGGGGGCGCCCCACGGGGGCCAACTCCAAAATTTCAAATGGTAACCCCCCATCGAGTAATACCTTCTTTTGAAGGTCTCGTTGAGAAAAAAATAATGATATTTACAGTATGGCGTTTCGACACTCATAGCACCAACGATGTGTCCGCAAAATTCAAAATCGACATTTATTCTCCTGGCTTTTGCTCACGCTAGTAAGGTCGTAGGCAAATAACGAAAATTGTAGAATGTAAAGCAATGTGTGTTCTATCAGTAACAATTTTAAATTTCGTATTAATCCAATATGTAAAGTTTCAAGGATCGTTTAAAAATATCAATATTCTAACCCTCAAAAACTCAAAAATATTAAAAAAGAAAACAATAAAATATTAAAAAATAAAAGAAATATAAAAAAAGTAAGAAAAGAAGTTACCTTTTAATGAAGTAGATGTTCAAATTGAAGGCCTTACACTTCTTGGTAGATATAAAGCCGGGCCTCAAAGCTTTCTCTGACTTCTTGACAATTTTCCGTATGTATTTTCGGTCAACAGGTCTCACAGGATGTGTTTAATTAACTAATCGGATAGTTTCATGGAAATTCCGTTCAGCCGGAAAAAAGAATGACATCCGTTCGGTGACCGAGTGGACGGGCCATTTCTTCAAAGTATGTTCGTATAAAAAGGAATACTTTTTGTGAGGACGCGTGGGTGATTTCAAACAACTATTATTGCCATGGAAATATTTGAGCTTTTGAGGGTTAGAATATTGATATTTTTAAGCGATCCTTGAAACTTTCCCCATTGGCTTAACACGAAATCTAAAATTTTTGCTAATAGAACATGCATTGCTTTACATTCTACAGTTTTCGTCAATTTCCTACGACCTTACTAGCGTAAGCAAAAGCCAGGGGAATAAAGGTCGATTTCGAAATTTGCGGACACGTCGTTGGTGCTATGGGTGTCATAGCGCCATACTGTAAATGTCATCATTTTTTTCTTGACGAGACCTTTAAAACAAGGTATTACTCGATGGGGGTTGCCATTTGAAATTTTGGAGTTGCCCCCTCCCCTGTGAGGCTCCCCCTGGTGCTGGAGGTGAGTAGCGACACAGGGCAAAAGTTATTTCCTTTTCAACAAGCAACTTTCCCAAAAGGACGTTTATCTGCCTGAACCCACCAAAAAATTAACAGTGGGGGGACTGACTTTTGAATCACCCCGTATATCAGTATTTAAAAAATAAATATGAAGCATATAACAGCTCCAACATAACTTAAAAACAATTTAAAAACAATAAATTTAAGAACAAGGAAAGTCTTTAATACACGGCGCTTATCAGAAGACTCCCAGGAAGAGAATTTTTATTTTTAATGCTGAAACTACTTCGGTTTCTTCTATACTACCACTTACAGCAAAGCCAAAAATACTGTACACAATGAGCATGTATTTTTAAACTAGTTAATTAAAAAAGAATATTATTTCCTACATGTATTAAACCTCATAATACATTGTCACGATGTTGAAAATTAATTGCATTCAAAATAAATAAATTCAATACTATTGAACTTTATTTAAGATCAATATGAAAATTAATTTTGAATGAGATTTTTGGATAAAGTTTTTAATGAGGTATAAAATAAAAGTGTTGTGCATATATTTGATGGAAAAGAAAATTCAGAATCTTCGTGATTGTACTACAGAGCACACGAAGGAATTAAAAATAAATTTGATAGCTTAGTCAAGTTTAGATAAACTATTTTTATTTTGAAGAGGATCAACCTTGTTCTCTCCGGAGACTTGGTTAATCTCCAGTGGAGACAATCTACCTACTCAACTCGTAATGGTGAACCATTTGTTCTCATTCTAACTTAAAATACTAAATTACGGTATCAATTCTACGCAACCAAGAGCCAGGAATGCTATTGTACGTCCGATTGTTGAGTATGAAACCTACTAATCAACCTCCCTGTGATTTTAGACAGTAATCTTTTCATTATAAAGAAACCCTTATATAATCAATATAATTATATAAGGGTTATAATTTAATAATGGGCCCCAATATAATTAATAGGAAGGTATAGGGACGGAAAATGGAATAGAACGTGTTATTTAGAAGTAAGGTAATTAGCTTGATACCAAGCTTGAAATTATATACTGCTGAATAGGAGTGCAACATTACCTAGTACCAGCGACAACCGTAGGACTCGAATTATGTGCGTACATTCACAGATTTCCTCCATAAGTTCTCTCCACAGATTCTCTCACACATTCTCTTCACCATAAGATTTATATACCCAGTATATTTGAAAGACATCATTTTTACTAAAAATCACAATAGCCAATTCGTTATGCTAATATCCCATATTCTGAATGTATTTTTGGAATTGACTTATAGAGAAGAAATTGGAATAGAATATTGGAAGAAAATGGAAAGAATACTGAAAGAAATTTGAAAGAATACTGAAAGAAATTTGAAAGAATACTGAAAGAAATTTGAAAGAATACTGAAAGAACGTTGAAAGAAATTTGAAAGAATACTGAAAGAACGTTGAAAGAAATTTGAAAGAATACTGAAAGAATGTTGAAAGAAATTCTAAAGAATATTAAAAGAAATTCTAAAGGATATTAAAAGAAATTCTCAAGAATATTAAAAGAAATTCTAAAGAATATTAAAAGAAATTCTAAAGAATATTAAAAGAAATTGGTAAGAATATTGAAGAAAAATTGGAAAGAACGTTGGAGAAATGAAAATTTACCATTGAATTCTGGGAGCTTGCAAACAGTGCTCAGACAACTCAATATATTTGAATGAGTGACAATGAGCAGTGGAGGAAACGAATGAAAGGAGTAGAGAGTATTGTTTAGCGCTCAAAAATTCCAGGTTAGAAATCTGGGCGTCTCACCGGCGACGGTTGTAAATTAGAGCAAGGTTATCTCAAAGGGCAAAATGTTAATAGATTTTTTTCTTTTCCATTCTCTTCCATATATACTTACACTCAACGCCCTCTGTCGTCAATATGGTGGTACTTGTAGACAGATTTAGACAGTGCTCTGTTACTTGTCTTATTTCCGTCCACTGCAGCCTGTCTTGGTGCTGACTCTACACTTTTATATTTTTTAACACCTTACGACAGCAGAAAAACTGAGATATTCAGCACCATATTTGCTATGCTACTGCAGCAAAAGAAGCTTGGTTGTATAACATGAGAAAACTAAAGTCTTATAGTTGAAACTAAAAAACGAATCTATAAAAACTAAACGTAGTCTTCAAACTCAAACCCTAAATTATCTTTGATTTTCAATTACCACCCATGTTGTAAGTGTAGTTTTTTAAAGTTGTTGCAAAAATGAAACCTTTTCTGTCACCATCGCTTTCTCTTTCACACTCCCCACTCTCTTTGATGTGGTATTTTTTTATTTATTTCATATTCTAAAAACACAAAACAGGAATAATTAAGCTACTTGTGTATGAGTAAAAACCAATAAAATTTTGATAAATACTCATCAAGGCTGTACATAAGGGAATTAAAGTTAGCCCCTTATCTGAACATTATTAGCCACGAGGAGGGGTTAAGGTAACCCCGCTCCCCTTCCATCTGGGCAATACTATTTACAAAACAAAATTCATCATGAGAGAAAATTTTGCTTCTATCAATCTCCCTTTTATTAAATACTGTGTGGGGGTCTGATAATAACATATTTTAACTACTCGTCAACGTAAGATATTAACCAGTCTTCATTCCCTGATGATCAGTAAAAATATTTCCATGTTCTAGTAGTTTTACAAAGAAAGTATGACTCTTTAGTATTGAAAATTTTTTTGCAGTTATCTTATATTCCTTTTCCTTATACCGGGTGATCCAAATTAAACAGGAGGTGTTTAGACCTCTCTGTAGAGAAAACTACTCTGTCAATTTCACCCAAATTTCATACACATGCTCCCCTGAGTATGCGGTTTCGATTTCTGAAAGAAAAAATTGAGTTCATATTTCGGCCGCTAGGGGAGGAAATGGCGCTGCGGAGCAGGCAATTTACATATTACTTAACATGCGCAACATCCTCTGCCTATATAAGGAGTCGTGAAGCACTTTTTCACCATACGAGGACTCCGTCATGAAACTTACTTTACCAGATCGCGCGTTACTTGTTAAGCTCTTTTATCAACGAAATAGCAATGCTTCTGCTGCACTTAAAGCATTTCGACAGGTAAAAGGTTTACGCAGACGCACTCTCACAATTACAAATCTTCGAAAAATGGTCTTGTATTTTGAAGAGAACAGAACATTCGCCATTAAATCAGGACGAGGCCGCAAACCACCTCGAGTGCAGCAAATTGAAGAAGTTGCAACTGCAGTAGTGGAGCAGGGAGCAGCAAGTGCACATGGTAGCAGTAGTGCACGTGCGATATCACGGGAATTGGACATGCCATATACGACAGTGTGGAGAGTTATGAGAAATGTCCTGAAGTTTTATCCATATAAGATAGCCCACACTCAGCAATTGCTTTCTGGTGATAATGACGTGCGGAAAACATTTGCTTTGATGTTCATTGCTCGGATGACAGTGGATGATGAATGGCCTTGGCAGATACTGTGGAGTGATGAGGCCCATTTCCACTTGAATGGCGCTGTAAACATACATAACTGCCATATTTGGTCTGACACAAATCCCCACGTTCATCAACAAATTCCGTTGCATGCTCCAAAAGTGACAGTGTGGTGTGGCTTCACCTCATCTTTCGTCATTGGTCCTTACTTCTTTGAAGAAAATACGGCCTCGGGGCCAATGACATGTTCTGTTACTGGCTCTAGGTATGCATTTATGCTCTGGAACTTTGTCATTCCTTCGCTTCAACAGAGAAATTGTCTTGACACTACAATTTTCATGCAAGATGGTGCACCCCCGCACATCGCGTTGCCTGTTCAAACATTATTACGGCAAAACTTTTCGGATGACAGAGTGATTAGCAGGTCATTTTCAACATCTTGGCCGCCTCGGTCACCCGATCTTAACCCTTGTGACTTTTGGCTGTGGGGATATTTAAAGAGCTGCGTTTATAAAGGCAATGTTCCGAACTTAGCAGTCTTAAAAGACAGAATTTCGCAACATGTATCCCACCTCCAAGCGAATGAGTTACGTTCTGCCGTGGAATGTGTTGTGCATCGAATGCAATTTCTAGAGCAAAGAGACGGCGGACATACCGAGCCGTATCTGTGATGATAGTGTGGTTCCACATGTGATAGCAATAAAGTTATTGCACAAATCTTTTTTTTAGTCATACCTACTGTCCTACGGTATACTGTAATTTGTAGTTAATTTCATGTGATTGCAATAAAGGTTATTGCATGTTAAAACACTTTTTCGTTGTTAATATTAATAAATTGCCTGCTCCGCAGCACCATTTCCTTCCCTAGCGGCCGAAATATGAACTCAATGTTTTCTTTCAGAAATCAAAATCGCATACCCAGGAGAGCATGTGTACGATATTTAGGTGAAATTGGCCAAGTAGTTTTCCCAACAGAGAGGTATGAACACCTGTTTGATCTGGATCACCCTGTATACATATATATATGTACAAGCAAGTTTTTGTAATTTATAAAATAATCCTAAATAAAAATTATGTTAACGTATTCGTGCGTGCCTGGATTATCATTAGATCAGCTCCGTCATGTTGTTAGTAATTTTATGGGGAAGCTTTTTGAAAAGAAATTATCTAAAAATATTGTTATTCATAATTTTATCAATAATAATGTCATGTTGTTCAGAGAAATTTTTAAAATTTAAATCGACAAGTAAGCGATATTTTGTAATTGTTTTAAAAATACCCCAAAGTCACAAGATGCAAGTTTGTATGACATATAGACAAAATTTAATAATTGTCGAGAATTTTCTGGTCCACAAATATTGCAAAATATTTTCCAGAAATATCAGACGATGTCAAGACTCTACCAAATCCAAGAATGGGGTCATCTCAAAGAGGAAGAGGATCACGAGAGGAAGAATACAATTCTAGACTTTCTGCAAACTCAGTCTTTCCTTTCCCTCCGTGTTATTTTTACTCTGTCTTTTTTCTTATCTTTACATTCTTGTCTCCTCTTTTTCTCAATGAATTTTTAGCCCTCTGTCGGCAGGGACCGGGGCCATCTTATTTTCCTGTCTTTTCCCCTTCCTCTTTAAAAGTGAGGCCTCTTCTATTTTGTTCTACAACCTCGAGAAAGAGAAGGACAACCTGACTGTATTACTCACGAGGTGATTGGAATAGATAGCAGCTGTTCTCAGTCCTTCAATATACAAATGCCCTCAATTTTCACTCAATAAAAGTCCTCCAAAATTTTTGCACGAAGTTTTAAATTTAACGAACCTTGTTGGTAAAAAGATACGAAAATAATTTTTTGTACCCCATTTCATTCTGGTATTATTTTCGCCTATTATTATTTTTTTTTTTGCTTATTTTTAATCATTGTGTTTTAGTTTTCGCTCTTAGTAAAAAGAATAGCCAACAGTGCTGTTTTTACTTGGTGTATGTTAAAAATGCATACTTTTTGATGAAAATTAGTCCTGTTTCTACTTATTACATATTAAAAATTAACACCTTTTTTAATGAAAGATTCACTGAAAAAATAAAATTATCTGTATACATTTAGGTAAAGTTCGAGAAAGTAGTATGTTACTATAATCAACGTTTGATAATGTTGTAAATGTGCAAATCCAAAATGTTAAAGTAATATATTATATAAAATCAGAAATAATGTTTTATATACTGCAAATTGTATCATCAAATAGAAAAGGAATACAACTTATTTAAAAATATCTTTTAAAAGATATTTAAAAAGATAATAAGTTTCTAGATATTCCTTAAACCAAGAAACCCATCCAAATCTAATGAAGCCGGAGCGAAAGCCAGATATTTTAAACTTCGGAAAAATTACTCAAATAAATGAAATATCATTATTTCATCTCTAAATCATGCGCAGAAATAAGAAATTGCATTTCTACCTAACCTAAAGAATAGGATAGTCAATTTTGTTCTAAAAATTTGTACTTAATAATGTTCAATGCCACAAAAATGTATTTCTCATTGGTTCTATAAGACGATTAAATAATAAATTTTGTATCACGTTTAAGTTTTTTCATGCTATTAGGGTCTCAGATGCCGAATTTTAACCACTGTTCTTGGGTACCTGAATTTCAAATTTCAGTTATTTGAAAACAATGGTTTGTATATACTACTTTCTATTATTTTAAAGACTTACCCTCAATTTTCGTCAACAATATGTGGATAGGACTTTAAAATTAATTTCTCTCTTAATATTTTACAATATAATAATATTAATAAGTCGCAATATAATTACTAATCCGTAGTAATTAAAATGTTATAATAGTTAATATAAATCGCTTTAATTAAGTAAAGTGACTTAAGAACCGATCATATTTGAACCGTTTCAGAAATAGGTTGCACGGATCACTTTCTAATGCAAATAAATGCATACCTCTCGCAACCGCTAAGAAACAACATTTTGCATAAACCAATTACCTGAAAAGATTATCTGTATGATGATATATGAAAAATAATATCACTGTGTATGTATGTATGTAACTAATAACACAGATAACCTAGCGTCACGTTCTATTGATCGCACTAGTTTGCATTTGAACGGAACTGCATACAACGTTTTACACTGATGCTAATGTAATTAAAATCTACAAATGTCTAGTTTTCACAAGAGGATTTATATTCATAGTTTAAAAAACTTCATGTAAATTAAGTTTAGCAACCTCAATAGCAAAGTTTGAATATAATGTCCCAAATTTATTTTCTTAAACTAATAACCTTAATATATTCATTTTACTCGTCGTAAATACGTTCATTTTCGAAACAGTTCTCCGTACAGTATTTTATTGCTTCAATTAACATTTTTACCATAAAAAAATGAAAAAATGAATCTTTTTGAAATTAAATTTGCATTGTAAAATTAAAATATGTTGGTATTATAACTACTCGTTAAAATTTTCTGATGCAGGCATTCTTCCCATTTAGTCCTTGCTTTAACCTGGACTTTTTATTAGTTGAGTTACATTACAAAGCGTGTATAATTGTATTAAAATTAAATTATCTTATATCAGCTTTTGTACTGGGAGGGAGAAAACATGCCGACGACACGGAGCTAGGAAGTCCTCCACCCTAATTAAGAAGTAAAATACTAAAAATATTTCTGTCAAGTACAGAGAAGTTTTACTGCTTAATGTATTATGTAAGATGGTGTTTCTCAACGGCCGGGCTGCGATCCTGACCTCAATTTTCCCGGTCGCTAGTGATTCTCCTGGAATTTGTCATTTTAGTTTTCTTAGCATATTCCGAAGAGAATGGATCGGAAAACTCAGACCCACAACGTCTAAATAACATCTGTGCAGTAACTGCCCATGACCAAGCCGTGTATTTTTAAATATGCGAGTGTTCATAAATGATCGAGAATTTTTAGGTATCGAAATTTTTTAGCATTCGAGAAAAGGTAATGACCTGCAAGAAACAGTACTCGAAAGCCGATTACAATAATATACGATGCACACTTTATTCTTAAAACTGAACAAAATAACATCTATGCTACCAATGACAGTGACGTCAACAAGGAAGTGTACTAGAAAAGTGTGTATTAATAGAAGGAGGGTACTGATATTTTTTATGATAAAGCCATAATTAATTATTCATACTTATGCTAGTTTATTGCATGTATATATATATATATATATATATATTTGCGAGTAAGTTTGTCCAGATTCGATCCTTATCTTATAAAAAGAGAATTTACAGGACCGCGGTCTCATAAAAGTTGAGAAGCACTAATGTAAGATATTTTCAAAGTAATTATTAATATCAAAGTGTCTATGGATGTTTATGCCAAAGGAAATCTATATAACTACAGTGCAGATTTAGAAGAAATAGATTAGCACCAGACTAGATATTTACACTAAACACAATTCTTGCTATGGACATATAAATGCTATAAATTTAATACAAACCTTCTACAACAATTTATCGATTTTAAACAAATCTATGATAGAAATATACTTTGTCAATATCTGAAAAAAACTGCACGTCCCCTCAAAAACTTTTAACTTTGTAAAAATAACATTTAAGAACAACAAAGGCAAAGTAAAAATAGAGGGCCAGCTCACAATCGAATTCGATGTGCAGGAGGTTTAAGAGATATGCTCTCAACATTTTATAATTTTACCCTGATAACCGCCATAAAAAATAAGTATGAACCCACAGGTGACGCAATTGTTAATAGAATCATTAAGAAGAACCATCAAGGTCTGTAGAGCTAGAAGAAGAAGCTTTGGGCAAAATGAATGAATTTGACACCAACACCATTTTATTTCTAGAACACATTTTCAAAGCAGATAAGTCTGGTTTCTTCTTTTTTTCGCTAGGAAGCTTTCCACCCTCGCCGAACACTGAAGGCCTCTAGCCAAAAAATTAAAAAATGCTTTGTGTGGAAAAAAAAGCTTTTGTTTTTTACTGAAAAAAAGAGGAAAAACACAAACTATGTGCTGGAACAATCACAACGCGTGAAGAATTTGAGAATTTTGGCAGCGCTAAGATACTTCGGAACATTTCTTTGATTCCACACAGAAGGGCCGTTGACACTGGGGAGCAAAACATTTTAAACTCAATAGCGTTTAAGTAGATAGAATTCTTTGTACCAAATGCTGTGCATCATGTATTTTAAGTTGCATTTCTTTCAACAGATATGCACTTGTGAACGTACAATCTTTCTTAAACTACATGATAATGCTCCCATAGCAATGATCCATATTCTATTTTTTAACTTATGGAAAAACTACAAAATTATCTTGAATCTATTTACATAGGAAAAGTTAATATCGATTTAAATATACAAACCAAAATCTAAATCAGAAATATAGTTCATAATATTTTATATTTTCTCATAACTTTTTCTTTAAATATCATATTTTAATTAATGTATTTTTCATGAATATATATCCAAAGGAATTACATATAATATGCAAAAAAATCTAATGCTGTTTTAAAGAGGTATCCAATAATTGAAAAAAAACGAGTTTAGTCAATCAACAACACTGATTAAAATTGGAATTTGTGTGCTTTCCAAATTAAAAAAAAACCGTTATTCCTTGTTTTAAGCTACCTAATTAGCTATAACTATTAAAAGGACAAAGCATATTCAACAAACTTCATTTTACGTAATTATTTTTATTTGAACAACTTTACTAATTTTATAGTCCAGTGATGTATGAGTTCAGATAAAATACTAAATATTTTTCTACAATTCTGATTGTATAATTAGAGTTCCCTTTAGATAAACTTCAGTCTCTTTTCTCATAATATATTAAGATTAGTTTGTAAAAAAACGAATTTTATTTAATTAAAGGTTTGAACAATATTATATATGAAAACCGACACCGTTAGAAATTTACTTTTAATTTTTGAACAGTGCCGATAACATGTGACAAATTTGCAGAAACCTTTTTAAAACCCGCCTTTTAAATAAAAAAATTTGCATAATTA
Source organism: Dysdera silvatica (assembly GCA_006491805.2). NCBI lineage: Eukaryota > Metazoa > Arthropoda > Arachnida > Araneae > Dysderidae > Dysdera > Dysdera silvatica. The sequence continues at coordinate 306,595,952 of QLNU02015360.1, forward strand.
ACATTTCACATAGCATTAGTTTAGTGTAGAATTTCTGTACGTATTTTCCAACTGCTAAAATGTTTGCTTCCTATACTTTTGCAATTTAATTTTTTTGTGAATTGGGTTCAATGTATGTATTAAAAATTTCTCTTCATATATTTAGCTATCACAACGAAATACTCTCGTAAAATTATAGCTCTATTTTTATCTATCAGAATTTGACAGAAACATCTCATTCTTGCGGTTTAAGCAAATAAATATTAGAAATTTTCATCATACAACAAATAAATGGGGCTTTTGTTTTTTAATTGCGCCCCCATGCGAATATATTATATTCTCCATCAAATCGACATTACAATTCTCTGTCAGATCTCATCCGTTGTTAAAGATAAACTTAAAAGATATATCTTAAGGCTAACCTTTCAACTCTTAGATATAATTAGAATTTTTTGTGAGAGGAAGAAAACAAAAAAAAATGTCACATATAGTAAGGAAATGGGTTTTTTAGAATGGAAAATCTGACATTATTTGAATATAATAATTAATGTAAATCGTATTTTATGTCAATTTTCCAGTCTATTTCTGGACATCCTTCTTTCTATTGATTTTCTAATTTAGATTGTTTATTGTTTTTTTTTCTCTCTCCAAAAATTTTGATAAAGGGGCACTTGAAAAATCAGATATCATTGCAATTAAAATATATATGAAAGACGGCTTTAACTAATTATAGAGTTTTATTTACTTAAGAGTCGGTATCTCGTTATTGTTATTATAGAAATAAAAACTAATACGTTTCCCTTTGGATAATTTCTGCAACTCATTCGTAATTTTTTAAGGGCTTTGGAAAGTTATATCCCAGGTCAATATATCAATAGTGCCATGTATAAATGTTTTAAGTACGAAAATTGAACTTTCAATAAATGACAGTTTTAAAGATTACACCTGCAGACCAAACCAAAAAATTTTGCAGAAAGTTTTTAAATGTGATAGAGCTGTATCATGTTTAAAAACTTGCTGCAAAGTTTGTTGATTTAATCTTCTGCCAAGCTTTTAAACTGCATTTCTAGAAAGTTCAATTTGTGCACTTTCGATATTTATGTGCTATCCATATGTTCGTTTGTCGTATGCAATTTTGGAATTATTAATAATAGAATATTCTTAACTCATTAATAAATGTGGACAGTTTTGTAAGTATATCACCCCATCTCTATATAGCACCCACATATTAACAAGTTATATGAAAAACATATTTTATAATTCTTTTAAGTACCTTGGATCTAATTTTTAGTAGTAAAATGCTCATGGTAAAGTAAGATAAGTTTATTGTATAAATTTGAATCTCTGGTGTATATTTTGCAAAAGATAAAGAAAGAAAGAAAGAAAGAAAAAGAAATTAATTCCTGAACTAAAATAACAAAACTTTAAGAAGAAAATGTACCAAATATTTGTTTGTTTCTGTAACTGATAAAATTTTCCAAGCTCTTTAACTTTTAGTTATTGCTGTAAAAAAATTTAACATCTATTTATTATTTTCAATTGCAAAGCAAATGTTAAAATATAAAATGATCACATCCTTACGAAGGTAACATTTGCTCAAAATAAACGTTAGAACTTTTAGTGGTTTCATAAGCAGTTTCACAATGATAACAAATGAATTTAATATAATTTTATTTGAAAGCTTTAAACACTTCAATGTCTTATAGTTGATATTAATGTTGTTTTTATTTTTCTATCATTTTATTACAAAGTACACAGCATCAAACGAAAATCAGTCTAACTTTCGTGCTCATTGCGGCCAAAACGCATATTGAAAGATTTAAATACAAGTTGAAATGAATAAAAATTCAATGGGTACCAGGGCCGGATTATCGCATAGACAAACAAGACAAATGTCTAGGGCCCGCTTTACTTTGAGGAGCCCCGCGCGATGAAGACTCAACGCTACTTCAAAATCATTGCTAATTGGACCTTATAATCAGGGCAGTATTTTTATCGCGACGCGGATTTCCGCGACGTTTACCCAGAATTTTAGCACTTTTTATATGTACGTTATATACAAATACCTGTACCGATTTTATTTTCAAAGTTTAAAATTTAAATTCTGGAACGAATTTAGGGATCGATCGGGTATAGCGAGCATTCCCAAGATCCTCGTTATATACTGTCCTACTGTAATTACACAGGCTTAATTTACGCTACAAGGGGCCCGGCAAAAAATTATTTAGGGGCCCCACGAAACCTTAATCCGGCCCTGATGAGTGCTCAAAGAATTTTGAAATAAAATGCATTTTTGCATATGCTATAGAAAACTAACCTGTTGAGTGACTGCTGATATGGCTTATCTATATAAGGACGGTAAAAAGACGTTCACCAAATTATAATGATTTAAGAATTTTTTATTATTATTTAAAATTATTTGAAATTTTAGCCTCAAAATTTTTGATTAGTGGTGTCATAGGTTTCATTATTTTATGTCTCTGATTTGGAGTTTTTAACCGCTTATAAATTCAAACAAAATTTTCTTTTGTGACAGAGTTACGTCAAAATATCATTATATTAATACGCTTTTAAATATCTGTTTGTGACTTTTCTGACGTTTATGACATAATGGGTTTTTTATTTAGTAACGTAATTTTTATTTATGAACCCAACGACCAATTAACTTTTATCTATTATTATAGATAACATTTAGCTAAAGCCCTATATATTATTTTAATAAAAAAATGCAAAAGCGAAGTACAGTTTTGAACTACGTAAATTCAAATACAATCTCATCATAGTCTTTTCTATTTCGTCATGAACTTCACTTTAAACCATTGAACACTAAAGAGGAGAACTAAACAGCTTCTCTAACTAACGTGGGAACGATAAATTTGTTCCATATACTAATTTAGCTAAACTAACAGAAATCATACAGTAAATTAAATTTATTTACAGAATAAAAAATATTATACATACTATAACCGACATATTAATATAGGGATTTAAGTATTTCCCCTATTTCAATTTTCCTTATTTCATGAAACACAATGTTTAATCAAAATACTGAAAATTTTATATTCATTATTCCGCACCTCAAAAAACTACTGTTTTCAGTATTTTAAGAAATTATTTAAGACTTGTTGTCGTCTCCAATAGTTCACATCATAAATTAGTGTTTTCTTGATCACATGAAAGAATTTGTGAATACGGTTATACCTAATTGAGTCCCCAAAATTAAGTAAAGTATGGCATAAATTATAGCGCAATAATATTAAGTATTTTATTTGGAATAAATATTTTGCTCAGGTAAGGGATATGTGGCACAATTTAATGTTTGAACTATTAACTTATATCATTATATATAAAACTATGCCATTGCTTTTGCCTGCAGTTACTACCTCGGTACTTTATAACATTTTTAACATTTATAGCGCCTATATTTCTATTTCACTTTTTATAAGGTTCCAATCACGCATACAAAGTAAAGACGTGATTCCAGTTTTCACCTTCAAAATCCTTCCTGGTCATTCTCTTGTTATACATTCCTTATTGATGGCTATTTGTTGATCATTCTCTTACAAATAACTTGTAGCTATTGAATTATACAAGTTTTACTAAATCCTCTTAAATTATTTGCAGGATAGCATAAATAAACAAATGAATCGCCAAATGCGAAGACTACATCGAAAGGTTAAATTCCCCTATTCTTGTAAAATTGTCCAAGCTATTGCAGAAGTTAATCGCGAGGTCGATATACCGCCAAATACCATTATACCAGGTCTCAATAGCATCACGGGCATTCCGGAAATTCTCAGAACAAAAAACATGGGCTCCCTTGCTTCTGAGAATTTATTAACGATGTATGTAAGCACAAAATTTCCAAAGGATATTACGTCACTGATGTCTCATTATTACTAACTAACCACATTACAAGATCATAATTAGAAACGGTGAAATACTGGAAATTCTTGAAAACCCCTTAAGGGGCCCTCTTTTTCTTAAGCAGCACTTCCAAAGTCTATTTTTCACCCATAAACTTGAATAAAAGAACCCCTTAATTATGAGGGGCTCATCGCATTGCAAAGGACACGAACGACCCATCAATATATGCCTGCACGTACAGTCATGAAGGGCGAAATTTTGAAAAACTTTCTTTTTCCACTACATGGCGAACCAATCGCTGAATCCTTTGTTTCCATTTGTATAAATTTAAAAAATCGCGCCATCTCGTGACATGCAGAGCACATGCGCGCGAATGGCGGGTAATCCATTTTTTAGTTGATGTAGGAAAAGTCATTCCAATTTGTTTGTCGCAGCCTTATCCTGTGATGACTGTACTGATGGTTGTTCATCATCCAAAATCTCTTCTCATGTCTCATATGATGTCTTCAATCGATAAGCGAAGTTATTTCGTTGATTAATATTAGCAATAAATACTTTGGTATAGTTTTATCCACTATGGCGAATTAGTTCTTTTATAAGAAGATCGGATTCGTATTGATAATTACGCCGTTTTCAGACGTCAAGAAAATGTAGCAAAAGATTTTGCTCCGAGGAGGCGGACATTTTAGCTCACCGTGTACAAAAAAAAAAAATGATCAAGATTATTTAAAAATTATAATTGAATTTTCAAATCGACTCTTTCTTAAACGTCTTTTCAAATTTAATTATAGAGAATCAGAAAACAATACCATTATAAAAATAATTACAGATTCACGTTTAGGGAAAAAATATTTTAATAACGGAAAAAAAGAGAAAAATAAGAAGAGAAAGGAAGAAAATATATGAATTTTTCATAATTTTTGGTTGAAATATTCACACTGTTTAATCTTTAAGCTCTGAAAAAATGTAATTGTACAACAAATTTATCTGAAATTTATAGAAAAGGCTGACCATAGAATGAGCAATTCCAATTCTTGGTAAATATCGCGAATAAATTATATAAACATAATTGTCTAGAGCCATAAAAAATCCTTATGTGGATATTCAATAACAAAATCTTTATCTCCACAAAAAAACTTAAATACATTTACTTCGTTTTTAGTACTTGCAAGATTTGTTAAATGTCTTCGATTGTTCGTAATTATTATTTGTTTGAATTATTAAATTACAAGCTTCAATCACACATGAATTATAATTTAAAATGAAAACAATTGATGTTCCCCATTAAATCTTTTTTTCCCTAACCATCTTCTGATAAGGCACGTTTTTATCCCCAAAATTTAGCTAGAACTGTAATTTTAGTCAGGAATGCTTTAAATTCAATAAAACTAGTGTGTTACACTATAAAGCTTTACAAAAAATGACCAGAAAATCTTTATAAAAATTGGAAGCAAGATTTTAGCAACACTCTAGTTAAAATAAATGTTAGTTTGAATTTTAAATGTCGAAAATATGGTTAGCGTAAATCATAGAATTTTCTAACCTCGAGTCTGGTGAAGGCACCGATGTCAGTCCCGTATTCCATGGTGACATCGCTCGTACCTCCAGTTGAGGATTTGTAAATATATTTCGTCGTTTTCACTGTGGACGAAGACATGGCTTACTCTCAATCGAAATCTTCGAGAACTAACTCAAACGATGAAAGGGCTGGAACTGCAAAATCCCACTGAAATCACCGGCTGGAAGATCTGCTTTGGACCTAAGACCTCAACTCCTCTACTCGCTTGCCTTTCGAATTCGTTTCTACAACCACTGAAAGATTTCCTAAGGTTTGTCTTGTTTGCTCCTTTTTCCTTTTTTTATCCTTCCTAATTCTCCAAGAGTGACTTACACCGCTGTGTTTGGACCCCGAGGTTGCGAGTGTTATTTTGGATCCAACCTTTTTGGCGGAAACAGAAGACAGCCAATGTATCGCCAAACGAAAAATCTCAAACTCTTGATTCAAAGACGCTTAAATTGTTTAATGACGTCAGTACTTCATCGTGTGACTCAATAAAACAAGCAAACGAGATGACCTACAGATTTCTTATTGTAAATCCAACCACCGTTCATGATGTAGGCACAGATATATGCGATGATATAAAAGACTTTTTACATAAATCTGGTTCAACGAAGAAGCTTTCTTTGATTTTATGACAAAAACAATATTTGATCAATTTTGGTTTATCTAAAACAACTGAAATATTCTGTAAGACTTTCAAATACAAAATGAAATCGAACCTAAGAGGTATGCAGATAAATTTATCTATGGCACGAACTGCCTCCACAATATGACAGCTTTACAGATAGATAGTGCATTTACATCATTCATATATTCATACATCATCATCCATGTACAATCACATGATCTGTGGATGTAGTATTCAAATACTTATATTTACTATCAGACGGTGATCTTAAACGAAAATCTGTTGAAAATTTTAAATCCTATATACTTACTTAAATCTCTTTTTTTTTTTCTTCAAAGTAATTAATCAGCTCGATTCTTTTCAAAGAAGTATTAAAAATAAAAATGGTTTTGTTGCCTTATCCATTGGTTCCTGAACAATTTAAATCGTGACTCACCTATCTTTAATGAATATGAAAAATATTTTTTTTTTTTTTTTAATTTAATACTTAGGCTGTACAGTGATAACGCATTCGCCTAATGTACCTTTAACTCAAGTTCGGCTCTCAGTGGTACCCCCCCCCCAAAAAAACCCCAAAAAAACCCCCAAAAAAACATAATGCTACTTACCGATTAATTGCTCACTGTAGTCCGAAGGTCGGTTCTCTAAGCCTTAGAAGATTCGGATTTCTCAGAAAACTGTAGGCCCCATCGCAAATCTGACCTTTGCTCTCTTTGCGCCGTAAAACTCAAACTTCAATTTAATACTTTCTCATTTCTGTTATGTATAATTTTTCACATATGCTATATATAATTTTTCCCATGTGTTGTATATACGTTTTCCCATATGTTTTATGTACTTTTTCATATATGTTGTATATACTTTTTCATATATGTTATATATAAATTTTGCACATATGTTATACATATTTTTTAACATACGTTAGGCTATATATAATTTTTAAATAAAATTTCACAAAATTTTCATTTTTAAGCATTTTCTGCTTCCCATTAAAATTTGACTTAGGAACCCATTAGTAGATCGCGACCTCAATGTGGGAAAAACTGACCTAGTATATTTAAATTTCTACCTCGATATATTCAATCAAAAAATATTATTTGGACAATTCACATGAAAACAATGTTTAAAAGCATTTCGTATGCTACCTGGCAGGTATTTCATTGCATTGCAATCACTAAAAATATAATTAATTGTAGCACTGTTCTGTTTAAAAAATTAAGCCAATATCTGATATGTGTATTCTTCTGAATACATAATAACATTCATCTCTAAACACCTTTTCGTTTGTAATACAGAACTTTAAAAACAAAGGAAGAAGACAGTCAATACTTTAACATTTATAATTTTGTATTTAGTATTCCTGTATTTAAGGGCTATGTAAGAATCAGAATTTCAGTTAAGCTTTTGCAATTAAATTTAATTAAACTCTGACAGATACTTAAAATTTGAGAAGTAATAGGTGGACAAATATCAGAAACAATAAAATTTGATTAAGTAAAGAAAACACGCGCTTGAAATTACGAAATGAAAAATAGTGTTATACAATACATACGAACATTTATTCAATATTTCTAGGTCGCAAAATTTATTTTTTACAAATGCCAGGCGTTTTACTATTTAGTCATTGATCTTCAAGCTTTCCAATATGTGTTAACAGTATCTTGAGACGTCATTAGTGCATTGCACACATTAAGATGATCTGATGTCATTGGTTGGCTGCTGTTGCACAACTTTCAATCTGGAGTTTCAGGCAGACCAAAGCCGAACAAGTATGCCTGCAGACAATCATGTCCCGTTAACATACAAAATTTTGTCACATCGGCAGTTCTGGAAGTATCCGAAATTAGTGATCAAAGGTGGAATAACACATCCCAAGGTTTATTTAAAGCCTTATTTGAAATCTCCAGACCACTGCTTTTACTAAAATGGTGGCGTAATAGGAGCCTCGATGAGAGAAATGTCATACGCCCTATGTAGTGTCTGCAAGAGAGATGTAAATTTCTTGGCCAGCTGATCAGCCATTTCGTTTCCTTCCAAGCCGATATGTGCAAGAATCCATTGTTGGCTGATCTTGTCCTCCATAACTTTCAATGTGGATCTACAGCCATAAATGTGGTTGCAATAGTGTTTCTTATTGTTGGAAATGGCTTCAAGTGCCGCTTTGGAATCGGGAAAATGATAGAACTATTGAAGGAGTTCAAAGATGGCAAAATCATATTCGCTTAATTAATCATGAACTTCATTAGGATGTAAGATATTATTACCCTTCACAGGGATAACACAATTGCCAAATAATGGTCAACACAGAAAAGCCTCCGGGGCGAGATTTTTGTTTTTTTTCATGGGATAATAATTATACGTGAAAATTCCAACACCCACGTTTATTAGCTCATACTAGAGCCTTTGTTTTTAGGAGACAAAAGGGGACAGTGTCTCTTTTTTTTTCCTAAAAACAAAAGCTCCAGTACAAGCCAATAAACGTGGGTGTCGGAATTTTTACATATGAACTTTATTATCAAAAACTATATACATTTCGATCAAAGGCGACAAAATATTTTGCCTGCTATTTTCTGTAAAGCATTTCTTTTCTCTTTAAATGTTAAAAAAATGTTTCTAATAAATGTTGAGTCACTAATTCCAGTACAGAAATAATTACGAAGATAATAGTTAAAAAAAACACCAGAAAAATCACATTTTAACGAGATAAGCCTAAAAAATAATGATAAATAAACATAAATGCTCATATCTTAATAGTTTATTATGATATCTCATTTTTGCATCATCTATCTACTACATTACACTACCATAATCATTATTATTCAACGCTTAATATTGTTACAGAAAACGTATGTACGCTCTTTTATTCAACTACATATTAAATGAAGTTACCTTTCATCATATATTAATAACATTTCTAAATTTAAAAACTTTTTATGGGAATTCATTATGTTCTGTTGTCATAAACTAATGCAGTGAGATCAAAGTAAGAACGTATCTCGAATTTACGCTTCGGTTATTAATCCTTAAAATGATATTATTTAATGGTATATTGGTAAATATACCATTAAGTACCATTATTTTAAGGATTAATAAAAGAGAATTAATTCCCACATTTATTTGCACACATAAATGTGAACTCGAAGTCAAAAAATGCTGACACCGGTCCTGCAACCTCTGCAGAATTAACCCTATCCTAACAGTTTTGGCTCTGGTGCGTGCCCGTAAGAATTTAGGGCAACGGCTTCTGTCATCGTTAAACTAAATACAAATGTCTGAGTTACAACGGAAGGAAGATTATCACCGTCCAAATGCTTTTGTTGTGTCATGAAATTAACTCTTTTAAAAATTTAGATGACGAAGCCGTTTTTAAATGGCATCGTTTACTTTATTGGCAACTTGTTTGCGATTTTAGTAAAAGTAACATATCTTGCTTTGCTTTCACACTTCAGCCACTAACGAAGACAGATTCTCGAATGATGAAGCAATATGATTTTAGCCTCGTATATATAAATGCAAAATGGATAAACAATACTTGACTGTCACGCAAAATTTGAGTTGCTTTCTTTAAGCAGATAGTTTTGAATCGAAAATCTACATGTGATTTAATTGATAAAAATGTATATTTAGTATATCTACAAGTACTTACGTTTACGTAAACTCAATATAACATGCGATTAAATATATCCTCTCGGTTAAAGAAAGTAAATGAAATATGAAAGAAGGTTGTAATAAAATGGAAATTAATCATCAATTTTATAAATGGGAGCGAACAGCTTAGAACAAACATGAATGGAGAAAACTTGAAGAGAACTATATCCAAGAACGGATGAATAATAGTTGAATATAGATATGATGATTATATATACCCATACTCGCATTTAAAAGTAAGCAACAAATCAAAAGCTTTGCATGCATATATAGAAAAGTGAAACGTAAACAAAAAAGTCAAATATCGTATATAAAAATCTAGGCAGATGTCAAATCTGCAAACAAAATTTCATAAAACACAGGTTTGTACTCGAAATCGTTCAATATAAAAGTCTTAGTTTCTACAGTTTGAATTAAAAATATGCATCTATTTATTAAAGCAATCCTTAATTATTTAATTATTATTTGATTTGATTTAATTATTGTTTGATTTGATTTATTTGATTTGATTTAATTATTATTTGATTTGATTTAATTATTATTTTATTTGAATAATATCCAGAAAACTAAAAAGAGGAAACTAAACGAGATATACACACTAATTATACAACCCATTTGGTCAGCGTATGTCTATATAGCACACACACAAAATTTCTGTCACTACAATTAAAAAATAATCAAGAACAAAATATTTCGGGAATGGAAATATCTTTGGCGACAAACTAAGGATGGAAGCCTGACGAAAAGATTTGTTCCATCCATCAAACAATGAACGCAAGTTATTTGCAAACTTTATATAAACTAACGCAATTGCTAATCGGTCATGGAAGTGACGGACAAAAAACAACGTTTTAAAAGCGTATTTATGGCAAGATTGAATTCAATCTACGCGTTTCGGGTGATAAAAGTCCACCCTTCTTCAGGTGTGAACACCGTGGAATATTGTCAACAAACGAGGTTGATTCGCGGATGTAACCAGAGTTGAGTTATTAAGTGACATGTTGACATGACACAGGTTGCTACCCCTGCTTTAAACAAATCCATTAACGTGTCAACTGCATCTAGAGCGTTAGGCCTACATCAAAATAGTGTAGGTCTAATTGATGAAGGAATGCGTTTCATTTTCAATGTGAAAGCAATCTAAATGCTGCTGAAATCTGGTTTATTTTGTAAGTATTTTATAGTAAAACAATCTTACTTTCAAAGTAGATAAAAATCCTAAAATCTTTGAACTTCAGGAAAAATGAAATTAAAAGGGAAAAAAGTGGTCCTTCATATGCGTGATATGGTCCGTTATATCCGTGATCTTCCATGTACAATATTATACAGTTAATCAAACCATGGGCGCTGACGGCATAAAAATATTGGGGGGGGGCAATATACTAATAGAAGGCAATTTGTTTGCAATTGGAGGGGGACATGGCACCCTAATGCCAACATTGGGGAGACGGGTCCCCCGTTCCCCCGCTAACGGCGCCCATGAATCAAACTAATCTAGATTTATTCACTATAGTCGTGAATTCGTTATATCTATGTCCGCTATAACCGACTTCCTTTATATGTAGATTTACTATATATAAAGAAAAATGAATAAAAATTTTGTAATTTTGCGTCAGTTGTTGGGTTAAAATTTTCACATAAAAAATAGGAAAATTTATTTTCATGTTTTAATTTTGCGTATTTATTATTAAAAACACATTAATAAATTATCACTGTGCATTCATTCCATTTAGTTATGCGTTGGAATGATCAGAAATAAGAAACTTTTAGAGTCCATCGCAAAGTGAATTCTTAAAATGTTCTCGTTTAAAATATCTTAAAAAAGGAGATGCCGAATCTCTCTCTCTCTCTCTCTCTTTCACAGACATTAAATATTATAGGCAAATATATTTATGATCAGAAAAAGCATTTAAATATTATCCGAGAAGCATCAAACAATGTCTTAATTAAAGATTCAGTCAAAACGAAACAATTTTCATCTTTTAATATTTTTAAATTTACCCGAATCCAGACACAGTCGTTTTACCTATAGCGTATGCTTATCAAACGCGAATTTGTAAACACACGGTTGATAAGGGAAATTAAATCACTAAAATATAAATTCGTCTTCGCTTATACGTATTTTTTTTTAAAATAACTACTTTGCTATACATATAGCGAGAAACTCTATACGAATGCGAGAAACACCAAGTAGCGGAACCTAGTCACCTGTGCGGATAGTATTTTAGGCTTTTATAGCCATCTAAGAAGTATTGACACTTTGTTACAAATGAGACTTTCTTATAAGGGAAAAAAGGAAATTATAAAGCACATGTACCTAGTACCAATGCATGTCCATACGTCCCTTTGTGTTTAAATGTTAAATGTGCATTTTTAATATGAACGGTACCTGTATGATATTTCACTTAACAGTCCGTACTAAACGTCAATTATTACTCTACAAGAATGAATTTCCAATATTGCATTATTAAAAATGCTTTAGTATATGACTGTTATACACCACTCTATTTGAACCGATTTATAATGTTATTATTTAGGTACCTTCCGCTCCTGTTTTGAAGACTGATTTTTAAATTTGGTACATAAAAAAATTTGGTCAGTTATATAAATGATTTTCAAGCATGGGTAATCCGCAAAGCGGATAATTCGTGCACGGAAATTTGAGAGCATAAGCATACTAATAAACGTAAAAAAATCCGAGTGCATAAGTTGAAAATAAAGCGAAAATCTCATAACTAGCTAGCAATAATGAAATAGTAACTGATTATCCATCATCAAAAGCAGATAGCGGTAGTTAGGTGAGAAATTTAATTGCAGAATTTTCATTATATAATTCGCAAATGTTTGAATTTTTATACATTTTATATATCCATAACTACAAATTAATTTCTTGATGCTATTTGCATTAAGGATTTCGAAATAAACGAGCATTGAACGTACCCACTTTATTTAGTAAATAATTTATTTAACACACAACAGTTAACGTTCATTTGTCAGTATTATTTTAAGTATCCATGAAATAACAGAAAATAAGAAACCTTCTCCTTTTTAGTATTACAAAAATAATTCATTATAAATGCGATTTTAAAAAATCACAAAAAAAGTACTCAATAATGTTCGGGGTTATGAAGCTATGGTTTTTTAAAAGGAATCTGATTTTTGCCAACTGAACTTTTAAAATTTCTTTTAACTTTTAGTTTTGAGGGGACCGAATTTTATCGCATTGAAGACGGTACTAAAATAAGAAGGAAACGTGAAAATGAAGTTTTGCAGCCACACGGGGGTTATTCTTAGAGAGTCCTTCGGATAGTGAAGTTGCGTCTAAGCTCCTAGTCCTTTAGCTTAAATGTAGCATCAACTGACTGAAACGTCTTTATTTTATCACGATTGAAGGTCTTTAACGCGAGAAACCTAATAATGAAATTAAAGGAGCTAACAACTTCGTCCAAAAACTAAAACCTAGCTAAAGCATCACATATTAGCAAGCAACAAGAAACGATTTGCAACAGCTGAGGTTCTTATATGAATAACGCTTTGTGAGCAATATCTCAAAGTGTTGGCGTAATCACAATAATCTGAAAAGCACGTTACTGTCAAATGTGAGAAATCTACCGACGGAACAGAAATCATATCAATTTAAAAACTCATTTCGGGTGACAGGCCTATAAATATCAAGTATTAATCTCCTGGCAAGGTTTAACGTCTTTATATTCGGAACTTTTTTATAATAACACAGATTTGATAATGTGAGAACCGTTCTAAACGTTTCCTTATATGAAAGATAATTTTTTAAAACACATTGTCATTTACATTTCTTCTTCAAATTTTTTGACGCGAAATGTAAAACCAATTTTTCTTTATAATTCCTGATAATAGCAGAAATTTAGGAATAAGAAATTAAGAAAATACGTTAAAATAAAAATAAATTAGGTTTAGTGCACAGCATTTGTATTGGTGTAACTAGTCACAAGTTCTAGAAAAGGTATAGCCCATCAACATAGAGTTTTTCAAAATTATTAAAGCACATATAAGCATTTATACGTTACAATATATTTAATTAACTAATTATTTCAGATTATTGGGGGGGCTCCAGCCTCACAGACCCATACGACTCTACGTCTATGTTATTTTCGTTTTTCTAGGAGGAGATAAACCAGCGCTCGCCCCCTGCAGTTACTCCAATTAATAGTTGATTTATCAGTTATTGCACTTCATGGGTTAAAAGTATGAAATAAAATTCCTTTGCATAGAGTAGATAAGTTTAAAATCCAGTTTCCAACAACAATGCAAGTATCTATAATTCTGAGAATGATATGCATGTGATTGTATTAAAAATTCTGTCTTCAGCGTTTCAAAACTTAGCTGATAGTGAAATAATTAGCGCAAAACTCGTTACTTTGGTAAAACTATCCTATTATCTAAATTTTGTTTCTCGTTATATAAATCATTTATGATCTTTTCGGAATTGCGGCATTCTGGTGAAACCATTTTAGGCCCTTATTGTGCAAAACGCAGCTTAATATTAACAAATAATATAGCAAAATGATTGCATAAGATTAGCATAAAAGAATCGTTGACCAATTGCAAAATTGCCAATTGCTTAAATTAATCAAATTCGAATTTAAAAAAAAAAAAATATTAAATTCTCTCCTCTAGAAACACATGCGTGATTAAAACTAATAATCAGATAACAAATTCAATTGCACCCGAATTACATATAATTTCTTTTTTTTTTTTAATATGTGTTTGTGTCGATAATAAATATTTTATTTATACGATATCTAGTTTTGAGCAGGAACATTAGAAAATTCTCTCTAAAGCTGGAAAAATTATGTCAGATTAAAACAAATCGAACTTAGGTGGTCAAATTAAGATATGTACCTAATTATTCATATGTTATAATTTGGAAATATGCATTAATTTGTTTTACATCTTCCAAAATATATATCACATTAAATGTATTAAATTTACGGCTTCGCAATTTCTTCACATCGACATAACGTTAGAATGATTCATGAGTTATTCTCAAAACTGAGTTTGAACATTTGAACTAAATATGCCTAATAAAAGTTTAAATTTCTGTAAATACAATTCTATAAAAATATGTGGTTTTAATATTATCGTTGCTGTTATTAATTTTTCAACTGTTCAATTCGAATAGCGATTTTCTTTTATGTTTATTGCTAAAGAGTTTCTACTCGTGAAAAAATATTCGCTTCGCATTTCTCTCTCTTTCTCTCTCTATATGTGCTTGTGTGTATATATATATATTATAAATTTTATATTTATATAATGAGAAGCGGAAGGAGAGAAATCTGTCCCTAACACTTTGTTTAACTTAGATTTTATTTCAAAAACTTCATTAAACATACCAAACATTGAAATATCGACATCATGATTTTAATTTCATCACTTTCTGAGCTAATTCGCCAACACACGCCAAAGAATAAAATAGAAGGTCGGAATCATGTCGCCAGAACCGTTTGTCTATGCATAGTGTTAAAGATAGCTAGCTATTCGTCAGAAATAGAAAAAGACTAGACAGAAAAGAACGACGCGCTAATCCGGCGTAAAAAATGGTTGCTTTTAGAATTACTGACGATGATAGCGAACAATGAAAATTCCCGAATTTAACATCAATACCTTTCTCTTACTGAGAAAAAAAAACACAAACAAACAACCTCACGAAAGAAACTGATCAAAAGAGTAAAAATGATATTGACATTAGGTTGCGTGCAGCTCTTTTTTTAAGTGTGACTGTTTATTTTTAAAGTTGAGAAGTTTATCCTAAATATTTATCGCTATCTAGTTGTTTATAGAAAAGGCAGGTTGGATGTTTTGCGTTTTCTGTAACATCGTATTTCTTAGCTGTCGTCAATTAACAAATCTACACGTTTAAAGTAAACTGAGTATATTTCATGGTTTCTTAATACATCTTCGTATAAACGCTTCGCAAAAACATTTCTCAAACGTTTGAAATTAACCACATGTAGAGGAAATAGACATTCATAAGAAAAGTAACTACTTGAAGATGCAGTTTTATGGATGATTGTGAAACGCATGAGATAATAATTTAAATCTTTCTATTGATTTATGAACTTCATTCGATGTTTTAAGTACTCTTGCATAATTGTTTTATGCATTGTTAAGAACAGGAAATACAATACAATGTAACTCATCAATTTCAATAATACAATTGGCTCTCGTTAATGCGGTACCACTTAAGACGGATTTCCCGTTAGTGTGGAAAAATTCTCTTTCCCCCCGTCTGAGGTGTATGGTCATTGAGTGTTGGTTGGTTGGTTGTATTTTTATGGTACAAGGACAGCAAGGGTTATTCTGAGCCAAACAAGGTGAGAATGTGCATACAGTTTTAAAATAAAAACAGAGCTAAAATGGTGAAAATAATGTAACAAAGGTATGAAACGATATAAAAAATCATATGAGATGGGAATAGTGAATATTAGATAAAAAAAATTAAAAATGATTTCGTGGTTAAAAGAGTCACATAAAATGTCACGAAGAGTAAAATTATTTTGATTAAAAGCTGATGACCGTTCCTGGTTAAAATTTATACAAGTGGTTAAAATGTGTAAATCATTTAATGGTTCACCACATGTGGCACACATTGAGGCATCTTCTCCCTTTAAAAGAAGTCATTCAGTGTTAAAGACATCGCTTAATACGTACCGCTCATCGGATAATGTGCACAAAAAATTCAAGAAAATGATGCCTTTTTTTAGGAATATTCATACTTCTTGTATTGGGGAGTATTGAAAACAGTATATTTCATTTTCAAGAAATATATTCACTTTTTTTTCCAAAAGCAACTTCGTAAATTCTTTTCGATTTTCTATTATCTCCAGCCCGGGAAGATGAGGGGTGAAAAAAAAAAAAAAAGAATTTTGCGCCAATAAAATGAATTTCAGAGAGTTTTGAGGCAGGCAAAACTCTGAGGTCTAGAAAGAAATGCAAAAGGTTGAAATATAAAACAGTTTTCGGGTACAAATTGTGTGGAAATATTAAATGAGTTTAATTACTCAAAGAAATAAAACTTTTAAACTCATTTAATATTTTCACACAGCCTGTACCCGAAAACTGTTTTACACTTCATTTAAAATGCGCTGTGAAAATCTTCGTGAAACCGTGAAAAACGTTGTTGAAAAAAAATAATCATTCTCTCTCTGACGCAAAGAAAAATTATTATTTTTTATATCCAGAATTATCTCTATGAAGTGGGAAAATCTGTTTATTTTTTATATAGTATTAAGTGAAAATAAAAGAGATTTTGCTCACTGTATGTACGTAAGTATGAAATTCGTTTTACATGTTTCCTATATATTCATTTATGATATTTTTTATGTTGCTCATTTATCCAATTATGTTTCATGCTTGTTTTTAGACAGCTAACTTTAGCGTAAATATCCTTTAATTTTGCACAACAAATATATCAAATTTACTAGGTTGACACGTATTCTATGTTTATGGGAATAAAATTGTAAACTAAGTAAGCGAATTACTCGTTTCTATGCCATTGTAAATTGCTAATCCAAACGTAAATAAGACTACAGTATAAAATTAAATTACGTATCACTGAAAACACCCAGCAACACATTAATATTTATTTACTATGAACACTAAAATATTTGGCTTAGTTGGCGTTTCGCTAAAATATATTATGACTCACAAATGGTGATTAAACTTTGTGACTCACAAATGGTGATTGTTCGTTACAGGTCTGACTTTGTGACTCACAAATGGTGATTAAACTTTGTGAATCACAATTGGTGAATAAACTATGTAACTCTCCCACTTATTGTTTTAACATTTTGTGACTCAGAAACTTACACCAGCACTTGGCAGGTTCAGAAGTTCGCTGCGTAGAATTTTACACATTCTCAAATTAGAACATCGGGATTTCTACTAAACTAAATAATAGTTCAACGAATGATTTCTAAAATAATATATTCATTTGGCTGTCGTACCTTTTTAATCATTTTAATGACGCGAAGTAAAATTCCAATTTATATTGCTTTCGCCAAATATCTTAACCTCTCTTTAACTATTACTATCTCCCTCTTTTTATCTTGAATGAATGACTTTTGGACAAACCTTTAACTCGTTATCAACATATATAATCCTAGTTTATTTTGGTTTTGAAGACATTCCATTCAACACGAAATATCAAATTCCGGCTGTTTAAAATCGCCAAACAGTGTTTTAGTACATAATTATTTTTCAAAAATTATTATTAGCCTATATGTCATTATCCACGAAGAAACGGAAATGTAGGCATTAAAACATTTTTTCGAAATAAAATAAAGTATAGAATACGTGAAGTATATTAACATCAAATTATGCATACTACTAAGATCGTTGAAAACTAGTCAAATCTAGCTAGAAACCACGGATTGGCAACAGTGTCTCAGATGCTGGCCTAAATTCCCCCCTTTGTTTTCTGACTTGCTTTCTTCCTGTAAGCGTCGTGCAGACAAAGGCTCGAGTTACTAAAGCTACTCTTAAGAGAGAACCTTTTATAGAAGCGAGGACATATACTTGTGGACTTTTTTTTTTCTCCGTTCACGGGCGGTGACGCCTGCACTATGCCGGCACCCTCTCGATGGATCCACAAAGTTTGACGTCCTCAAGGAAGAGAAAGCATCAGTTCTAAGGAAGTATACATGACTGATTGATATGAGTTGAAAAATAAATTTATTCTTACAGAATAATGATACAAACACTTAACCTGTATTTCCGCTATGATAAATTTATTATATTTAACTAGTTGCTTAACTAGAAAAAGTGAGCCTCAATGCAAGGTTTTTATGCCTTAGTCCCCTTTACTGCGCCTCTAAAAATGATATATATGCCCAGGGGCGGCTGGGGGTTGATTTTGAACCCGGGCGGCTTGCTTTTTGGCGCCCCCACAAGCGAAAACAGAAGATTTTCACAGATGCACAGTGAGCCATATAGCCTACGCGATAAAAGTGGCCAAAATTCTCTGAAAGAAATTCTCTAAAAATGTCTCTAAAAAATTCTTTAAACGTATCTCTTTTTAAAGAGATTTTTTACTATTGGGTCCATTAAAAAAATTTTAACTTGACTTCAGTTTGGCTCCCCCATCCAAACGGGGCCCCGGGCGGCC
>QLNU02015360.1:306614879-306648506 GCA_006491805.2 Dysdera silvatica
AGTACAAATTCCTACACTTGATTATATCCTTCTCGCTTTGGATATGTTTACATCCTTGGCTCCAACCCAGCGTTTCTTCTAAAGGTTTCGCGATCTAATCTACTATATCCTTCACATTCTGTTCTCACTAAACGAAAAAAAACAGACCAAAATGTATCAATTATTCTAACAGACTGAAATCTTCCGTGAAATCTTAACTCCGTGAACATACATAAATTACATCTTTAAACCGCAGACAGAAAACTTTCCTTGATGGTCTTAAATTTCCGTGCCATCTTCTCGGACTTCCCGCCTCATTTGAATTCGATCTAAACATAATTACTAGGCAATTATTATTTAAGTTTTAAAGACGAAGTAATATGCTGATTAAGTTATTTATAAGATATACATTTCAATTTTCTTTAGTTTTAACGTCGAAATAAAATATATTCTACGCAGCTGCTTCAAAGGACATCAAAGTTAATTATTACACTTCGATAGATATAGGAAAATTATGTCTCACAGTATTATTGATAAAACATTTAGGCTAGTTTCACAAAATCATTTGATAATTTTTTCTCAAATGTACAAATTCTAATAATATAAGTTGTCTCAAAAGAGCAGAGGTTCTCATGTGTCTGGCAAGAATAAGCACCCGCACATGTCTTTCAACATTCGAATGGTTCAACAAAAAGTACTTCTTGCAAATAAGCAAATAAATTAGATTCGAAAAACAGATAATTTGCCTATCCTTACGTATTTATGAAATCTTAACAAAAGTCATCACTTCAACTTCAGAAAAACTGTTCATAATTCAGTCTGGGAAAAAGTAAATTTCCTGTATAAATTTTGTGTTCTCGCGTTCAGATTTTAACAGTATTTGAAAATGGATTTATATGAGGTTTCTTCTTTTTGCGTGTATACACCCTTGCCACCAATAAAAACCCGGAGTTACTGGAGCTTGACTGGAGCTGGTTATAAATAGTGAAGATCTATACGCAATATGTAACATTTGTATTAAAATCAGTATGGTTATACGCAAAAACTTGAGCACATTTGATATTAATTGGTGCGCCGCAAACCTGAGATGAAAAAATGAGGTGCGTTCAACCTCATGGGTGTCCATGGACAGACGATAAGGAAGACTGGAGAGACCCCCACCCAAAACACTCCACCGACCCTTCTTATCTCCCTCTGAAAGATATGCTTTTTCTTAGATTGATTATTATGAAATAATAAAATGTTATATTTTGGAAGCAATCAGGGCAGCACCAGATTTTCGCATAGACCAACTAAACCCGGGCCTAGGGTCACGCGATTTTGTAGCTTTGAAGAGCGTTTCAAGCGTTTTTTTAGTCTTAATTCTAAGCTTGAACCTTTCGTACATTTCTATATTTGCATATCCATATATAGTTGGATTATCATTCATCATATCTCTGAAGGTTCTCTTCTCCGTACAAATTACCAGTTCGTCATTTGGGCTCCAACTTTTTTATTTAGTCCATACACCTACAGACAGTAAAACGCACCCATATCGGAAACAAACAAGTGTCCACAGGCATAATGATTAAAAAGCAAGCTTTCTATTTTCCGATTAACTTTTCCTTTTAAATTGTTCACAATTTACACCATCATATATTCAGCTCTTCCAAGCTTGAAACTTCATTAGAAGTGGCAAAATTCTATATTTTTTAAAGATTTTGTTGGAACTTTCGTGGTTTAGACAGGCCATCTTCTTTAGGTCCCCATTTTAAATTATCAACCCAGCTCTCATAAAAACTGCAACCCGGCACTAAATCTGGGACGGATTACTTCCTTTCTTCGGAAAACCTGCGTGGACATCTATGTTCTATCTCCTTCGCTACTGTGTTCGGCTGTAGCACGTGTGGGCCACGAATATGCAAAACCACGTAAAACTACATATCAGTGAGAAAACTGTAGACCTAAACGATAAATTGAAACCTGTGAAGGAAGGCAAATGTTATTTAGTGTACCCACTGATAGATCGAGAAGCGACATTTCATTAGACAAGGTCAGAATTCAATAACGATGCATTCACTAACTTCTGCTCGAAGACGATACGACGTACGAATGATGTCGCTAATAGGCTATGGAGACAGACGCCCATATCTGAAACTTTGATTTAATGCAAGATATAGAAGGTACCCTTGCAGTGGACGAAAATGAATGAAATGGCTCCTTTAACTATCCAGATTTGAACCTTATTAACCATGTGTGGGCCAAAGTGGAAAGACAAACACGTACCCAAAATCGACGACTAAGAAATTCGGACAATCTTCGACGTCCTATTCCGGATTCATGGGAGACAATTGCACCCAAACATTTCTAAGATGCCATGGGGTCTACGTCTTGACATATTGCTACTATTCTGAGACCAAGAATTTAACCTATCCGTTACTAATCCGCTGAAATAAATCCTCTTTTCAACGTATCTCGAAAACAAAAATTTTCCGTCTTCTGCAGAAACCAGTAATGTAGCAATTCAAAACTCATGGTGGGGGGCTTAAATACTTATGGAAGGGACTCGAGTAGCTTTAAAGAAGATTGTCTGATGTGGTCTTAAGAGGAAATAATGTGTTTTGATATCCAGTGGGGGGGGGCTCCAGCCCCCTTTCCTACCCCACTGGCTGAAACCTACATTAACAGTGAACAATTCTCTGAAATTAAAAAAATGTCCAGAGTACAGGGTCGAATTATCGCATAGACAAACTAATGTCTAAGGCCCGTTTGTTTTTGTTTTTTTATGGAGCCCAGCGCTGTGTAGATTCAATACTACTTCAAAATCGTTGCCAGTCTGTCCTTATTCCTAGGGCAGTAATTTTATTTCGGCGCGAACTTCCCCGACGTCTTCCGCGAATTTTAGAGTGTTTGTATGTAT
This sequence comes from Dysdera silvatica, assembly GCA_006491805.2. Classification (NCBI taxonomy): domain Eukaryota; kingdom Metazoa; phylum Arthropoda; class Arachnida; order Araneae; family Dysderidae; genus Dysdera; species Dysdera silvatica. The sequence continues at coordinate 306,617,758 of QLNU02015360.1, forward strand.
GTTGTAAGCAAATATGTTACCTGCATCGACTTAATTTTCAAAGCTTAAAATTTAAATGCCACAAGGCATTTAGCAAGCAATTGGATATAGAACGCATTTTCGTTGGTCCTAAAGTCCTTGTTATATACAGGTCCTGCTATAATTACACAGGCAGCTTAATTTACATTACATGGGGCCCGGAAAAAAAATCGTCTAGGGCCCTACGAAACCTTAATCCGACCCCGCCAGAGTACAAATATTACCGTGATAAAAATATCAGCAAATAGATAAAGCTTAAAATTTAAAATAGTTGAGAAAATGAAAAACGTAGAGAGCTGTTATAGTGTATGAGACAAAATAACACATTATTCTTAAAAAAAATTATAATCATTAAAAAAACGCTTTTCTTTACAAACTGGGCCTTGCGGTGGTGCAGTGGTATCACGTTCGCCTAGGGTGTCGTTAACCCTGGTTCAACTCCCAACGGTATCCCATAAAAGAACGCTTATTGACTAACGGCTCGCTTTGGTCCGGGAGTTGGTTCCCTAAGCCTTAAGCGGTTCGAATTTCTCGGAAAAAAAACAGTAGGTCCCGGAACAGACTTTTGCTGTCTTGAGCTGAAAAACACAAACGCACGCTTTTGACAAACTAGCAAAGAAATAAAAAATGAGTCATTTTGCAGCAGGGCCCGTAGCTGGATGCTTGTTACAGGGGGGGCTCTGAAAGTTACAGGGAGGCTTAAAATTCGTAAAGGTTTTATGTGTTTTATTAATCTATTTAATAATATATTTAACGTTAATAAATAAATTTCTTAACGTAAACTTTTCATTAAAACTTGTAAATTTAGTATACTTCTCTCTTTCTTATTATAAAGTATATGAAGATTCAAACGTATATAAAAAAACACGTTATATACACAAAATCTACGGTAGAAAGCTATTTTGAATACATTTTTAACGTTAAAGAACAATCATTGTCATGTACAATTTCGTACAAAACAAAAAATTTAAAATAAAATTCTACAATACTTGATTTTTGAGAAAAAATATTTTCCAGGTTGGGGCTGACTACATTTCCAGGGGGGGCTCAGCCTCCTGTAGCCCTAGCCTGGCTACGGCTCTGTTTGCAGCATATTATTATGCACAGCATAACCTACTTTACGGATACTTCCGAATTGCAGACATCCCTATTTTCAGCGGATGTTTTTCCATTTCTCAGTCCAATGCTTGTTATCCTATAACCCTCCCGAGCAGCGGATGCCTGCGAATAGCGGACAGATTCTCAAGTTCAGTGGTGTCCGCTGTTCAAAGGTTGTGATGACGTTTTCAATTATTTAACAGTAAAACGTTTAGCCAGCTGGGACACTTTAATTTATGTGCAAATAAGGAAAATCATACAGAGGGTGGTTCCCGTGGCCACTGGCGTACACAGGGGGTATTGATGAGGGTTGTAGCTTCCCCCATTGCATTGAAGTTTTGTAAATATATCTATATGAACATATGGAGTTGTAGCTCTGTAACCCCCATTTGTAAACTTACAACCCCCTTATGAACTTTAGGCCTATGCCCCTGGCCCCGCATGTCAATACGTCATTAAAACGCATTATTATTGTATTATATAATAATGTGTGAACTGTATTTGTGGGTTGATTAGTTAGTTGTATTTTTATGGCGCAAGGACAGCAATGGCCATTCTGCGCCAAGCAAGGTGAGACCGTACACAGAGTTTTAATATCAAAATAAATTAAAATTATAATGTTAAAAATAAATTAGTCATGCAATGAAACGAAACGATGAGATTGAAAAGGCCAATATGACTTATATTTGTATCTGGAGCGATAAGCAGTAGCATTATGACGATATGGCTTAGTAGTAAACGCTGGCATCTCCCTAGCTCTCTGTGGATGTTCGTGGGCAAATGTTAATATGTTTATATGATTTTCATTTGCTGCTCGTTAACGCGAGGCATTGCTCATAGAAAAGTAGGCATATCGAAGTTCTTATATCAAAGCTTAACATCGTATGTAGGTGACTGTGGATCTTCGGTTAGATGTAGGTATTAATCTGAAGAACGTAGTAATAGCTGTACGTTTCTAGAGTCCGGTCATCTACAGGTACTAACTACCAGAGCCGACGAGAGGGGGAGGCAGCAGGGGCTGCAGCCCGAGGGCCCGGAAGAAGTCGAGGGGCCCGCGCTGGCAAGGACCTATACTGTGGGGGGCCCGGCTCTGAAACAAAAATCTACACCACTGCCCAGGGAAGGGTTTATAGGGGCCGGTCGAAGTTAGCTTGGGGGCCCGCTTGGCTCTCGGCGCCCCTGGGTACCGCATTTCCCCGTGCCATGAAGGACCACGAAGCATAAACCCATGCCTGGGCTCCAGAGAGCTTAAACGTTAAGTACTTTTTACATTTTAGTTAGTTTTGGAGGTAAATGTTTTGTACCCTTTATTGGGCTGTAGTTAATACTGGTTGATATTTATTTAACGTTGCAATGTTAGGGAATTTAGTTTTTAGAAATAATTTGCTTAACGCTGGAAGTTAAGTTATGGTTTTATATTATAACTTGTAGCCTTTGTATAGTAGAGTTAAACGCTGAAGTCGAGTTTGTATGTACCGAGTGTCATGCAGTTAATGGTTTACGTTGAGTTGTGAAAATCGTGTTGATCAGATGTCCCGTTAATTCTTGGGGCCCTTAAGTATTTCTTAGATAGTTGGTTATTCTAGATCTCAGGTTGAAGTGGAAGTCTCTAAATAATTCGTAATGTGTGACCATAAATTTAATGTGACGTCCCAGCAGAGCCGAAATCTGGCGATGGGCAGTTAAGCCCGGGTTAGGAATATTTCCTAACTGTTTTAACAAAGAATTAACTGATCAGATGTTTGGCTATTTAAAGGTTAAAGTGTAATTAAACCTTTTCAGCCTCTGTGCCAGCTTGTCCTTTATGCAGGTGCGCCTGAATCAGGTGACCATGAAGATCCGTGTAATTGTCTTGATAATTGTCTTGATAATTGTCTTGATAATTGTCTTGTCATTTCGCGTATCTAGAGTTATTATTGCACGTGTAATATCACGTTAATAAATACGTTTGTATTCAACATGACTCTGATCACTTGCGCCCGTATTAGTTAGTTTTATTTTCAGACTTACTTGTTAGTAGCTTAACCAGATTGCTAATGAAGCGTATGGGAAGTCGATGCATGGTCTTACTGCATATATGTATATGTGATTATACATAAACTTGCATGTTATATTTTATATGTCCGCCATCACAGGCAATGACAAACACATCAAACATTTGTGATTAAAGGGTTCATTAAGCTTTCTAGTTTCTTTCATTTCGTTTTTCCCGCCTAAAAACTTGCATTGAATTTAAAAGTGTCATTTCTCAGTTGTTTTTAACCCAAAAATATAGCTTAACAGTTGTCATGGCTTTTGCACATGTTAATCACAATGAGAAAAAAAAACTGGTATTGCCGTTGGAAATTTCCGAAATTCGTGCACTATAACCCTAACCGCGTGAGTACAAGTACTTTTTACCTGTATAGATTCAGCGCTAATAGATTTTAAAATTTAAAGCTCGAATATCATCATAGTACTCCAAGTATTTCTGTCGCTAAGCTTCGTAAGTAAGGAAAGTAGTTTCTTTTAAACCAACCTGTATAATAATAAACAAGATATTCCACGAAAAGTTGAAGATGGAAATAGATAAAAAAATAACATTTCTGCGGCCGAGTATACAGAACTTGGTAAAACTTTAAGAATTAGAAATATTGCATGATAGTGGTTCACAATTTGTTTTCGTCGCTGTCCACTTTGGATCTTTTTTGTCGGTCGGCGGGCCAGAAGATGTGAAAACGAAATTATCTTACACGCTATATAGACATTGGGGGGGGGGGTTGCAGGAGCTTAGCCCTTAGAAAATTTCTGATTTAATGAAATAGCTTTGAGGTAAGAGCTTTAGTCCCCACTAGAAAAAACAGTTAGCCACCCCTAGGAGAAAATTACACCCCCTTTTCTTTTCATTCAATTCATTTTCAATTCAAATTCATTTCTCCTATTGAAAATCGCTGTGGTATGGTATAATGTAAGAAAATTTAATATAGTAAAATAGTAAGGAAAGCCGTGAAAAATAATAAAAGCTCAAAAGTGTTAAATGGGGCTTTTCTATTGAGATGAAAAAAACCATTGCACTGCAGAAAGAAGAGATATCACTGTAAGTAAAAATCTTGAGGAAGTAGGGGAGGCCGGGATGCAGTGGGTCACGGGGCGCAGTGAGACAGTTGATTATTTACTAGGGTAAAAATGTTTAAAAAAGGGAAAAATATGCTACACTTCGCCAACTCGTGTGGCTACACTGTGCAAACAGTTTACAGACATCACTTATTTTGGAGAGAGGCAATAGCCATTTTTGTTCTCATCGGACCTGCTGGAAAAAATTAGGAAGGTGTTGTTTTTCTGTATTTGTGCACTAAATTGTCACCCAATAATCAATATTTTTTGCATTAATCTATGGGTTAAAGCTTCTTTATTGCATATGTGTGATGGTTTTTCATTTTATTTGTTAGTGGTAAGTAAATTGTAACTTTTGTTATGTGTGTGTCACTTGGAGCACTGTGGAACACCTTTCATGGGGTACACTGGGACACTGTTATCCAACATAAAAAATCTCAGATTCTCAAAAGTTGACACAAAATTATTAGAATTTATGGTTTTCTATTAATTATTACCTAAAGATAACCTTTTCGAACTACTTTTATGTTATGTAAACATGTAACAACACCTTAAGTTAACCTGAAATTGTTAGAACTGCATCAAGGCTATATAGGTAGCCTAAATTATGGGGCAAAAGATCGACACTGGCTGTTTTGCTCAAACAATATTTAAAACTAATTCATAGAGCTATCTCTGTTATACAAATTCTTTTAAGCTTGGCATAGAGAAAACACTAGCACATTTTGTAATTAGGGTTTTCATGTTATTTGTGAAGCCTAACGCTTTTGTTTACATTGTGGGTGCAAAGAATGGTGCGAAAGAGAGAGAACAAGCGAAATTGGATTTAGTAAAAGATGATGTGATGTGGAAAGCTGTAAAGGCAGTACTTAAGGATAAGAAACCATTAAGGGAGACAGCAAGAACTTTTGTTGTTTAAAGTAGTGTTCAATGACCTTATTTTAGTCATTCAAACATTTTTGATTGTTATAATTTGTAAACTATTTTCCGCTATTCAACTGTTAACCACAACCCATACAAATTATGAAAATAAAAGTAATATATCATCGTACAAATATCTGTGTTTACTTTTGTGTCCCATTGTACCCCATTCAATGTCCCAGTGTACCCTGGTCTGGGGTACAGCGGGACAAATTACATGCCTTAAGAAATATAAAATTTTGACAAAGAAAAACTTGATGAAAGTTAAAAAGTAGTACTATTGTATTATATATTTGTTGCATTTCTAATATTAAAAATGTAAAAAGTATTACCAACTAAGTAAAAATTGTCTCACTGTACCCGGGTCTTCCCTACTCAGAAAAGTAGAAAAATTCTACAGAAAACTTTACGAAAGAAGCAATGTATTATGCGAAGAAAGCATCGAAATAATTGGAAGAAAAGCATCCCATAACATGAAAGATAGAGTAGTTTATGCTATTAGAAATATGAAGTAAAGGAGAAGCAAGACAGTTGTACTGTTGACACTACATTAGATATGTCTGAAAGGAACTGAAATAAAAGTAGAAAAGATGCTTGAATGTTTTTTCACTAAATACCTCATTAATATTAGTATAGTGAGAAATGAGACGTTTCTATATTAATTCTACGGTATAAAGAAGATTATAAAGAGAACTTAAAATATTATCTACTCATTATAGCTTGCTGATGACTATTTTAAAATTTTCTATATTCTTTTTTATAGAGCTAACACATCGTCGGCAGAAAGAGTAATATACTCTATAGTTTAATCTATTGTACAAAAATTTAATTTCCAATTAAATACAGTACACTGTACCATATTCAAGCATTAAAAGAACTAAATGAGAACTTCCATTATATATGATATTTATTGGCTGTGAGGTCTTTCACTCAATCTAGGTATTATCAATTATCGACGCTTTAAAATCAAAAAATATCGCGTATATATACGTTAGTATAACTAAATATGTATATAAAAAAATGTAAATACTAAACTTGGGTTATATAAGAATGTCAAAGGCATCTGAATTGGCAAAAGGGTGAGGCATTATGTTCAACGATTTCATGTAGAAATTAAAAACATAGAACTAGAAAGTACGGATTAGTAGAGTTAACTTAGCCAAAAAATATTAATGAAAATAAACGTTATGAATCAACTCTTCAGACGCATTAAATTTGGTTGGTGTGTTATTAAAAGAAACATGTTTATATTCTGAAGCTTTATGTCTAAAAAGGAAGACCTAAACTATATATAGAACCATTAACGCCATCAGTATATAATGCCATTTCTCCCATATGGATCAGATACGTGGACTAACAGACAGTACTAACGAAAAAGGCAATACAGAAATTTATAGCAATTCAAAAGAATATGAAGGAATGCGTACTTGAAATACTATAAAATATTGAAAACGAAATACTTGGGTACAAGGGAGATAAGTATTGAGGGTATAGTTGTTAAAGCAAAAATTCTCGAATAAGTTGATATATTGAAAGAAGAACTGATCAAAGATGGAATCCGACATTTTTTCAATTTTATCCCAAAACATCATCAAATCCAAGAATACGCCCTCAAATGAAATAGAGCATTTGTAAATTTCACATCTCATAATATCCACCCGTTATACATCCACTGCTTTAAGAAGATATTCCCAAATTCTATACCTACACCCCTGTTCTACTTAGTATCTTTCCACGTTGCTCCAACTTATTTCTTATTTCCATATTTTATCTATCCAATTCTGGAAGAAGAGTATGACGAGAGCAGAATATATCTTTGTCGAAGCAAATGCAAACAGCGTGCCAACATACATAATTGCATTTGCGTTAAGTTAGCTTTAAATACACTGGTTTTATTTCGTTATAAATATTTTTTCCTTCTTTATTCTCAAATGCATTTTCAATCACAAATGTTTTATTTTGAGAATTTAAATGGCGGTAACAAAATGAGAAAAACTTTCTGAAGAAGATATATTTACCCATGTGTTTAGGGAAAACACATTCTTTCCACACTGCTTATGTCAATTTACTCTATGTGCCAATTTAAAAGACGCCAAATATATGTTTTTCTTGCAACGCAAACTAGGATCTGAAATCGCACAAACGGGTCAAATATTTTGTTTGGAGAGCATTCTATTTAGAAAGGGCTATGACCTAACTATTTAACCTATAAGTTTTATTTAAAACAGAGTGTGCAGTTTACATTTAAAGCATGCCCTATTGACTTTAAAAGATATAAATATAATATTTTAGGCTCATTTACTGATCTTATTGACTTTAAATTCTTTTGTTTTATATTACTTGTAGTACTTCTCAAAACTTCTAATAAGGTTATTTAAGGCTACTTAAAAACTGTCTTAACACAATTTTTGCAAATATGATATCCAGTAAATCCCCGATTATCTGACATAAAAGGAAGGACAAGCTTCGGATAAGCGAAATTTCTTAACCCGAAATTCAATTTTTAGTGTAAAGGCGTAAAGAAACTACAACATTCGATTAAAAACACGTTTAGTTACATATTATTAAACTACTATATTGATAGTGAAAAACGTCACAAAGTATATGTGTGTGCAAAAATTAAGATATTAACTTCTTTGGAAATAATCCGATATCTACAAAGCATATACATGCCTTTATATATATATCCGATGTCTACCATTTGTACTCTTTCCCTCTTAATTCCGGAATACACTAGAAAACAAATATGCACGTTTTAGACGAAAATATTGAACGAGTGTCTACTAAAAAATATTAAAAGAAAAAAAGTGCAACAAGCTATTTCGGTTACCGGGAATTTTGGCGAAGTTCGGATAATCGGGGTTCTACTGTATTTATAAAAGCCGCTGCCATTTTAGATTCCGAACTTAGAATAGAAATCCTGCAACCGGAAATTTCGCTACTACGTCAATAGAGCTTTCTTTCACTTATCCTCCCGCTAATACTGTTGTAGATAGATTTTACAATGCAAGAATTTGAGTATTGGATGCAAATTGATCTTGTAACAACTTTTTCGGAAGGAGTTTACTTGATTTAACTGGTCAGATTAAAACTACAGAAGTTTTAACTTTTACTCATAAATAAATTTTGGCTAAAAATGTTTAAAGATAGACTACAAAATATTTTGACAAATCATACCTAATGACAAGCAGATGTTTAATTTTATTAATTATCCATTAGTTTATTTTGTACACATGTTAATAAGTCTTTCCTCAATTATAAACACTACAATACTCATAATTGCTTTTTCTGTTTTCTATCGCAGTTTTTTTTTTAAAAGGAATTTTCAGAGTTAAATTTGTCGTTTAAGAATGGAAATCTTTATTTCTGAAATATGAGAAAAAAATAGTACACGTTTTGAAATGAACTTTTTAAATCCCATTAATGTGAAATTGATGCAATTTTTTTTCGAGTTTGTGCATAATCCACAATGAGGTCGGTGTGAGAATTTAAAACCGTCTCGAGAATATAATTGTCCTTTCGTTGAAAGAAATTAACTTTCGGTTATAAATTGCCAGCTCCTCTTTGCATTCGAAACTTCACCCTTGGTATCTTAAACCGTTTCTCTGTCCCATCTCGTCGACCCGCAAACCACCTCCTCCTCCTCACAAGACAAAAGGAAGCAAAAGACTCGATTTTAAAATAGCGTTCTCCTCAGCGAGGTTGTTCACCACGCTTACTGAGCCCGTAAGTTACTAGAGACAGATGCTAAGCGAATTTGGCTTGGTCTACGAAATGTTCTTTTACTGAGTCAACCATACGTCCTAGAACAAAAGTTTGAACTCCACGCGACTTATTATTGTCACATCGAAACTTTTGTCACCAACTTGATGATAAATAGCCAAGACCTTGCAAAGACAGTTTTAGGCCAAGTCACTTTATAGTTTTAAGGTCCCACACCCCATATAGCAGTCAGTTGCAAATTTGGAGGGCTATGTTCTTAACGCACGAAAATCCTTTAAGGCTCATGAGAAAATTAAGAAGGTAGATAGATAGATAGATGGATGGATGGATGGACGGACAGACATATCATCATATTCAACCATTATCTATCCACTGCTGGATGAAGGTCTCTCCAAATGCTTTCCACACAAGTCTATCCTGGGCCATTCGTTTCCACGTCACCCCAACCTGTTTTCTTATTTCATCCACCCATCTAGTTTGAGGACGTTTTCTAGGTCTTCGGTGGTCTCTTGGAATCCAGTTCAGAATTTCTGTTGTCCATCGTTGATCAGTTCTTCTTGCAATATGCCCAGCCCATCGCCATTTCAGCCCTTTTACTTTAACAATGATGTCCTCTACTCTAGTTTGCTCTCTCACCCAAGTGTTTCTTTTTCGATCTCTCCTAGTTATTCCAAGCATGCACCTCTCCATGCTCCTTTGCGTTGTCTGTAACTTTCGTATTGCTCCAACTGTTAGACTCCATGTCTCTGATCCATAAGAGAGGACTGGCAATACACACTGGTTGAAGACCTTTCTTTTTAGCTTTTACATGTTACACCACCAATTTCCCCAGCAGTTTCAACTATTGTCTTAACAATGTTTTCATTTGCTTCTGAGATATCACTTTCATCAATAAGTCCTTCCAGTGCAGAAAAGCGATTTTTTAATTCCAACTTGAATGCCTCGGTATTTACTTTCAGTTTCATTAGATCCACCCTCTTACTTACTTGTTTCCTAATGAGCTTCTGTCGTTCTAATTTAGTATTTAAGTGCACTTTACATCTCACCATTCGATGATCACTTCCAGTATTAAATCTGTTCAGTACACTGCAATCTTCAATAATTGATTTCTTGTTTGCCAGGATATAGTCAATTTCACTAGTTCCCCCATTTGGGTGTTTCCATGTCCATTTTCTTTGCGGTTTCTTCTTAAAAAATGAATTCATGATGCTAAGGTTTTCAGCTTCTGCAAATTCTTGCATTGAAATCCCCCATGATGAGCTTGATATGTTGTTTCCCTTTGGTGTGTAACTCTTTGATTTCTTCATAAAATTCTTCAACCTCTTCGTCGGTATGGCTTGATGTTGGTGCATATACCTGTACTATTTGAAGTTGGTATCGCTGGGTTAGTTGAACAACGAGCCTCGCTGCTCGATCTGATGTACTTTCAACTTCCAGAAGACAGTCTTTAATTCTTTTGTTGATTAAGAAGCCAACACCACTTGTTCTTCCAGTTTCCGTTCCTCTATAATAAAACAAATGTCCACTTTTAAGTTCCACCAACTCTTCACCTTTTCTTCTAACTTCACTGAGTCCTACAATGTCCCATTTGATCTTGTCAAGTTCTTCTTCCAATTCCTGAAGTTTTGCTTCAGAAGCAAGGGATCGTCCATTATACGTTGCCAAGGTCAATAACAAACGGCAGCCTGGGCCATTCCAGTGATTCTTAGCACCCCCTGCTTTCATGCCACACTGACCGCTGCCTTGATCAGGAGCACTCCAGCACCTGGAGACTAGGGGCCATGGTTTCTGGTGTGTCAACATAATGGAGGAATTAGCCATAATTTCACCACGCTGGCTAGACGGGTTGGTGAATTAGCCCTCCCCTTCCGCCTTTCTATCCGTGCAGCAAATATTAATTTGCCACATAAATAGAAAGCTCAGCCTGCACCACTTGAAGGCGGGGTAGGACACTAGGTTACTGGCCTGGCCGGTTCCACACATCGTCACATACGTTCAGCGTGTGGGTATATATATATATATATATATATATATTCGTAAGTAGAGGGATCTGTAAGTGTATTAAATGCTTTATGCAAGCACAGATTACATGACAACCTGTCTTATACATATACAGAATGAGGTATATAATTAGTCTTGACTATAATGATAAAGCAAAAACATTTAAAAGTTCCATATACAAAAAAATAAACTTTCATGGTAAGTATTTCAGCATGTGCTTCAAAAATCACAAATGTGTTAATTTTCACAGTACTATCATTATTTTTAATTTCTTCTAAATAGTTAATAACTTTCAAATTGTTTATATAGATAATAAAGACTTTTCCTTATTATGTATTTCCTTAGTAATACGTCCTAAAATGTTCTGAAATCTAATAGACTAAATTCCATTATAAGCATTAAAACCGAAAGTAATAAAGCTAAATCTCAATGGTTTTCTATTAAATTTAATTGCGATAAATTGTACTTAATGCGACCATTACAGATTCCTAGATCATTCGTATTCTCTAAGGTCAAACCAACTTTCATTATAGCATGTAATAATCGCGTCTTCTAACTTTGTATGTCTATTTTAATCAACTCGTCTTCATTTCAGTTACAGATCCAGAATATTATCTCGGCACTGTTCTATTTTAATATTATTTCATGTCATTCCGAAATCAGTTTTTGCATTAACACTTTCGTTTATAATAGTAATTTACACCACTATAGGAGTGTTTATTTCAAATATGACTTCTTTTGAAATAATATATTATTAAAACATATTACATTACTAAAACTCGAGTTATGTGCATTACGGAGGAGCGTAAAAAAACGTTTTTTCGAAATTCTTTTCCTGCTAGAGCGGAAAAGTTGTGGAATGTTTTTAGAAACGCCCGTTCAAAATTTCAGATTAATCAACAAATGCCTTCCGGTTCCACTTTGGGGTCTAAATATGCCAAAATGGCCGAAAATGTTGTAAATTTTCATATTTCAGTGATTTTTTTATTTCCGATTTTCTATTCTCGCTAGCGCGGAAAAGTTGGGAAATCATATAAGAAACGTAAGTGCAAACATTTAGAGTAATCAATAAATATCTTCCGGTTACACTTTTGAGTCTAAATGTGCTAAAATAGCCGAAAATGATGCAAATTTTCACATTTCGGGGATTTTTTTAATTTCCGATTTTCTCTTCCCGCTTATGCGGAAAAGTTGTAAAAGCCTATAAAAAACTTAAGTGCAACATTTTATAGTATTTTTTGTTGGTGAGTAATGAATTGAAGAATTATACAACATTGGACCCAAACTGCAGGGTCGATAGCGGTTTATGTGGCTGAAAAGAAACAATTTGGCAGGCCGCCTCAATTTCAACAGTTTCTATGGAAAGAATAGTCAAATTGATTATTGCAAGTATTATTAATTGCAAGATAGGCATTCGAGTTTGTTGTTAAGCCAGGCATTCGAGTTTGTTGTTGAGCCAGGCATACGTAATTAAAGAAATAAGACCATTAATGTAGAGCACTAGAGTACGTGGGGGTGTTGATGGGGGTTGTAACCCCCGATTGTAATGAAATTTTGTATATTTAACATAGGAATGTATGGGTTCATCCCCATTGTGCCTATAACCCCCTTGTGAACTTCCTGCATACGCGTATGGTGTGAAGATACGTAATAGACGCCAAGCACGCTAAGCTTCGTCATATTTAAGCTTTGGATTGAGCCACCTTTTTTCATTTCATTCATTTTCTTTTTTTCATTTTTTGTATGTCATGTTATCTTTGGTTATTAATAAATGTTTATGTATGTGACCCAGTTACCTGGTAATTATTTACGACCCTGAGACACTTATTAAGCTAATTAAGTTAGTAATTATGATAGTTAGTACTTCGTGTTTTTTTACCATTATCCATCACCTGGCATTTAGCCTAGCCAGACATCGTCGTTTTTAAAGTATTTTAATGGAATAAATGCATAATTTAGGATTTTAGTAATTTAAAGTTAATTATATTATTCGTTTATTGAAAAAGATTTTCCCACACACCCTTTCCCCCCAAGAAAATCTTCCGATAACTAAAACTAAACTTCTCTTTTTGTCTGAGCAGAAAGACAAAAGAATTTGTAAACGCACAGTTTTAATTATGTGTCGCAGGGCGTCAAAAATGTAGTCATGGCCATATTAGACAGACAGGGGACACAAAGTCAAATTAAACACATATTTACATAGGGTAAAATTCCACATCATTATTTGTTAACAATTAGACGTGGGTGATCGTCTATATAATTCAGGGTTTTCCAACCTTTTTAGGTAGTGGGTCATTTAAAAATTTTTCACGGATCTCGCGGGCCACGGTTTCCGTAAAAAAAAAAAAATAATCTTCGCTTCAGAGTTTCTTTCATTCATATATTATTGCGATATAGAAAGGGGTCACCCATGTTGTCGCCGCGATTTTTCTTTATTTCTGGGAAAACTGGAATGCGTTTTATATAATTCGTTAAGTCCAACTGCCACCTGCACCGATCCACTCAGCGTTCTGCAGAGCCTGTCTTCAATCAAAATTTCGCACCACTCCGGAATCCACAGAATTCATGAACAACTTGTAGATATAAAAAACGCACAGTATATTGTGAAATTCTGTTGGATTCCAGGCCGCGTTGGTATTTCCGGCAATGAGCAGGCTGACATTTCTGCCAAAATAGTAACTGCAGGATCTTATAATATGACCATTCCATTCCAGGATTTTATAAAACGCTCATATCCCTCATCTGTACAAAAAATGGCAGTTGGAATGGGACAAGCAATTTTTTAATAAACTACACCATATTAAACCAAGCATTGAGATGTGGCAGTCTAACTATAGAAGTGACCGTCGCAAAGAGGTCACTCTCGCTGAACTTCACATCAGCGACAGCCGCTTCTCCCATCACCATCTTTTAAAAGGAGAAGATGCTCCGATGTGCACTATATGTAACGAACCGTTAAGTGTTTTGAATGTTTTATCTATTTGCCTCAAACTTAACCAACAAGGTTTATTAACTTTTAACAAATATGAATTTAAGCTTAGTGACATTTTATGCGACTCTTTAAATCATGAACTTATTTTCAACTCTTTACCTGATATTGGTTTTTCCAATGTCATCTGATTTTATTACATCGTTTAGTTTCAGTGTATTTCAATACATTTTTACCATTATATTTTTAATTGGTATTCATTCCAAAACCGTATGTACGCTTTCACCTTGTTTGGCGCAGAACGACCCTTGCGCTATGAAAATACAACCAACCAACAAACAATTTTCTTACAGAATACAAGTAATCCCTTCCTCTTGTTACTGGAAAAAGAGCCCCGTTACTAGCATCACTGGTGATCTCTTTCCATCTTCGGTGAAAATTGGTTATACTCCAAGGGACCCTGCAAATCCGATCGTTATAAATAGGGCCCAGATGTTGATGACATTTGCATTTTTTTGCTTTTTTCCTGTTTTTATGGAATTTTAGGCAATTTTTCCATTTTTATGTAATTTTTTTGCCACTTTTTTTCATAAAAATTAGATTTTCGTAAGAATTACAAACAAGTTACAATAACCAAATCTAGGATTTCTAGACGAAAAAAAGCTTTAGCAGCTTTCATTGTCAATCAGTCGCGTATATCAATCCCAGCCTTTTTAACTTTGCCTTTAGCGCCATTCCTAATTTTTATTTCAACTTTATGATAATTATTTTATATTTTATTTATTATTTTATTATTTATTATTTTATTATCTAATACGTTTATTATGTTATTATATATGGTAAATTTATTTATAATGTTTATTATTTTATTTATTTTAACTATTTCAACCCTGCGATCACATTTCCCAAATGTTACCTTATATTAAGTATTTTTATTGAATTTCGAGGTACTTGAAAAAGTTAATCATTCAACCATCTGTCAGCTACTTGAGAAATATTTTACTCTTTTGTGGTCAAAGGGAAAGGAACATAACGTCTTACACTTTTTAACGGATGCTACACCAAACATAGTGAAAGCCAGAAAAACAAACTTTTTATCCAAAGCTAGGGCATGTCACTTGCCTTGATTATGCCTTACATAGGGATGCTGAGGAAATTCAGGCAAATTATCTGGACGTAGATAGACTTGTTTCTAATGTTACAAAAAATTCTTGAAATCTCTTTATCGTACAGAAGCCTTTAAAACGCAAAGTTGGCATATATATAAGATCAAATTTCAGCATTTTACCTTCCATTATTAATGGCTCATACGAAGAGAATGGAACTCGTTGACTCAGTTTGTTACATCGATAAAGCGAAGTAGTAAAATAGGCCAAGGGGAAGACTGGACACTCCCTTGTTGCAAAATTAAACTATGTTTCAGAAGAAAAAATCTCTGGGTTTCGGACTTTGAAAACAAAAATCTGGTATCTTAACTGAAGAGGCAGAAACACTAAGAAATGGTGAAGAATTTTCTATACGAATGAATGCGTTTTCTTCAAATATGTTCCAAAAACATATGTAAGTTTCTTTCTGCGAGTCGTTGTATTATCATATATAAGTATTGAGAAGAGCTTTTCAAGGCATAAGAATCTGCTTTCGGAAAATATAGTTTTAACAATGTTAAACATACGCATAATTATTCAGTTCAATTTTGATGCTCTTGCAAGTAATTAAATTACGAATCATTAAAATTCATTTATAACAGGTATTTCTTTTTATTTTCTTTCTTCCGACGTATCATGGAGAAAGAATGAAAATTTCAGTCTATGATTTGTGTATTTGAAATTGAATTTACTTAATTTACAACATGAAAAAATATAATACAAATTTTTTGGGGGTGATTTTTTTTAATCTTAAGAGCATTTTTCAGATTTCTAGGTCATTTTTCATCTTTTTAAGGGCAGTTTTCATCTTTTTAAGGGCATTTTTTTAGGAAATTTTAGGTCATCAAGATCCGAGCCCTAATTATTACTTAATGTTGATAATGGTTTATTGTGCATAATTTCTCAATTAAACTTTATCGTAAGTATATATGTAAAAGAAGAACAACTACTATAGGGTTCGTTACTATGACTGAGAAAAACCACTAATATAGGGCATGCTACTGAGATTGGTCTGGGAACACACGATTTTCTGATAGGGCAATCCTATAGTTCAACGATTATTTAGTAACATAATATTTAACAAACACAGTTATTTTGACACTGGCGTAAGGTTTAAAAACACGACGTTTCGGGAGCCAACTGCTCCCTTTGTCAAGTGAAGGCAGAATGAAGAGTTCGTGAAAGTCCTAAGCTTATATACCCGCATGTTGGGAATCCCCATCTGACGTCATTGTGCGTATGTGTGTGGTACGGGATAGTTCCGGCTGGGGAAACCCCCACATCCGACGACGTCAGATGAACACCCCCAACTCGAGGTTTTGCAAAAATCCTGTAAGGTTCTGGTAGAGGTTTTGCGATGTTTATTGCACGACTCCTCAAACCGTAGGTTTCCCATGATTCCAGAAAAAGTCTACTCCCCAGATTCGTCACATTCTGATGTAATGTTTTCATCGAATGCCAATCTGGTTCGTGACCCTCCCTGAAGACATGTTCAGCCAACTGGTTTGAATCGTCTCCCCTAGCTACCGCACGCATATGCTCCTTCCCTCGTAGACGTATCGATCTTCCCGTCTGTCCAACATACACCTTGTCACAGTCTCCACACGGTATTTGGTAAATAGCACCAGATTTTTCCTCCTCAGGGACGCGATCCTTAACTTTAAGTAATAGATCACGCAGGGTGTAGACAGGTTTGTAGTAGGTCTTAACATTCACACAACTGAGAATTCGAGACAGCTTTTCTGAGACACCCGCCACATATGGCAAAACCACTGATGTCTTCCTAGTCTCATCCTCTACATTCCTGTTTCCACCACTAACACCACATTGGTTACGAGCGATAAATTTAGTCGGGTAACCGTTCTTTTTCAACACGCTTTTGTTGCGTCGTAATTCAACATTGCGAAGGTCATCATTACAACAATGTGTAAAGGCTCGTCGGTGCAAGGCTCTAATGACAGATGCTTTGTGTGATGCCGGGTGATGAGAACGAAAGTCAAGATACCTATCAGTATGTGTTGGTTTCCTAAACACCGTAGTCAACAGTCGCCCATCCACATCTCTATTTATCCGAACATCTAAGAAGGGTAATGAACCTCTATCTTCTTCCTCTAACGTAAATTGAATATGAGGGTTCAAGCTGTTCAAATAGAGATGAAAATCAGCAACTGAAGACCTTGGTAGGATAACGAAAGTATCATCGACGTATTGCTTCCACACCTTGACACAGTAAATTCACTCATCTAAAGCACTGTTTTCAAATGCCTCCATACACAAATTTGCCACCACACTCGAAGCAGGTGACCCCATCGCCGTACACCTCTTCTGTCGGTAAAATCTACCCTTGAAGCCGAAAACCGTGGAATTCAAGCAGAACTCGAACAGGCAATATATCTCTTCCGGACTAAGGCTAGTTCTTTCTTCCAGGCTTCCATCATGCCTCAGTCGCTCCAACGCTGCTGATACCGCCAAATTTGTTGGAATACAGGTGAAAAGTGAAACAACACTAAAAGGCACCATAGCATCATCGGGAGCGATTTTTACGTTTCTGATAGAAGAAATAAACTCCTCAGAGGTAGACACCGACTGTCCAGAGGGTCCAACAAGAGGAGATAGTATACCTGCAAGATATTCAGAACGTGCATACGTTAGCGAACTACAAAAACTCACAATAGGTCTAATAAGGAGAGTAAACGAATGAGAATCGCAAATGCGCTTCATTTTAGTTTCATAATAAAGTATAAACGATTCAATAAGAAACTAAAAAAAATTTACCTAAATTTCCCATGGGGTGGGGGGTGGGGGGGTTTATAGCCTCATCAAATTTGGCGAGAAAAGGTTATTTTCAGCAAATTTTACTTGATAAGCTTTTTATTAACAGCAGGAATGGTGAGATATTTTTGAAGTGATGTCACCAAACTAGAATTAATAAACAATCCTTCATTCATGATAAAAATATTATTGATTTCATAAGAATTTATGCATGTATTTGCATCAATATTTAAAACTTTATTTTTAGTGGACCGGTTGTCGTTTAATTATATAAAAACATTTATTTCGCTTTTAAAAATAATATACCGTGCTTGGCTTTTGTTCAAAATATGCCTACATGGCTTTATTAAAAATATATACCTATAGCTGTATTAAAAATTAAAATGGTATGACAATAAATTAATAAATGAAAAAATTGGGTTTGAACAATGGCTGCAACTTATAAACGAGGATTTCTGATTTATTATTGTAACGAATTTTGGAAAAAGTGAAACACTTGTTTGACATTGCGAAATGTATTTGGTTTGAGAACGGGGTATGTGCTCTGTACCAGTATATTTAATCGTATGTAAGACGTTGGATCTAATAGTGGATTTATTGTATTGATAGATATAATTTTATCTGAAACGGAAATTAATATAGCAAATAAAATTATTGCTTTTACTGAAACCATTGCCGAATTCGATACTTTCCAGTTTATGAACGATTTTAATTTTGATCTTTATTGTGAAAAACCTGTTAATAACAATGAAGATTGTATATGGTTAGATTTCTCATACAGCGAAGCAACACCTGAAAATTTTGTATGTGGTTCGTGATCATATTCATTAGAATATATGAAAGAAGTTGTAGCTTACTCCTGGACAGCTTTAGGACGTCGACGGTCTATACTCAATTCAAGATCGTTTTGGAAATGACAATTTAACACTATCACAAATTTATAGAATGAAAATATACCTTGCTAATATGGGGAACAGAATTCAATAGCTAAATACTATTAAAACACAAGTGCACGATTAATTTTTAAATGCCAAGTTCAATGGAGGTCTAGTTCATGAAGTTGATGTACAAATTTGAGCTCTTGATGTTGCGAAAAAAATTTTTTTCAAATTTTATAGCATCTAATAAGTTTTTGGCGTCTTTTAAAAAGAAATTTGGTACAGTTGGACTAAAAATTACTAAACTCGTTATGAAAGTAAAATTACAAAATGACGAACAAATAGAAAATGCAGCCATTGCATTTCCACTTCAAGCCTATGAAAAAATGCAAGATTATTCGCACACTTGTATTTTTAATAGCGATCAAACAGGCTTTGCTAAAGAATTGATACAATTATGCACCCTTCCGTGAAAAGGCCTTCAACACATTTACCGTTTTGTACAGGATAGTAATGCAATTTCGCATTCGTATACCGTACAATCCGTCATCGTAATTTAGAGTGGTACAATCTTAGCAAAATTTTTACTCGTACACCAAGAAAACACAGGTACTTTCGACCCTCGTGTTCGACGGAAATCGTTCAGCCCACCAAACGTAGTACTTATATACACAAAAAGTGGGAAATCCTGCAGAGATATTCATGAATTATTTCTAAAAGAAATAATAAAACCCTAATTAATAGATCAATATGGCGTAATTTTATTAAATTGCTGGACAGGACAGAAAAACGAGGAGTGATTTCCCATATTATTTCATTGTAATCAGCACCATTTTATGTTCTCACACCTAAGAGATATTCAGTTTGTATTGTCATGACTAAGGCCCGGAGTTTCTTGCATAAAATTTAGCTCAAATAATATGCAAATATGCACGAAATTATTGCAAACTATGCATGGAAATATGCAAAAATATGCAAGTGCATAGAAATCTGGACCCTATTCATAAGAGATGTTTCGAAATGAATAAAATGACAATTTATTGAAAGTGCAAATGTTCTTGAAATTATTGCGCAATATGTACTGAAATGCATAAAAAAATCACCTTGTTATGTCCTTGGATATGCACAAAATTAATACAAAATACACACCAAAATGTATGAAATATGGCACATATTTCATACATATGTTTGAAAATATGGCATCATGAGCACTGGCTTTGGCCCAAGGACGCCGGCAGGGTGAAATCTGGGTGGGAGGAAGAGGCAAAGGCCTTAGAAAATGAAAGTTTTCTACCCCACCTTTTTAATTTTACTTTTTCTTTTTTCAAAAAAATCGAAATATGGAGGGAAGCAATGGCCCTCCCTTGCCTCTACCTGCCGGCGCCCATGGCTTAGATTGGTAAATATTATGCGTATTGAGAAGTATCACTACAAAAATGTGAAGACATATAAAAGCAGATTTTCTAACTTTAATATTATCTAATTATATAATTTATAATAGAAACATATTCTGTAGCATTTTTTTTTTCGTTTTCATTTAAATGTCTTTGGTCTTTTAAAACAAAAACGAAAAATATCGAATTAATATAATTGATTGAATTACAAGCTACAAGCAGGCACTTTTTCAGATTATCAAACAAGAATGGTTTTCTGCTTTCTCTGTAAATAGCTTTATACTTGGAAAAGCTTCTTTCCACGTCACATGACACTAAGGGCACATAACTGAAACGTAAGAAACGAAAACTTAATTTAAGAAGTTGATTCGTATTAAAAAAATAAATTAACATTTATTTTCTATTGGGAAAGAAGGGGCACCTTTGAACGATTTTTTGAAAAATCATTATATTTGAAACTGGAATTATATTTAAATCGTATTTTAAATGTCACACTGAAAAAAAAAACATTTCTTCATCATATGAATTAAAAATTAAAATTTTTCGAAATAAAATAAGTTGCAAGGTTTCAAGAAATTGAAAATTTTATGTTCAAACCTGCCCCATGTAGGGGTACCTTTGAACAAACTAGAGGCACCTTCGAACAAACTAGAGGCACCTTCAAACAAATGAAGAAAATGTGAAATTATGAGTTTTTACTGAAAATTACACATCTTTAAAATGATATAAGGTAATTAGGATAAAAGTAAACAAAACTGAAATTACTACATGCCTAAGTAATCAGTAAAGATATAAAATTGAAAATTACCTTAGAAATCCTAATTCGTGTAAATTCAGCTTCACGGATATGTCGGAAAGAGACGCATTGCCACTCATTGTGTTCGCAACTTTTTCTAATGTTTGGTAGCTTTTCTTTTTTTGCAAACACGTCATGTAATTTTGCTGTAACTCCAGAAAATTTCACTCCGTCTTCCATGTCATGTTTAAATTTAACGTCTTTTACGATAGCCACCACTTCTTGAATGGAGAGTCCTTGACTTTCTAACTTCTTTATTGTTATTGGCAAATAGCTAAAATTTGCATCGATAAAAAACAGGTAATTTTTAATTTCATCACCAGCCAGCAAACGTTGGGTGGTTTCGATACTGGCAGCATCATTCGAATTCAGTTCATCGACGAATTGTTTTATCTTTTCAAAACAATGGTAGTAATAAGCAGCAGCTTCAAGCCACATTCCCCACCGTGTCACGACTGGTTTGGGTGGCAAAGGAATATCAGAATATTTTTCTTGAAAAGAGTAAATTCTTTAAGGAGATTTTAGAAAAACTTTTTTCACCGTCGCAATTAATTTATCCACAGTAGGGAATATTTCATTGATGTCTACAGCAACCCTGTGAAATGCATGTGCCAAACATGTTACGTGAATTAGCTTTGGAAAAAATACTTTTATAACTTTTGCAGCTTTCACCATGTAGGGTGTTGCATCTGTTATAAACACAAGCACATTGCCGTGTTTCACACCTTCAGACCACAGCAACTCCAATGATGAGGAAAATAATCTGCATACGTAGATACTGTTCGCTTTTCGAATACTTCGCTGTTCAACAGAAAAATATTTCCTGGCTTTTCTTTTTCCAAAATGCTAATTATGACGTTGGCAACATACCTATCGCTTGAATCTATTGTTTCGTCAATTGACATCCAAATTTTGCTCGAGGCCACTTCTTGTCTAATTTTTTGCAACGTTTCTTCATACGCCACAGAGAAGTAGTTTTTACGTATCGTAAATTCGCACGAAATAGATCTTTTGGTGTATTTCTCAAGAAACGTACGAAACTTTTGGTTTTGTAATTTCCAGAGAGGAATGTCCGCAGATGTCAGTGCTTCGCAAAGATCTAGTGAAAATGCGTCTATCGATTTTCCTGGATTCAGTGCAGTAACTAGTAGCTGCTGCTTGGAATGTTTCTTCTTGCCTATAGAAAGTGCTTTTTGATGTTCATCTGTTTCTGTATTCTGCTTAATTGTAAATTTTCTTGGATTTTCGAAACTCTTGTCACACAGTTTACACAGCAACACGGTGCCATCAGATGAAAATACAGTTTCGCTGAACTCTTTAATAAAAATTAAGTTATTCGAAATTGCATTTACTTTTGGCATACAGTTTCATAGCGACTAAAAAAGAATCGTTTCTTCACTAGCAGTTAAGATGGAAATAATGCAAATATTATATTCGTACCCCTTTATTACGGATCTACTCTACTCCCATACGGACCACATTTAAACCTGTCTTTCAAGCCCACCATAACTGCACATATCCCAATTTGTTAATCAAGTGTTCAAGAATTATCTATTCACATACATGGGTTTCTGCACCATAGGTAGCCAAAAAGGGGATGTGAGAGGATGCGATCGCATCCCCTCACACAACGAACACTGTATTTGTTCTCTATAGTGAATTTCGGTACAACCCACAAAAGAGATGCCGCTTCTGATCTATACCCTATTTCCCCCGAAAGTTGAGAATTTGTGTAACCATTTGTG
This sequence comes from Dysdera silvatica, assembly GCA_006491805.2. NCBI lineage: Eukaryota > Metazoa > Arthropoda > Arachnida > Araneae > Dysderidae > Dysdera > Dysdera silvatica. The sequence goes on from QLNU02015360.1 coordinate 306,640,271, forward strand.
TAGAAAAAAGTCTCATCTCCAGTATATACAACGCCGCTGTCATCATAATCATCAGTTCCTGTTTTCAAATCGTTTTTCTTTTGGTCTCAAAAAACCAATAAACACTGGCTGTTTTGCACCCACTAAATCGACCTCCTTTACTTCATTGTATTTTACCGCAAACAAGATGTAAACAAACTAAGATCCATCTCATGATTCTAACCGGGAAGTCCATACTGTGAAAGAAAGCACAAAGCCTTCCCCCCCCCCCTCCTAAATTGACCAATAAAGACATAAAATAATAAATTCTTAACAACAAAAAGAAAAAAATAAAATAAAATAAAGGAAAACCGCTACGAATCACGGACTATAAAAACACGCACTTTTTTAAAATTTTATGAAATTTTGCAGAAATATGCAAAAATATGCGCACAAAGGCAAAATGTGTGCACAAAGGCAAAATATGCACACAAAGGCAAAATATGCGCACAAAGGCAAAATATGCGCACAAAGGCAAAATATGCAAAAATATGCAAATGCATAGAAATCCGGTCCCTAGTCATGACAGTTGTCTGAATATAATGTTTATTTTTATTATTATATATATATGGCCATGACTCCTAGTACATCAGCAAACCGTCAGAAATAACTGCTATGTAAGGAACTTTGTCGTTTTGGTCTACGTGCCTGGCAGCAACTGGAAGTGTGATCTCTTCCTTAGCAGCCTGATAAATTTCTGCCCCTAAAGTTGAACCCCTCAGAACTTTATTTTCATTGTGACACTTCTTATACTTCTCCGCACTCATTACTGGAATATCCATACATGAAAACGTTTCTTCAAGGTGGTAGTATCCAACCATTGTATGTGAATCCCCAGGCAGCTACACTATTTATGTCCAAACATCCTTTGTTTTCTAATGATATGCTGACTACCCTTTCAAGGGAACACTTTATACACTTGAACTTAAATATGGAACGTAGACCGCAGAAAACTACCATTATTACAACTCGTCTGATGCAACGCAACTTTAGAAATAGCTTCAATAAAGTAGGAAAGGTAGAGAACCACTTTACGGCCCTCCAGGCTATCTACCTTGACATCCTTGGCAAGGTGAGATTTGTTTCTTTCTATGAGAATCTCCGGAAGACTGGAAAATATAAAACTTAAGGTAAATCCCTAATTGTGCAGTTTATTCAAATTTAACGGAAACAATATACATTTTCAGTATGGAAAATGTAATTATCTATTCGTACTGAATCAGTACACTTACAACTATCATATATAATTCGCCTCCAATCAAACAGATTATGACCATGGAAACAATGAAACAACTAATAAAAACAATATTTTACATAACATAAAACATAACCATGACAGTAACAATTTTTAAAATAAATTAATTCCACTTGGCGAAATTTGACGAATCATTATCAGAGATGATTACATTATATTACATTATATATACATTATATTATATTATCAGAGATTATCACATTATCAGAGAATCCCATAGTAATGCTTCAGACTAGAAAGGTGGATGTATAAATAGCAGTACTTGCTTCCCACTATCCGGACTGAAGGCGTCACCTTTTATTTCATCAGAAGGCAACAGCTCAGCCAAAGGATCAGAAAAGATCTTAAATTGTAAAGTATATGTCATAATCAGCTTTTCCGTAACTTACACATACAGGGTGTTCATTTTGAAAGGCCAGACACCGAATAAATTTAATTCTAAGATAAGCCGATTTTGAGAAAAGTAGGTCAATGTTTATATCCAGGTGGTAAGCCAAAATTAATATCAAACAATTTTGACTTTGATTTGATTTTCGCTCCATAGATGGCGCCACGATATACTCTATATTTGTCTATGGCAAATTCTTAAAATTTTCAACATAAAATGATATGTATTTCATTTATTGAAAAGTACATAAAAATTATTAAGCGTTACATAAATAAAAAAATTACCATTTAAACTATAATTTATAGACCGTACTTCATTTATGGCAAAAAAAACACATGTATATCTAACAACAATCTCTTAAGGTGGCCTTGGAGTTGAAATGGCATGAACAAACGTAGAGTATATTGTGGCGCCATCTATAGAAATCAAACCAAAGCCGATACTAAGCAGATATTAAATATATATTGTGGTTTTATTATTATTTTTTGCCATAAATAGAAGTACGGTTTATAATTCGCAATTTAAATGGTATTTTGTATTTATGTAACGTTTTTATTAATTTTATGTACTTTTTATTAAATTTAATATACATCGTTTTATTTTGAAAATTTTAATAATTTGCCATAGACTAACATAGGGTATATCGTGGCGCCATCTATGGAGCGAGAATCAAATGAAAGCCGATAGAAGTGCCACCTTAAGAGGTTCTTTTTTTGTATAAATGAAGTATGGTTTATGAGTTGCAGTTTAAATGACATTTTCTTTATTTATGTAGCGCTTTTATTAATTTTTATGCACTTTTTAATAAATGAAATACATATCGTTTAAAATTGAAAATGTTGTCCTTTAAAGTCTGTATTTCTGTGGCACGACTTGTTGAAAGTTACAGTAGAAACTACTCTTTTACTGTAACTTCAGCAATCGATGAACTGTAAGTTCTTCTATTGGAGAACGTAGCATGTTTTATAAACTAGCGAATAGAGGGAGTTCCGACTTGCCGGAATTGGCAAAAGTGGAAGAATCGCGACTGAAGTGAGGGAAACGTCTGCGCATGTGCGTGGACTTAAGAAAATTCCTATAAGTGTTTCCATTTACTTGGCTAGAAAAACAGGAGAAAATAGCTACTCCTTCCGCATTTTTGTGCACTCGGGTGGAGAATATATTATTATACTATACTTATTATTTTATTTATATGTATATATATTTTATGTTATATTTATTTTGTTTAATTTTTTAAATTTTCTTAATAATTGTTAAATGTATATTGTTATTAATGATTTTACTTATGTTTTTAATTATTAATATATTATTATACAGTATCATCATCAACTATTATCTATCCACTGCTGGATGAAGGTCTCTCCAAATGCTTTCCAAACAAGATATTATAGAATATATATATATGCATTCTGCGATTTTGTTTTTGCAGGAAAAATGAATTCTCCTTTCATCGTTTACTGATTCAGGCAATGCACATCGAATGTAATGGAAATGGTCACGAGTCGCGAAGCGACGAGGGGTGGTGGGTCTGGGAGGTCTCCCCCTCCAGTTCGGTTCCTGTGATTCAGGTAAGTGTACTAATTGCATGAAAAATACTAATTGCAATATAATATCGATTCAGCCTTTTACTGAAACACAAAAAAAATCACTAACTAAACACGAACTCTAACTAACACGAACTCCGGCTATTATAGACTAACTAATGCATCCAAATTCTCTTCTCAGCAAAAACCACGATCTAAATCACTAACTACACACTAAAACTGAAAAACACAAAACAAATCGCTAACTAAACGCAAACTCCAACCACTAATTACAATCAACACCAACTAAAAACCCACGAACTCCCGCTATCGACCGACTATATGCTAGAAGATCTAGCTATTGTACATCGTGTTTCGGCATTACTAGTACCTAGGAGCATTTACGAGTCCACGCACATGCGCAGAAGTTCCCTCACTTCAGTCACGATTCTGCCACTTTTGCCAATTGTGGCAAGTCGGAACTCCCTGTAGCGTCTTGTACGCGCATGTATTGTGGTAAAGTAGCGGTAGGCAAATCAGTTTTGTTTTGTGAACGGTTCATTTTTTGGATTTGTTCTTTTGATCAGCTTCACGTCCTGGAGGGCAACAAACCACTGTGCGCATGCGCACGAACTTCAGACACGATTTTCAGACCTTGAAGTGTATTTAGTACCGTTTAGTGAGCGCTAACTTGATGGCTAGAAACACTACAAATTTTAAAAAGCCGCGATGTTTGCGTTTTTTTTTGATGCTGCTGAAGTAGTGGAAACTTTTTTTCCTCTTGCAATTTACTGATCGTGTTGTGTTTGCATGCATGCCTGATTATTTCTACGGCAAAACTACTACGAATTTGACCAGTTTTTACCTATACGTCCTCGATAAAATATTTTTACCTTTTATGTTATCTGACAATCAAGTTATATATACAGGTAAGGTATTTTGCAGAAAGGAGGATCTTAAAGCCGTGAAAAATTGATATCGATATATGTGAATGACCTCTTTAAAGGGAAAAATATGAGGACATAAGCAGGTTAAATCTTCAAGGGGTAGGGCAAATGGCTTATAAAGCGTTATTTTCTACCCCCCCCTCCCCACAGCCACCCTAATCTTGTTATTTTTCGTATTTTGTACCCGCTTTTGGTGAAGCCACACCCACTTCTGCTCTGACGTCATGCGAGTTTAGTGCGCATGCTCCTCACACCAATAAATCGCAAGTCATGCCAATGGAGGGGAATTGGAGACCTGTGTTAAATTCAATACTCCCCCCTCAAATTTTTTTTATGATTTTTGATGCGATTTTTTCTTGTTTATTTTCAAAAACATCGATTTTTTTTCACTTGTTGGGAAAGCATACTTTTCTTTTTCTTCCTTTGATTGTTCAAAAGCCAACCATTGTAAAAAAAAAAAAAGCCCATAAAAATATACCTACTTACTTATATTGCTGTATAAATGTAAACTGCCTACGATCAAGGAAGTCATACTTATCACTAAATGTAATTACTAATAATTTTATTTTCAAATTCTACGATGAAGGTTGCTAAATATTAAAAAATTATTAACATTTGAATATACCTGAATAGCACTGATTTTTCAACATGCACTTATTGGGTTTACCTACGCTGCATAAAAAATCCGACCAATCATGCATATATAAAACTTTATCCAGAAAGAATAAAATAGGTTGGATATCTAATTTTGCAATGAAAACTGATACAAAGCATACACTTAAAATTAATCTCACTTAACATCAAAACTGTAAATCGTTTTTTTAATTATTATAATTTAGCTTTTCAAATAAGCTTAAAAAAAGAGGCAAATATTTTTTTTTTTAACTAGTTTAGTTTTGCGTTTTACACGCAGGATTTTTCAATATATTATACTTATTTTCTGTCTTTTTTTCTTATTTATTCTATTATATTTATTTTTATAAAAATTTGAGAGAAAAGACTGATTTATAAATTTTAATTACTTATATTTTACATAATATAATTTACATCTTTGAATGCCAGCAGCAATTTGCGCGGGTTCAAAATATAATAAAGAAATTTCCATCTAACTAATAATTAAATATATATTTCGCCCATTTATCGTGCGGTGCCCTCTGTCGGTTTCTATTAGCATCAAAAATGCTTTACATAAAACATATACATTATAGTGATGGACCAAACTGTTATTTTTGAATAACCTGTTCCAACGTTCCTGTTCCAATCACGTAACAGGTTCCAATCACCGGTGACAGTGGTGACTGGAACGTAAGCGTTGCTTCACAGGATATGGAAATTGAGGAACTTAACGCTAACACATTTCAACGCTCAATCCGTAACGATACGTCGCGTCAACTCCATAAAAATAATAAATCCTTTGGAAAAAAATACACACATATGAAGTACAAAAATAATGAGAAAAAGTAAGGCTTTAAAATATTGAATTTTAGATATTTGAAACATTACACGATATTAAAAATCAAAGAAAGTTTAAAAAACTAATTCAAAGTAATGAAATACAGCAAAAAATATTGACACTGCTGTAAATTAATTGGTAAAACATACTGGAAGGTTACAATGTGGAACTAATTAAACAGGATAATGATAAACAAAATGTGTATTCTCAGCTGATGTAGTTATACACATGTATGTATTCAGAATTTTTCATGTGTAAAGCTCAGTAATGTAAAAATATTAATACTTGTACTAATTAATATACATGGATAAAAAATCTATTATATTAATGAAATAAATAAACAAATTAACAAATAATGCTGCGTCGGTCTCCGCTTGTTCGAACTTACTTACTTACTTCCGTTGTAGAAATTTGTTCAGAAGGTCTGTTGATGTCGGTCTCATTCTGAGGTATGATAGAACTTGATGATGGGAGCACCACACGTTCTTGGGAGTGGGAAGACGTGGATGATGAATGTGTGGATAAATCTATGCTTGGATGCTTCCTTGTAATATGTTTTTTTAAGTTCGTTATGGAAGATTTGTAACTCAATTTTTGTGCACACGAATCACACGTAGCACTTTTTTCCTCCTTGTCATTTATTGTAAAAAAGGGACCACAAGTAACTGGAAGCTTTTCGATTAATTATGCTTAAAAATTGCAACTAAATGCGACTTCTCGTAATATCAGACGTGACACAGGGAATAAGCGCCTGAGCCCTTACGTCAACTTGACTGACTATGCCGGATGTTATGGTAACAACCCGTTATCTCAACGCGTTTCCTGTGTGAAGAAAGTGAGGAATATGTTCCTAGAACGGTGATTTTTAAACGTTACTTCAAGTAACTCCTGTTCCTAGTCACCGGTGACTGAAATAACAGCTGTTTCATAGGAGCATACTGTTCCTGGAACAGTGATCATTCGATAGCAGGTGATTTTTAACAGTTACCTTAAATAAATCCCATCTCTAATACATTATTGTACTTCGTTTAATATTATTTATATTATTACAATTATATCAAAGAAATAATTTTATTTATACTATGCATATTCATTCGATAGCTGAATCTAAGGATGGGTTTCTTCGTTTAACAGGATGTTGTTTAAAACTACTACAAATCTGCTTTCAGGCTGTCAAAATCAGACCTGTAAATTGATAATTCAATGTCCAGTTTCTTCCAATGTAGGTTTTCTAACTAAGGATTCTATTTCTAAGGAGAGAAGTCAGGGGATGTTTCTAACTTGTTTTGACTGATGCGGTTGGATTTTATTTGTGGCACATGGGGTTGTGCTATTATTCGCAGGAAGGATGATGCATGCAATTTCGTTAAGTCCAGAAACATGCACACTAAACTCACATGACGTTAGAGCAGAAGTGGGAGCAGGTCCACCAAAAAATGGTACAAAATACGAATACGCAGTTTTACATCCCGGATTATTCCGATGGATTAGATTAGTCCAACGGTTAGCCGAAGACAGTGGAGTTTGGGGGGGGAAAACACAACTTTCATATCACTGAAAACAGTGTCCTTGGGGGGACATTTCCCGTTGTTCATTTTAAAAGAATGTTTCGCTCTTGTTTTTTTCATTTTCCTGTTTAGCTCCATAAGCCATTCGGTTATAATACATCGTGTCATCCATACTTTTCTATTATGTTTCCACATTACAGGTAGTTTTTATGTGCATATTTTTAAAACACAATGATTTCTCAGCTTTTCTGATTAGAGGATTTTTTCAAAATCCCCTTCCATATTACAGCATAAAAGCAGCGCTAATCTTTCTTTTACATGCTTCCATCCTTTGCAAGCATCACGTTCTAAACATAAAGTTTTATTATAAATGGCACGATAAAAAAGTTCGGTTTCATCACAATTAAAAACATCCGCAGTATCATAGCTAGCAAGTATAGAAGGCAGTGTTTCCATTCAAGCATTGACTTTGGCTATTGAGCAATCCGCCATTTTCCCATTTACCTTGCGAAGTACAATACAAGATCTAGTCCTAAATTTCTTCACTCACCCATTAGATTTTTTAAAATCTGCAATTCTCAGTGTTTCTGCAATTTGCAAGGCACTCTCTTATAAAATGGGTGCTGAAATTGGAAAGTTTTTGATCGATAGTTGGAAAGTCACTCTAACAGCATTTCGTTAAGTTCTTCATTTCCTGTTTTCCAACGTTTCGTTTTGCTATGTAAGTTCACGCCCCGAAAGGACTGTTGCAGATAATAAAATTATTGAGAGTTCAAAAAGTGTCTCGAACCCACGAAGTAGGCGCCACTGATCATGGCGGCCGAAAATAAAGCTAACCCGCAAAGCGACAAATCATGATGGTGTAATTGAATCGCTGAAAACCTGCAACTTCTTAATTAAAAATAAGACTAGAAATGAATTACAAAATTATTTTCGACATAATTTCGCTGCAATGAAAAAACGAAAGTTTTGAGAAACGTGAAAATGGCGTTAAAAACTCAAACGGGAAGCGCAAGTATGACAGCACAGAAGAGACACCAAAGAATGACGTCACAAATCGTTGTCTTGCAATTTTTAAAAAAATTTAGGAGGAGAGAGAAGCCGTGTGACGAACGATGCAGTGCGGCCAAGAAATAAAACTACG
>QLNU02015360.1:306648606-306680382 GCA_006491805.2 Dysdera silvatica
TGCTAATCCGCTAATAAAAGTTCGTTGTTATGTTTAAATAACGTTTAATTAATATGTCCATAACCTCCGAGTAATAACGTATGTCTCCAGTAATATTGGTGACATTTATATTTGGTGATCCAAAATCGTGAACTTTTGCCATTTTTTTAAAGCATGCGCATGTCGGAAACAGGTGGCAGTTTTCGGACGACTCGAAAACGCGGATGGATACTGAATGGTGTTGAAATAAGCCGATATATGGACAGAAATACCACGTGGAAAGAAATAAAATCCTGATTTCCACGGATTGAGCCCAGAGTGAACCTCATGCACACGGATTGGCAAGCCGACGGAAAAATGGAAGCAGACAAGGTGAGGGTTAAAATTTCGTCATTTTGGATAGAGAAACCGGAGATATGGTTTTACCAAATGGAGGCCCAATTTAAAATAGTGAATATAACTACAGAAGAAACGAAGTTTAATTGCCTAATTTCTCAGCGAGAACCCAAAATTATCGAAAACATTTGGGATGTGATAAACGATGAGTCCAATGCTAAATATGCGGAGGCAAAAACAAGATTGTTGAACATTTTTAAAGAAAGCGAAAGCAAGCGATTACGTAGATTAGTGACGGGAATTCAATTGAGAGACTACAAGCCAAGCCAGCTGTTACAAAAAATGCTATCTTTAGCTACCGCTGATATATAGGACAATGTGTTAAAAACGATGTGGATGGAAAAATTATCAGATGCCATAAAGACATTTTAATTGTCAGCGATGCAGAGCTAGAGAAATTAGCAACCATGGCTGATAAAATCGTGGAAATAAATCCAAAATCCGAACTGTGTTCCGTAGATGACGATAGTGCGAGTTCTGTTGATGACCTGCTTCCAAGCATATCGACCTTGGAGCGAGAAATTGCGAAAATAAATGTGAGCGAACCGCGTCATAGTGCTGGGAGCGACCACACCAGGAAACGGAACCGGTCAAGGAAGTGATTCAATCCCAGTTCAGGATTGTGTTATTTCTATGCCAAGTTTAAGAAAAGATGTTATCCGGAAAAGTGCGTACCGCCATGCAGTTGGAAGAACTCGGGGAAACTACAGCGGGCAGCAGAATTAGCGGCAAGCCCTGCTGCCGAGGAGTTAACGGATTGCCGCAAATTCCGTGTATTTGTGAAAGACAAAGCAACGGGAGTGCGATTCCTAGTAAACAGTGGTGCAAACGTAAGTTTGATTCCTGCTACATGAAAGGACGTACCTACAAATGACTACAAGTTGTATGCTGCAAATGGAACTGAAATTGATACGCATGACATTAAAATCCTAAATCTCGACTTAGGACTTCGCCATGACTTTTAGTGGCCATTTATCATAGCGAAAACCAGCAAAGGTATATTAGGCGCAGATTTCCTAAATAAATTCAATTTAATAATTGATATAAACAAAAGAAAACTGATAGATGGTGTTACCAAACTAAGTGTGTTTAGTGAAGTAACAGCAATAAGAAACGAAAACAGCGTAAGTACCATGGATAAGACGTTAATATTTTCAAATTTGCTGTCATTGTATCCTGGTATTACGCAACCAAATTTATTAATTACTGAAGTCAAACATAACGTTAAGCACTATATTGTTACCAAAGGACAGCCTGTGTAAGCTAGAGCTAGGCAATTAAACCCAAAAAGATTAGAAATTGCGAAACAGGAATTTAAATTTACGTTGGATAACAATATAATTTGACCATCAAAATCACAGTGGGCAAGTCCGCTCCATTTTGTAACGAAAAAAGGTGGTACCTTCCGACCGTGTGGGGACTATAGAAGGTTGAATGAGAAAACAGTACCTGATCGCTACCCGATTCCAAGAATAGAGGATTTCCATTACATCCTAAAAGGTAAGAAGATTTTCTCCAAAACTGACCTGTTTAAAGCCTATTTCCAAATCACTATTGTGGAAGAAGACAAATTCAAAACTGCTATCATAATACCTTTCGGACTGCTCGAGTTCAATGTGATGAGTTTTGGGTTGCGTAACGCACCATCCTCATTTGAAGGGTTCATTAATGAAGTGCTGCGCGATTTAAACTTCACTTTTCCATATCTGGACGATATTTTGATAGCGTTCGCAACCGAAGAGGATCATCGGAACTACCTGAAAGTAGTATTTGAGCGACTAAACAAATATGGTCTGCGGATCAGTGTATCAAAGTCGGTCATTAGAGTAAGGGAATTAAACTTTCTTGGATACCTAATCACCCTTGAAGGATCCCACTCGCTCCCAGAAAAGGTGAAAACGATAATGAATTACAAATTGCCTGAAACCATTCACGACCTGCAAACATTCCTAGGTACGATTAATTTTTACCCAAGATATTTGAAAGATGCAGCGCAAACGCAAGCAATACTACATGAGTATTTGAAAGGAGCTAAGAGAAAGGATCGAAGAAAAATCAATTGGTCTGAGGCAGCGAAACAAAGCTTCAAAAAATGTAAACACGATTTCGCAAATACAGCTTTGCTAATATTCCTTAATGCTGAATTACCTCTGTCATTTTGTACAGACTCCTTAGATTGGACTTCAGGTTGGTAAGCCGATCGCGTTGTTTTCTAAAAAGTTAAATGACACACAGAAAGCGTATAGCACTTATGATAGAGAGTTGTTTGGGATATACCTTTCTGTTAAGCACTTCAAGTACATGTTAGAAGGAAGAAAATTTACAATTTTGAGCGATCACAAACCTTTAGTGTATGCATTATTACAGAAGAATGAAAAAGCTGCACCCAGACAAGTGAGACAACTCCAATTCATCTTTCAATTCTCGATGGATATCCACCACATTAGTGGAAAAGATAGTGTAGTTGCCGATTCGTTATGGCGAATTGAAGTCATTAACAAAATAGATTACGATCAGATTGCGGATGAACAGTCGCACGATCAAGAGCTGAACCAACTTCGGAAAAACTACCTGTCGCTGAAATTTAAACAATATTCGCTACCATCGGGAAAACTTCTTTGGTGTGATATTTCGACGGAAAACATATAACCATTTATACCTAGACAGTTCAGAAAGGACTGCTTTCACCAAATTCACGGTTTGGCCCATCCCGGAGTCAAATCAACCGTCAAACAGATGACATGCAAGTTTATCTGGACTGATATCAAGAAAACTGTTGGCAAGTGGGTTAAGGCGTGTATTGATTGTCAGAAGAATAAAATCACCAGACATACAAAATCGCAGTTTGGTGAGTACCAGCCAACAGATGAGAGATTCGTAGTCATTCACATAGACCTAATAGAACCACTACCGCCATCAAATGACAAAATCTATTGCTTAACATGCATCGACCGTTTCTCTGGTTAGATGGAGGCGATTCCTTTGGAAGATATCAAGGCAGTTGCAAGGGCATTCTAGGAAAATTGGATAACAGGATTCGGTGTTCCCTATCAAGTGGTAACCGATTAATGAGTACAATTCTAATCGGAAGTGTTTATAAGCTTGTCAGCAATATGCGGGATCAAGGTGCGTTACTAGAAGACAAAAACGACTCCATTGCCCAAATGGTTTATGGGAAAACCATCAAACTCCCAGGAGAATTCTTTGAAGGACCCAAAGTGGAAGTAAACCCACAGACGTTTGCAAGCAACTTGCAAAAACAGATGGAGATGCTCCAGCCAACCACATTATATCACTACAGAAACAAAGTATTTGGCATAAGGAATAAGAGTCATGCACTCATGTGTTCCTTAGACTGTATTGAGTGAAAAAGGTATTCGAACCAGGGTACGAGGAACCTTTTCCAGTGTTGAAAAGAAACAAGAAGCATTTTCTAGTACAAATTAAAGGTAAGGAGGTTAATGTATCAATTGATAGGCAGAAACCAGCATACTTGTTGGCACCGGAGGATTGTGGACCAAAGTTGAAGGTGTCGGACAATGCATTAACTCCTCCTGTTGACACTCTGAAACCACAGAATGTGGATAGGACGAGGACAGAAGAAAATCCTAAGTCTACAATATCAGGAAGGAGAATAAAATCACCTGTGCGCTTTCAGGACACCGTCACATTCCTTAATTAGAACATAAAACTCTGTATATATAGTAATTTTTTTGGTATCGTAACGTAGTTACTAGCAGGGGAGTAATGTAATGGCCTGTATCAGGTGTAAAAATATTATAATCAAATGCATAATAATAAGCAACGTGTTTCTAAATTTAAATTTATTATAATTGTAAATCTATGAATGTACATTTATTTCTCAGCAGCGTATTTTAGTTTTCAATATTATTATGTTTGTCGAATAGCAAGAGGATAGAAAAAGTAATATTAGCTAGAACTGTCAACAGTAACCAGGTATCTAGAGAGTTGTTGATTTGTAACCGCACGGAGAAGTCGTACTCGAGTAGCTGTTCTCTGAGTTGTTCGTATAGCATCCATGTTAATCAGCTAATAAAAGTTCGTTGTTGTATTTAAATAACGTTTAATTAATATGTCCATAATCTCCGAATAATAACATATGTCGCCGGTAACATTGGTGACATTTATAAGCATACGTGAAAAATTATTTTATTCTATAAACCGTCCTCGGTGTAAATGAAATTGTGAAAAAAGGTATATAAGATTTAAATTTTATTTTACAATTTTTTATTACAGATTATTATTATATTTACGACATCATCATTGTTGGAAAATAAAACACGATATTTTTTTATTAAAATGCAATATATTTATGTATGTAATCAGAAATTGGACTGTTAATTGGCATTAATAATCTGTTAAACAGGAGAATATTAACGTCGGTAGCAGGCGCCATCTTTCGGCGAAATACTGCACGAGTGAATCATTACTGCGAAAATTTGGGGAAAGAATTTCTACAGCGATCGGAAAATTTTGGTCGGAAAAATTTGCGATTATAACTGCTCATTGTGTTAACAGTTATTTTTGTTTCCACGTCTGTGGTATATTGTCCAGCCGATAGGGAACCACAAATTGGGGGACTTTGCTTCTCCCCCTTTTCATTTAACCCTCATTTTAAGTGCCACAAAGAAGAAACCAGGACGTTTTCCCGGGTGTTTCTTATATTGAATTCAATTTGCAACTGACCATAGCGTTGGGCTTTCAGACTTGCTGTGAAACTGCAGGATCGGTCTGTAGCTATATCTGTACAGCAGGCACGAAGAAGTTTCAAATAGTTCCTCTCGCGTCGTAAAACTCTAATCCCTCTAATCAGTGTCTTCAACTCTCGGCCCGCTGGCTCATGAAAAACACAAATTGTTTCACACAAAAATAATGCCCTTTGCACACTCTCAGTCTTAAATCTGTGTATTTTATTCTGTTCATATTTCATAATAAATATATTAAAACGCTTGAGAACTAAAATAACACGCAGTCTTTCCGCAGTTGTGTTTTATTTCTGTTTAACTCTATGCCTATATTAGTCAGGTTTAAAAACTATCGAGAATTTTCAAGATGTTCAAATAATCGTGACAATTGACTAAAACATCTTGCAATCGCACGTCACTAAACTCAAGGCTCCTGTAACCGGTCTATGGCACGCACACGAGGCAAGAGTTAGAGGTTTTCTACTTCAACTCATACAAAATGTACGATTTCGATTTCTCGGAATTGAAATTATGGAAGTGTTTTAAAATTTCAGATAAAAAAAAGGAAAAATATAAATTGCGATATTTTTTCTATTAACATAATTTACTTCGAACAAAATAGATAGGCAACTTAAAAATAATATTTCTTGTAAGTTTGTCATTCAATAATAGACCACTAATCTTGTTTTTGATAAACTGAACGTTTTTTGAACAATAATTTTACTATTAATTTAGCATCATCGAAACAAACTACCTACCCGTATATACGTAAAAGAATTAAATTAAGAACGTTGACTTCGTTCTTTATAATGTTCTTGTAATTAATTTGTCTACCGTTCTCCGACTCATTAAGGTTATATAACATCTGCATTTGCAAATTATCACTGGAACTATCAATTTTCATCAGCCATTCATAATTTTTTTCTATCATCCATTCGCTTGCATATATTGCGGTTTTAAAAGTTTTCAATCAATTTATGATATAGTTCCACCATTATTACATTACTGGTCATAATGCAAAGGAAAAAGAAATAGGAGAAAAAGTGTGGTACGTGTAAAGTATAATAACATCGAGATAAAAGAACTACAAGAAAATAAGGGTAAGATAAAAACTAAAGTTAAAAATTAGAAAAGACAGAAGGTGACAATAAAAAATTAAGTAGAAAAAAATCATACGAAAGAGGAAAGTAAAATATAAAAAAAGAAAAAGTAGCAGTTGAAATAAAATGCACAGTACGATGGAAAAAACTTATATAAAAATGTAAAATATTAAAAAATAGTAAAGTTAAATTACCCAATTATACATTTTGAATTATAAAATAAAACTACATAATCCTAGTGTAAATTACAAAGTAAAATTACCAAATTGTATTATAAATTAAAAATGTAGTAACTTATTAAACCTTTTGGACGCATTAATATTTTTTACCTGTTTAAGGGGACAAGAGACCGTCAAAACTACGAAAAATGACAAAATTTGTCAATTTGTGTTATTATATCAAACACAAAAGTACATTTCACATTATATCAAAATCCGTTGCAATTTCTGAATTCCAATGATTTTTAAATGAATGGCAGACAATTAAATTGATGGGCGTAAACATTTGTAGGCGTGGTTTGGAAATAGTGTCAAAATTAAATGCCAAGTTGGTATGATGTTGGCGTGTCAAATGTTTAAATGTCCTTTTTAGTTTAATATTTTTTTGTAATGTTTATTTATTCAACTGTTATAAAATGGCATGAATTAGAGGTACAGGAAGTTAACTGTAACTGTATGAACTTTGTTTGCTTTTTCATTTGCTGTGTTTTTCTATTGTGAACGAATATTCTATAAGTTCTATAAGTGAACGAATTTTTTAATTTTTCGATTATAAAATGGCTCTTTTAAGAGCCACCTTATTTTTATATTTACTTATAAAATTTGAATTTCTAGAAACTGTAGTTTAGAATACAGTATAATGCGAAAACTGCCATTTTTGCTTCAGCGAAACTGATTTAAGTGAACATGTTACAAAAACCCCGCACCTTTGACGCGAATAAACGTATTGTTGAAGCGTTCCTAGATAGGGAAAAGGACATGCTCTGCCACGGAAATTTGTTCATTGCTTTGGGAACTCACGTAAAAAAACCCCAAAAAACAAAACAAAAAACAAAAAAACAAACCTGTCTTTCAATTTGATGTGAAGAAGGAAAAATGATAAAAAATGAAATTCTAGGTTTGGCAAGAAAGATTGTTCGTGGTAGTATTTGTGTGAAAGAGGAAGCAATTTTAGACCTAGGAGTATCGTATGATGGATAGCGGCAGAAACGGGGTTAAGTCATGGACTTGGGGTAGTTACCGATGCATTGACGGGTCTCATAATTAACTTCGAGGTTTTGTCAAAGTACTGTGCGCAGTGTAATTCAGCAAGATGAGATATAAAAAAACAATAGTGCTGAATTAACAAGATGGCATGATCAGCATCGTGAAAGTGGTTCTTGTGAAAAAAATTTCGATGGAACTTCTAACGCTATGCAAGTAGAGGCTGCAGAACACTTGTGGCGAAGACCAATAGATTGTGGTTTTTGATACGTGAGCATGGTTTCAGATGGAGATTCTAAAACTTTTTTACATTTGGAGAAATTTAGACTGTAAGAAAATGACTGTAAAATTCAAAAAGAGGAATGCATCAACCACATTGCGAAACGACTCGTTAAAGGACTGGAAAATAAAGTAAGCGAGTTGAGAGTAAAAGGTGTCACTCTTAGCTTGAAGAAGCGTGGAAGTTTGAAAAAAAGATACTATTTTCAAATTAGAGAACTTTTATCGAAAGGCAATACAAGTTAATGCTCCGGATAAAGAAAACATAAAGGAGGCAATTTATGCCAGCCTGTACCATTTCATATCAATGGGTAAAAACCCGCAACATCATAAACGCTCACAGAATGAACAACCTTGGTGCTTTTACAACAAAGCCGAAATTGTGGAACGCCTAAATCCCATACTAAAATGAAAATACAATCAACACCATTCATTGCGAGCAAAATTATACCCGTTTATGAACAATTAGCATCAGATGGACTTCTTACCCGTTGTACAAAGGCCATGACACAGAATTGTAATGAGAGTGTGCACAGTTTGATTTGGAGCAAATGTCCCAAAGAAATGTTCGTTCTAAAAAAGAGTCTTGAGTTGGCAGTTACATCAGCTGTAGGAGAATTCAACATGGGGTGCTTAGCCACGGTTACCATTACTAAGCAAAATGGACTTAGTGACGTTGTCGAGTCCACTTCTTCGATTATATAATCTCCTGGTGGTCTAAGGCAGTGGCGCACCCAGAATATTGTCAAGTGGGGAGCCAATGGTACACAGCATTTTTGGTGGAAAAATGGTCTGAGGCCATATGAATTACTAAGACGCTTGTCTTTTTGGGAATATTTATCATTATTAAATTACTAACAATTCTACAGTATAAAATAGTTAACCGATTAGAGGATGCAGTAGTAGATTATGATTATACAATACAACACAAGTAATAGATGAAGATATAATTATGCGTTCTGGCCTGTTTATAGACTTTTTTCAACTCCTTCCTCTTATGATTAGATATTGTTATATTATTATATAATAATCAAAACATATTCATAAAACAAAGTCTAGCCTCCTACTCTTCTTCATAGCTAGAGCATTTATTATATTGTCTGGATGAATTTCTACTTCAAGGTGAATGAATGTTCATTGCTACAAGTCCATTGAGTCTAGTTTCACTTATACTATTTTTGAAATAAATTTTTAGCATTTTCATCGTGGAGAATGGCCTCTCAGCACTGCTTGTTGATACTGGGAGAGTAGTATACACTTTTAAAAGTTCAAATACAGTAGGAAAAGTCCTTTGGTCATAAAAGTTAAGCAGTTCAATTGGGATCTTCGATTCGTTATTTAATGCAGAGACCTTCAAGTACAACACAAATGTTCTACTTTTAGAGTATTTTCTGATCTAGGCCCCAAATCATCTGAATATTTCCTTGATAAGGCAACAAATCCCTCGTGTCCTTCATGTGTAGGCTGCCTTCCATTCGGAACGACAGATGCAACACGCTGTAGAAATTCCTTGTGGCTGAAAAATTTTTCGCGGAGATGAGTGATGAAATTATCGATCCATGGAATGAAAACAGAAAGTCTGTAGTATTCTTCAGAAGTTTGTACGTTGAAATTTTATCTGTAAATTTGTCTTGTGACACGGCGTTGTAGAATAATGTTTTCTCCATGCTGTTCTAACTTCTTAACAGCTTGTCCAAAGAGATGGTGAAATTAGTGCTCTGCGTTTTCTCGAATTATAGATAGAGCTTTTACAACGTCTTCTACGTCACTTACAGCAGTTGCCAAATCAAGGTTCACCTCCTGCAGCTTTTCACTCACACAAACACTGAAGCATAGTAATCTATTAGCTGAAAAAAGTGCTATAACAAACCCTGATGTTAGCATTGAACGTAACAAGTTATGAGCTTCTTTTGATGTAGTAACTATGTCATTTCATGTAGTAATCTCCTCCAGACTCAATTACCTGATCAAACAATGAAACCATAACTGTGACGGCATCGCGTGTCTCTACCTAACGAGTAAAGCATAATTTTTTCAATTTTTTGGCTCCGATTTCTGTTCCTTCATGATTAGCTGCATTAATCTTGCTGGTGAGAACAAGGTTTCGTTTTGGTGTATTAAAACAACTACAGATTTTTCCTATTGTTCCAAAGATGTTTCGAATAGCCGGAACTCGAGATGAATAAGTTATGGCTAAGTTCAAACAGTGTGATGCACAATGAACGTGGGGGTTTTAGAGTGTTGCTCATATATAATTGCTTGGGCGCCATTGTACTTTCCACTCATTGCAGAAGCTCCATCAAACCCTTGTCCACGGAGAAAAGACGTGTCAAAATATTGCAGTCAGCAAGGTCTTTAAGAATAGCACTTGCAATTGCTCGACCTGTAGTTTCAGTCGGGGGGAACAAACTTAAGGAAGCTCTCCACTACCTTAAACTCAGTTTTATACTTATCTGTATCAAACCGTTTCAAATAACGAACGTAAATTGTCATTTGCTCTACCGTTACAATATCTGTGGTTTCATCACATAAAACAGCAAAACATTTGGCTTTATTCACCTCATTTGCAATATGCTTCACAATGGAATCATTACATGCTGAAATAATTTCATTTTGGATATTCCAGTTTTTGCACAACCTTGTAGATGAGTTTTCAATATTGCTTCTCTCGAATCAACTCGGAGTCGCAAAAGAGCTCTGAAATTCCCTTCGCTGTGGCATGGTTCTGACAACACGTTCAAATCCCCATATTCTATATACCTTCTCATGGCCAGCCCTTGTCCTCCATAAAAAATTACCGTTTTGATAATAGGTTTAAGAATAACCCTATTCTGCAAAACTTGCTTTTGCTTGCCCTCTGTCCAATGCTTGATGGATAGACGCCTTTTTACTTTCTATGACCCTTAAAAACTCACCGGCTTTGAGAACTGCATCCATACGTTAGAGAAAAGTTTCATGTTGGCTGAATTTTTCCAAGGCCTTTTAATTATTAAATCCTTTTGAAACGAGTTGATCTGTGGCTTCTGTCGATATTAAACCGACTTCTTGGGGTGAAAAGAGAACACAAAATTTATAATAGGCACTGTCCTCTACCCTTGAGTAAGCTAGCCAATTATGCTTATTCAGCCAAGATGAGCAGAACTTCCGACTGTGTTGAGGTTTTACTTGATTTACTACAGCACTGGTGACAGTCGTGGGAAAATTGTAATTTGCATATGGCCCCCAAAGATTTTTTAGCACTGTTATTCTATCTCCATCAGTGAGGTTAGATTTCTTGACGTAATTAGAAATATCTGCAGTCAGAATTTCTATTTCAACAGCGTTTTGTTCCACCTTTATTTCCTGGAAACTGTTTGAAGGCAGCCCCGGGCTACTGGTGTTGCTTGTCTCGATTGCAGTTTCATCACTATTACCAGAGTTCAGGGGAATGTTGTTGGGAACGTCACTATTTTCGATCTTACATTTTTAATAAAATAATTTACCAGTGTCTGTTGGCCTAGCATTTTTCGTTTTACACTCATTGTCATTTTTTCACCACACACGTCCTCGTTCCCACACTACCGATTCACTGTTATCATACTTGAAGTAGGGTTAATACGTTGAATTTATCGACTTCCGTATTTTTCTGACTAATAAAATTGCATTCTCGAGTATCTGAGCTAACTGCTGTTCCCACGGCAGAGAGACACCTATAACGTCACGTTTTAATAATTTTCGCTTTTTGTATCCAAAGGGGGGCATCCTCGGCTCCATACGTGGGTGCGCTACTGGTCTAAGGTCCACTTGTGTTCGACGTGACGAAAGGCGGTTAGACCAAAGTGGTTATCGAAATAATTCAAAAATGCAAAAATGTAAGAAAATTTTCGAAAAAAATTAAGATTATGTCAGAAAAAAAAAAAGCAAAAGAGAAAGCAATACTTATTCCCCTGGTCAATTTTAAAAATTATTCCATTTTTGTAAAATACAAATAGGTATATTTCTAGTTTACATTTTTGTATTATTTGCCGAATATGATACACAATAAAAAGTAAATAAGTCATGATCAGAAAAACGATTCACTTCGTTGTATATTTTGAGTAATTAATTTTTACAAATTTGCTATTTTTGATGCGTGAAAGTAAATGATATATAAGGAATGTGTTTATTAAAACTTTAAAGCTCTTTTTCTCAAAACTATTTTTTATGTTTACTAAAATTGAAATATGCGCATTATTTTTTAATGGATTTTAATAAAACTTGGTATATTTATCCAAAATAATGTGATATATTAAACTTACCATGAGTTTTGTAATTTATTTATATTTTCCTATTTAATTTGGAATCAAAATATGAAAAATGAGCAAAAAAAAAAAAGGTGATAGAGTGCCACATATATAACATTTTTTTCCTGTTTCTATTCATTGAATTTAAAAAACCCATGGTAACACATTATTTTCGCACATTGCGTCATATAGTCTTCTTTATAATCACTTGAACCCACCTATAATTTTTGAATTGCTACGCAGCTGGAAGTTCTGGCATACATATTTTACTCGTAGCCTACGTCAGCTTTACACTACCATTTAATAGGGCATGCTCATGTTGATTTGCATGTTCCAATTCAAGTGTGCATAATAATTTGTCATCTGGGTATATATTGAACTACTCTTGTTAGATCAAATTTTAAACCTTACTGTTAAGTTTAATAGAGGGAAGTGTAATTTAGCGTAAAAGATTTCTTAAACATTACTTTACAAGCACAGATGGCAAACCAGTGGTTCTAGAAACTCATACAGTGTCATTAGTGCATATGGAGATAATTTCCTGCTACTTTTGGGACTATAATCGGCTACGCATAATTAAAGTGCGTCTTTAATACATTCCCTACCGTCAAGCACATGCCGACATAGTCCCGGGACATCTTAAAAAAGTATTTCATTCATTTTTACAAGAGAGTAACCTATTAACCGTTACTCAACTTGTATAGAATTTCCCTAGAAGTTAGAACTCCCTCCCCCCTGCAATGTATATCAGCGTACATTGTGCTTTGACATGGAGCTGTTTGCATTGATATGGGCAGGAAGTTCGCTACATTCCGTCACACCCCCCATTTCTTGACACCCCTCTAAAACTCACAGTTCACATACCCGCTAAATATTCAAATTACAAGAAAGGAAATAAAACATTGCGCAAATTATTTTTCTATACTTTTTCTGCATATGTAAATTGCAGTAATCTTTTACATGTAGCAATATTTCAAAGAAATTTCGGATAAGGATACCAACCAAGAGGGAGAAAGGAACCATATGAAATCTCGCCACCTCAAAAATTATCAACTGTCTGTGAATGGGTTAAATGTCCAAGAAGAAATGCTTGAATTTTGTTTTCCTCTGAATAAGTTTGGGTAAATATGGACGAATTATTTCATTTCTACTGAATATTTTATTTCGTTTCTTTTCTGGTAAGTACATTTATAAGAAAAATTAAAAACTTGAAGGTAAATTTGACACCCCCAAACAAAGTTCAACACCCCCTGAGCAAATATGTTGGCAAACACCCTGGATATGGGGCTGTTGTTAACCATCGCCCTGAAGTTTCATAAAGTTGTACTGCATTTTTTTAGCGGCCCTGGGCGGCCGCCCAGCTCGCACCCGCTAAGCACGGCCCTGCACATACGTATATAGATTTCAATCAAAATATAATATATTAAATGCTGCACATATTGGGTTAGTTATAATCTCGATTATACATTATCTTAACATAGGGGTGTTGGAATTACACAAAGGATCTATTATTTATTATATAAGCTATACTTTTTAATTTCATGTTGGTTCAAATTTTTTATTCATTTAATGAATAATTTAGCGGGTTGTATAAAACCACTCTAACTAATTTTGTTTATGAATTTGCAGGAATTAAATTCAAAATCAAATAAATTTCTAATATTTACATCCCGGTTTAAAAGATTTCATGAGAATTACCACAGTTTAACAAAACTTGAGCCTTTTGTTTGAAAGATAATTTATCTTAAAGCCTTGAATCCCAATTCTTAATTTTTAAATGTAACTTTGGTTATTTTTTTTAAGTAGAATTGTTTAGTAGAAATTTAAACTTACCGGTAGAATTTATAGCTTGCCAAGTAGAGTCCAGTAAACGTGAAATCATTCAGACTAACATCAGAATATTTCAAATAAATTTAGGTAGTCTAATTATCACCTTCGAGATGAAAGAATAAATGCACGTGAACTGAAATTTGAAATTAAAAAGAAAAGGTGAAATTTTAAATAAAAAATTACACAAAAATAAACTAATTACTTAAATCAGTTAACGTTTTTCATGCGAAAATAGGTCGCAATAATCAAGAATGAATCACTTTTTCAAACTGGAGGAAAGCAATTGATTATCTAGCAAATAATATTCAAATTAATAATTTTGACACCCACGTATAAGTTCAAACAAGAGTGTCAAAATTATTTATCATAAATTCCCCACGAAAACTCACAAAAACTCGCCCTGGTGGCTTTGTGTGTTGACCATTATTTGGCAATTGTGTTAGCCCTGAGAAGGGTAATAATATTTTACAATAATATTCAAGTATTATACAATAATTTTTGCCACCCACGTTGTTTAAGTAGCTCAAACTAGAGCTTTTTTTATATTTGGAGAAAAAAAAATGCGGCACCGTCCTCATCCTGGATTCGAACCAGGGTCCCACGTTAGCCTGCGGTATCTTAACCAACGCCTTTTTCTCCCATATATAAGGATGTAAGATATTATTACCCTTCACAGGGATAACACAATTGCCAAATAATGGTCAACACAGAAAAGCCTCCGGGGCGAGATTTTTGTGAGTTTTTCGTGGGGGAATTTATTATACAATAATTTTTGCCACCCACGTTTAAGTAGCTCAAACTAGTGCTTATCCCAGATTCGACCCTGGTTCGAATCTTGCATGAGGACGGCGTCTCTTTTTCTTCTAAACAAAAATATCTCTAGTTTGAGCTACTAATACGTGGGTGTCAAATTTATTTGTAATACAAATTCCCTGACGAAAAACTCACAAAAATCTCGCCCCGGTGGCTTTGTGTGTTATCCCTGTGAAGGGTAATAATATCTTACAATATTCAAGTACAACCAAATTTTATCTCAATTCAGCTTTAAGTTAATAAGATAAGAACTTAAAATAAGAAAATAAAAGCATATGTCCTTCAAATCTTTATTTTGTGAAAAAAAAAAAAGTTTTTCAGTAGTAATGCGTGAGCGAGTATTTCAATTCTAGGTCTTAAAGCATTAGCGCTGACGAAACTTGACTTCAACCTGCAAATATCACCCTCCCCTCTAGACTTCGACGAAACCGGAACATCTATAATTCAGATGTCACGTTTTATTATTTTTATTTTCTTCTGGCAGTGTAGATAGGCTTAAGTTGTAAGAAAGACAGGTAAAAAGAGCAAGGCCATACTTCCAAATGAAAACATAATTTTGAGCAGTAAATTCATTGCGATACAAATTATTTTTATTTCATTTTTCTGGGATGTTTTCATCAAAGCAAGAGGAAAAGACGAGCTTTTTAATACTGACTTTTCAGAAAGTCTGCTGGCAAGATTTGCGCTACTTGTAGTTAGAAGACAGATGGGCCATTCTATAAACAGCTTTAGAGAAAAATTTTACTGCAGATAACCAGTTTTATGCGGAAAATTACAACTAAAATTTATCCTTAACTTACAGTAGAAAACGATTATTCAAAATAAAGGGGTGGGCCTGATTTCGAATAAGGGAAATTTTGGATAATTAGGAAATTCAGCTTTCAGGATAAAGGTGCAAAAAGACTACAACTTCCATCCAAAAACACGTTTAATATGACATCTTATTAAACTACTATGTTGTGAATGAAAAATATCATAAAATATACGTAATGTTGGAGTACACTAGAAATCAAATATAAACATCTTTATCGAAAACATCGTAATTTCAACATCGAGAAGCAATTAGAAATAAAAGAAATAAGTGCAATAGGCCATTTCAGTTAATTCGGATTTAAGTTAAGCAACGTTCGGATAATCGGGGTTATACTGTATTATTAAGTTTTATAAGTAATTGTCTGTGTTTTTAATGGGTTTTAACCTTCAACGTAGAGTTCTCGAAATTACGGGGGGTCTCAAGCACATTTTATGTACATTTATACATTACAGTATATGTAAAATCGCAATTTATTTCAGATTATTGATGGTCCAATATAACTCTACGCCTATGGTTTTAACCAATTTATAATTTAGGTGATTAATCTCAGTAGCTTATGCTGATAAAGCGTGAATAGTAAAGAAGCAAAATTTGAATTGCCACATTAATGTGTTTGGATGATTAATTGATTAATCCAGAGTTGTTGAAATTTTATAAGAAATGAAATAAGATCGCGTAGTCGAGAGAGAGATGTTAATTTATAGCCACGAATTTTGCTATTATACTGTATATATATATATATATATATATATATATATGTGTGTGTGTGTGTGTGTTATTAATTTATTATTGTACACTCTATAACAAAACAAAATCCACTCACCAAGAAAGAGTTGTCCGATTGTAATGAAATTTCGTATGCAAAGACATTTTGACCGAACATGCAAATGATTAAAATTTGGTGTCCAATGAATGAATAGCGGGAACTCCAGCGCATCGGAACTGCGCATTCAGCAGGTGTATATAAGGAGCGATTCTCAATATGTGGTCAAAATTTCTGTTGCATTTTGACTGCGGATATCTTACGTCGACTGTAACAATGCCTCGCCGAAAGATTCGTGCTCATTACGAGCATATGTCAGAGTTTGAAAGAGGTCGTGCTATCGGATTGAAAGAGGCTGGTTGGACGAATCGAAGAATCGCTGGACATGTGGGTCGAAGCGATGCGGCGATTGGACGGTGCTGGCAAGAGTGGGTCAACAACGGCAGATGTCACTGGGAATACAGCGCTGCCCCCTTCGGCGGCCACCTTTCCCAATAATCTCCTTGCACAAACTACCAATGGCAGATGTCAGCGTCGGGATGGCAGCGGTCGACCTAGGGCCACAACAGAACGGGAAGACAGAGCGATTGTCAGAGCAGCTGTCACAGCACCGGATTCGTCGTTATCAACTATCCAACGTGTGGCCCGCACACATGTGTCCAACATGACCCTCTGCAGACGACTGAGAGAGCGGAATTTACGCTCGCGCCGACCGTTACGCCGCTTACCTCTCACGCCTTTACACCGTCAAGTCCGATTACAGTGGTGCCGGGCTCGATCAACTTGGAACTGCGCTGACTGGGGACGTATAGTCTTTAGTGACGAGTCCCGTTTCCAACTGTGTCCTGACGACAACCGCAGACGTGTCTGGAGACGTCCAGGGCAGCGTGGGGATCCTGCCCTTACTATCGCACGCCACACATGCCCACAACAGGGCGTTATGGTCAGGGGGTGCCATCTCCTTTGATAGCCGGACCCCTTTGGTGGTCATTTCTGGCACACTTACAGCACAGCGGTACGTAGACGACATTCTACGACCGGTTGTGTTACCGTTCCTTTTGCGACACCCTGGACTTACGTTTCAACAAGACAATGCCCGGCCGCACACGGCACGTGTTGCTATGAATTGTCTTCAAGCTTGCCCAACACTTCCTTGGCAAGCTAGGTCTCCTGATCTCTCTCCCATAGAGCACATTTGGGACGCTATGGGAAGGCGATTGCAACCATCCCGGAATGTTGACGATTTAGCCCGACAGTTGGAGACAATTTGGCAAGAAATTCCGCAGGACACCATCCGGGATCTTTATCAGTCTATGCCACGCCGGGTGACAGCTTGCATCCAGGCCAGAGGTGGACCAACGCCTTATTGACTTCCTCCCTTTGTAACGGTCAAACTCTGCAATAAATCATTCAATTGTTCTGAAATTTTAATCGTTTCTTTTTCTATGTATGTTCTTCACATCCACCAATTTTTATCGCAATCGGACAACTCCTTCTTGGTGCGTCGATTTTTTTGTTATAGAGTGTATTTTTTGGTATCTTTATTATATTTTATCAGTATTTTTATTTTATTATAGCATGCACATTTTGTAACAAAAACAATGGTGTATATGCAACTTTAACGTCGATATTATGTGTAGTAGATGGGTTCGAAAAATCCCTGTTTTACTATATGTACATTAGGGTGGTCTTTATTTTTTAACCTCATTTTTTTAAGGTCTCACACCCTAAGTTTTTTCTAACTGACCTAAAACGGATGGTAGAAAAAAATCGGGCCATTTGCATAATTCTAACTTGTTCCTTAAAGGATGCGAATGTTGTCAGTTATCTAATAATTACTATTTTTTTACAAATTTAAATAAAAAATTAAATAAAATTTTATCCACGTTTATAAACTAAATAATATTAAATACACACTAAAACATAGTTTTAAATAACCAACCAGAATTAAGGGTCACTATAGGGGCGGGGGGAAGAGACAACCCGCGCGTTTGTCGGGAACACGAACCGTGACGCTTACTCATAGTCAGTATCATGCTGTCTTTCATATGAAGAGGTAACACGTGGTTTGTTAAAAATGGCGCTAAAATGTAAACTTCGCAACAGTATATATTTCATTGGAAGAACAATAAATCAAATATTAAATAGCACAAATTGCCTTCTAATAAACAAGTACTTCAAGTGTTACAATACGAGATGTATGAAAGTAAGTCTCCGTGAAGGTGTTCGTTTAGTACTTTTTTTTTTTTTTTTGCAGAAGGCAAGGATACCATTTATAGAACCTCAGTACTGCATTGCTAAATTGGAAGCCCTACATAAGGAATGGAGAATGCTCCAAAACATTCTAACAGAAAAAGCGGAACACAGGAGCAAAAATGATATAATTTTAAAGAAAATTTGAAGAATTTACTCAAGGGCGGATCCAGAAATCTTTAAAGTGGGGTACAATTTGTTTCTTGGTTACTATTTTAGCCAAGTGTCCGGTGCTTTTCATTTTATTTTCCATAATATAACCCGGTTCATAAAGCGATCGCTCCATCCCCCTTTTATCCGCGGTTGGACCTATTGATATTATTACCACGCTAATGTTCAGGAAATTATTAAAATAGAGAAGAGGAACAATTTTTCTTATCTCCTCATACAGGCGTCGGCAGCATAGGCGGTGGCAATTTTGCCTCCCTGATTTTCAAAAAAAATTTTTTCTCAAGGCAAAATAGGCAATCTCTCCTTTAAAATTTTTCATTTTTTTTTTAACCTATATATTTTTTTTTCCTCGAACCTCTTCAACCCCCTTTTCCCGATTTTAAATGGAAATGCACTGGCTAAAAATAATGCAAATATTTTTGAATAAGCCAATTCTTCCCTCTCCCGCCTCCCATTTCTTCAAACATGAAAGGAGAATGAATGGGGCATATACAAAAGGTAACGTTTCCTTTAATGAAGTTATATAACGTTATAATAGCAGACAACGATCCATATGATATTGTAGTAACGTTATACAAGGTTTTGGCAACTGATAACGTTGCATATAAATAACATTAACGAAAACTGCTTGATTTGTTTTTTTTACTGGATTAATTGAATTTCGCGACGAAAATCTGCACTGGAAAATATTTAATTTTTTTATTCAATAGGCCCAACGTGAGATAGGCCGTATTCAAAGGGAGTGTTTTAGGTATGTTTGAACTCCTCGCCCAAAAATTGAAAACCCTTCGAAAATGCGTTATATTAAAAGTTAAACTACACTGTTTTGCCTGACAGTTTGTTTTCGACGATATATAGCGATTTTTCTTAATTCCTGGTGTTATTGCTATTGACGATGGTGCGTTTACTTCATTTAGAAGCTGCACTCTGCGGTTATTGTTAAGTGAATTATTTAATTTGGTTAAGTTCAGGTTACGCCAATCCTGAACTTCAGGACTGGCTATACCTATATTTACTATATTTCTATATACTATTATATACTATATTCCTGTGTTAAATATACAAAATTTCATTGCGATGGGGGGTTACAACCCCCAAAACCGCCCCCTGGCTACGCCTATGGAGGTAGGTGTACTAAACAATTTAATTGAAGACAGCAAAAATGCTATGTGGGGCAAAAACAATTTCTATCACAAGTCGTAAAAGACTATCAGAGCTATTTTTCATCATTCTTAAAGCATTCATTATCAAAAATTAAACCTTTTATTATTATAATTTAATGTAATAAAACTTGTTTTTTGTCGTAAATAGTTCTTCAAAAGTTTCACCAATTACTCATTAACCCAAAAGGAAAATAAAAAGGGGATCAAACTTATAAAATTATAAAATTAATTTTTTTTTGTCTATATGCTAAGAAGCACCCTAAGGTACATATTATGGCTTAATAAATATTTATTTGTTCCGGATTACATACTGTGCCAAGAAAAATTTTTAAAATGTAGTAGTACACTAAAAAATTAGTAATTGCAGATTGTTTTCGCTTTCTGTCAGCACAATGTCGCCAAAAATTATCAAGTTTGCCCACGGTTTCTAGAGAACCCGCCTCGTGCATCACAAAACGACGCACAGTTTGCAATGCAGTGAAAGCCTTGATCACACTAACAGGATTTTCGTTTTAAGTACCAGAGTTGTTACTGTCTTCGTCAGTATCCGAAAAATAGTGATTACTTTCCGACAAGGGTTTTATAGTGCCGTTAAGGGCCTCAACTGTTTCAGCGTTAGCTGAAATACCTCACATCATGATGTTGTCGTCCATTGAGACATATTCATCAAATGTAAAGGAATCGAGAATAATACAAGCTCGTGTATCGGTTATGTCCAGTTCTATCCTCTCTCCCGTTATGATGTCTTTTATGCAATTTTTAACAAATTTATGATAACAGAAAATGTTTTTCAGAGCTTACCGCATGTAAAAGCCACAAGAAATATTTTTATGTAATTGTATGTAAAAGTCGCCACTTTCGCATGTTTAGTCTAGCAACTACAGTCTGTTGAAATTATCAAACAGAAATTTTGATTTTATAAAGTGCATTTCGTTCGTATTAAACGCAGGAAATTTTCCAAGGGCCATTGATTATTAGTTCGTGGTAAAGGGTATTTCGTCTTAACCGTGTTCATGTTAAAGGAAAAAATAAGACAGGGATTCCTATACAATCTGATGGGACTTCAGAAAACGGTTCGTATTAAAAGTAATTCTCCTTAAGGGTGTTCGTTTTAATGACGTTCTACTGTATTGTATAATAGTTGCAAAAACATGGAAAAGAAATTTGCATTGTGGCCAATTGCTAAATTTGTAATTATAAAAGTTGCGTTGCCAGGATATCTTAGTGGCAACAGCTTACGAAGCTCGTAAAGCGAAGAGCTCACTACACAGCACTGAATCCTCCGTATGTCATATAGAGTCTTGGGGTATTACTCGCCATGATTGCCCAATCTATTGAAAAATATTTGCTGTTTGCGGTGGTTGTGTCTGAGCCTGCAAATGACGTCCCATGATGCAACGGACATTTTCTATTGAGAATAAATCTGGGGATGCGGTAGACTATGGTAGCATGTTGGTATCTTGTAAATATTCACGTGAAATGTTTTCTGAATGTGGACGGCCATTACCGTATTGAAATAAGGTGTTGCCCACACCAATTATGAAGGGGGAATGTTACTGGTTCCAAAATGTCATCAACATACCGGTGAATTGCTAAATTACCCACAATGGATACAAGATTAGAGGGGATATCATCATAGCTGTCCCTAAACAATAACGCTCTGTGTTCGAGTTGTGTGGTTCGGCACAGTTGGCTGGATTATCTTGTTTTCTACGTTAACCCCATGTGCGGATCTGGCCAACGTTGGAGCTTAATCAAAAGCATGATTCGTCATTGAAGACGACTTGACGTCATTATGCATTTCAAGTCACTTGGAAACAGTACCAGTCCAAATGTAGTTGATAGTAAGTCAAGGGCTGGTCTAGAAGTTTTTTCGAGGAAAGTGGGGAGATCTTGAAAACTAATTTAGAAATATTTCGTAAAATTTGTTGGCGGGTTTGGGCAAGTAAAATATGTTAAAAATTGTTATTCTCGCAAGGGAAGAGCGCCTGATGGACGATAAAGTAGCTATAGGAGTATCTAGGAATTTACAGTAAATGAAGCGATCACCACGCTAGCTAGTCACTGTCCATTATCCAGTCTTAACTTTATAGGTGTAGGTTCTGTCGCATAACCATTCTTGGACATATCGCGTTCGACTCTGATGATATCTCGATTGACATATGCCCTTTTACGTCGAGTTGACTACGTCGTCCGGTAAAATCCAATTATCCGTCAACCCTCAAAGTCCATTAACTGGTTATATCCCTCGAGAGCATAGATGCTAAGTATTAGGGAAAACTTAATCATCCTTTAGGACATGTTTTTATTCATTTTTTTTCTTTTCAAAGTGCCGTTTGACGGAAATGCATAAAATGTCTGCATCACAACCCGCTGGTTTGCTTTATATTATCTACAGCGTCTACGGGATTGGTGCGAAATATCATTTGTATATTTTACTATGCCGTCATCAAGCGCGGATACAGAGGGTCACAGGGGTCATGACTCCCAAAAAATATTTTTCACTGTAAAAAATTCCAACTTTCATGATAAATGAAGGGTGTTATTCCAAGACCATGGCAAATTCTGTCCTTGACCCCCCAAATGAAAGTCTGTGTCCGCCCCTGGTCGCTATTGTACGCAAATGTTCAGACAGATCAAACAAGCGATGTTGCAATTTAAATTTTACTTAACGTATTTTAAATATATACTTGTAATATGCACCTAATTCTGCTTCAGACATTAAAACACCGTTAAATATCACTGTTGCTCAGGGCCGTAGCTAGGGAAGTAGCGTGGAAGGCCCACGCCAGGGTCACAGGCGAGGAAGGGCGTAAAATCGGCTGAAATAATTCACAGTGAAGATAGGGGCGAAATCTGGACTATTCTGCCAGGTTCGCAAGATCTCTATCTACGGTGCTGCTGTTGCTCGCAAATTAGACTTACGTTAGTGAGAAATGCGAAGGCTGCATTGTTTTTCTTAAGTATTGCATTACCCGTACTTTCGGACTCGAATTTCTAATTTTGAAATAACTTTCATAACACAACTAAGTTAGCCTATGATCATGGCACTACTATTTCATGCGATAGGTTATCAATTCAAGGTTGATAATTATCTCGAGGGCCACTTTTTGTACACAACTACCGCTATCGAAAGTAAATTTTAGAAGTGGATTCGAATTTTATTCTGAAAGACTTTCGCGTATCCTTATCGTTGGACTGTAGGCATTAAACCTTGGAAGATAAATTCTCTCGCGGGCAGAATTGAAACAAATTAGTCTCTACTGAACATAAATCAATTAATCGAACTATAAATTACAAATAACGAATTATAAATATAAATTACCACAGACGGTCGCTTTCTAATTTTGAAGTAGATTAATGACGTTGCATTCGCCAATTCAGAGTAAAATGTATGCAGGTTTAGATATTTGTAAAAGTATCATAATGCAAATTAAAGGAAATTACGATGATATCAAATAAACCATTTAATCCTATGCGCAGAGTTTTGAAAAAAGGATAAGCAATTATTTTTATTGCATGGACGCGTTTGTGATATCCATGAATGTACTTCCTTAATCAGTACTAATGATGCTAAAATATTTTAGTCGCTAATAGAAATCAATTATATTTTGTAAATATCAAACATATGGTAATTACTCTCAATGTAGGGGTGTTAATAACTGGAAGGACGAATAGGCTGGTAGGAACGGCTGATCTAATTAATATAATTAATAGGGAGGAGTATTTGAGGAAATGAAGAGAGATTTATATTTCAAACATTGTTCGTAATATCGTTAATAATATTTGGAAAATACATTTAAATGAAATTTTACAATATCGGTAAAGGAAATCCTTCCAATAATTAATAACAATCAATAATTTTTTGAAACGGATATATCAACAATAACAGTATACAGGTTGAATGAATTTATTTCTTATTCTTATTCCCCCAAAAAGAGCATTTAAACAAAACCTTTTAACAAAAAAAGTTGTTTAAAGAAAACTAGCTTTTAAAATATTGTAGTTAATGAAATATTGTATCCTTATAAAAACCTAACTGAGGCTAAAACTATATAAACTATATATATATATATGTATATTTTTTCCCCCTTCAATAAGCTTGAAGATCTTTATTTCCTCATTAATTACTCAAAAATAGCACATGCAGTAGCGTAGTTAGTGGAAGTAAGAGGGCGGTCGCCCCGGGCGCTACAATTCGGGGGGGGGGGCGACAATTAGCCTTTAAAAAACAATAACAGGCACAACAACTACGGCAATGACAGTCACTCGCCCCGGGCGGCAAAATATCTAGTTTCGCCACTAGGCATATGTAATAGCATTTTGAAGACGATTAAAATTATCTGATAAATTTCTCGTAATTCAAAAAACTCAGTTTATAAAACTAGAAAACCGAAAACTGCAAAAACTTATAAAATATTATTAAACGAATAACTTTCTTTTTTAACAAAATCTGAAATTAGAATACATGGTTCTTCTGATTCATAAGAAACTTAAAAGTAATACTTCCTTATGCGCAATTAAATAAAATTCTAATGCGAGTCAAAAGTTGTGTGTGTGTGTGCGTGTTTGTCTGCGTGTGTGTATAAATTAAGACAAATTCACACACGTGGAGGAGGGGGGGGGGGATCCAGGAATATAAACTAATAAAATTTAACTTACAATTTAACATACGCTAAATGCTCTAAATTCGTAGATTTTCACGTATAGAAGTATATTTATT
This sequence comes from Dysdera silvatica, assembly GCA_006491805.2. NCBI lineage: Eukaryota > Metazoa > Arthropoda > Arachnida > Araneae > Dysderidae > Dysdera > Dysdera silvatica. The sequence goes on from QLNU02015360.1 coordinate 306,673,061, forward strand.
ATCTGTGGAGTTAATTAAAATTGCTTTATGCACTAACAAATGGGATTCAATAATGTTATAAAGAAAAATTACGTTAGAATAAATTTCAAATTGTACTTACGAGGAAACGAAACTTCTTGTACCGCTAAAATAAGTTCGACCAAAGGCGTCGTTTACTTTTCGTTTTCCTTAAGTAACGACTAAAAGCAATTTTCCCCAATGGTTTGCGCAATGTCTTACGGACTTTTTCGTTCAAATTTCCTTGATTTTCTTCAGTAGCACAGTCACGTGACCAACCTGGAAACGATCACTCCATAATTCACTCGTTCACGAGATATGACGTCGGCAAGACAGATAAACCGCCAGACCTGGATTGGCCTATTGCATTATGTGTTGATTCAGTGGGCATCCATTTGATTGTCGTGATTGCGAGTTTAATTTTAACTTTGCGATGTACTTCGCCGACTTTCATGAACTTTCTGGAATACCGTACGGTTATAATTTATGAATATGTATGGTTTTCATATTGCTGCCTTCAATCAATACAGTGTTTGGAATGATTGGGTGAGCTGATGATTTCATTTTGGTGATAATTGCTGAAGAAAATGTCACTGTTTAATGGTTGATGACACGAGAAATTATTATACAATAATTTTTGCCACCCACGTTTAAGTAGCTCAAACTAGAGCTTTTTTATATTCGGAGGAAAAAAAAAAGAAAAAAAAAAGAGGCATTTCACAACCCGACAACATGGGAATCCATCTCGACTGCTCTGAGATTATGCTTCATTGCGCTGCAGGATTTTCAGTTTGCAAGAGTGTAATCGACATCATAGAACCATACTTTAGTTTTGCATTCGGAAAGCTGTATTCTTGTTTATTTTTAAAATGGATAACGTGAACCAAATTTGCTCGGCATCAAAATTTTTCGAAAACTGTGGCATGTCACGATTTTCTTGCCAATGCAACAACAACCAGCCAATCCAACAAATGCCATTGTTCTTCTTCTTATCAGATAATATAATCAGAAGTTGAACTTGAACTACGCAGTTTTGGTTTTTAGGCCAAGGTTTAAGAAAGGTACTGACCTTAAAAGTGAAAACCACAGACACAATATAATTACTGGATTACACAAATCCAAAAATAAAGTTATATCATAATTGGAAAAAATTAGGCATAAAAATGAATTAAGCAATTAAACAATTAGACAACTGATTATCATAACAAGTAACATATTGCGTTTTTTAAAAATGCATTAGTATCTCAATTTTGTTCTTGCAATAATTAAAAAAGTGTGATGAAATAAATCATTTTTTTTATCATTGCACAATTTATTATGTAGTAGTAATTTAAGAATTAAATCCTTTTAATATAATTATTAAATAATAATAAATCTATTTCTTATCCAGAATAATGAAATGATTATAATAAAGCTTTGTACATTTTAATATACAGTAAAAATCGGTTATAACGACCTTCGAAGGGCAGCGTAAATTGGGTCGTTATAAACGATATTTTTTAAAATCATGGTCCAGTAATACATGTTAGAGTTTTATAGATTGTTTTGATAGCAAAAATTATAAAACTTTGGTTTTAAAATAAAAATGTACTTAATTATAATAAATTTAATTACTGTATATATTAAAATAGCCACACCAAATATATAATGAATTTTTTTAAACGAAAAAATTGCAGCAAATACTATTATATATATTATAAAAAGCAAAAAATTCATTTCAAAGCAATAAGAATAATATTATCGTCATAATGTTAATGACTTCCGAAAAAATTGTTAATTTTCGTTTGCTTTCTCGCGTACTTTTTTAAAAATCGGGTTTCTAAATTGTTTTCAATAAAATTTAAAGAAGCCTCAACATATGTTGGCATCTCATCGTGCAAATATAATGAACGAACGATTGCCATTGCGGGTAATGCTTCTAATATTGTTGTTGGCTGTATGCAGTGGCGGATTAAGCGGCTGGCGGACCTAGCGGCCGCTAGGGGTCCCCGAATCTGAAGGGGGCCCCGAGAACGAGAGATTCCTAGTTAAAAACTACCACAACACAAAAAGCGAAAGATGCAATACTTAATATTATTTATGGATTTTGCGTATATAAGTACGGGGCGTTCTTCTATTAAATTAAAGTTAATTAAAAATCATATTAGTTCAAACATGCCCTGGCGCACCTACATAGGGGGCCCGGGCCCCCCTTGGGCTAACAAAGCGAAAAATTATTACGCCAGCAGAATTTTTTTTTTGAAAGTAGTAAAATTGAAAGTAATGACGATCCCAGCAACATTGATGAGACTGTTGTCGAGGCAAGTGACTAGGGCTGTCTTCAAATGCTTTCCAGGAGGTAAAGGTAGACCAAAACAATTAAATTGGAAATTCTGACTGTAGATATTTCTAATTATGTCAAGAAATCTAACCTCACTGATGAAGATAGGATAACAATGTTTAAAAGTCTTTGGGAACCATATGCAAATTGCAATTTTCCCACGACCGTCACAAGTGCTGTATAAAGTCAAGGAAAATCTCACCACAGTCTGAAGTTCTGTCCATCTGAACTGAGTAAGCATAACTTGCCCCAAAGCAGAAGACAGTGCCTATAGCAAATTTTGTGTGTTCTCTTTTCACCCCATGAAGTCGGTTTAAGATCGACACAAGCCACAGATGAACTTGTTTCAAAAGAATTTAATAATTGGAAGAAGACCTTGGAGAAGTTCAGATAACATTAGAACTTTTCTCTATCATAAGGATTCAGTTCACAAAGCCGATGAGTTTTTAAAGGTCGCAAAAGGAAAAAAGGCTTCCGTAGATCAAGTAGTGGACAGAGGGCAAGCAAAAGCAAGTTTTGCACAATAGGCTTATTTTTAAACCTATTCCTAAAACTGGTCTTTTGTGGAAGACAAGGTCTGGTGATTGTAAAATTGTGTAAACGAAATCTACCATTTCTAATTATTTCAGTATTTTAAATTAGTAGTAATTTAATAATGATAAATGAACATAAAAAACAACCGTAACTGATATGGTCTTTGGCCATTTTTTCCAGCAAAACTTCCTTGGCCTCCTCCTTTGGAATACTCTGGGTGGGCCACTGGAAAGATGAATGCAGAACGATTAAATGCTACTGTTATAACCAGAGCCCGCATTATATGCAATCGCATATATGTGCATATGCAGTTACATATTTTAGCTGTTTTTAGTGTTTGTGCATATAAATGCACAAAAACCATGAATTTCCAGAATAAATGCATATTTTAAGGGTTTTAGTAATTTTAAGAATTTTATTATTCCCTCATCCGAAAAATTTCACCACAATACTAAAGTTAAACTTTCTTCTTACTTCTTATCTGAGTGGAAAGGCAATGGAATTCGTAAATGTACACGTTTAATTATGCCCTAGAGAGCCAAAATGTTGTCGTAGCTGAATTATAGCCACCATCCTTGTTATGAAGACCAAAGCTGAGTTTTACTGTGCTTGGCTGGCAATTGATTGAAAGTCAAATTAAAACAAACACTTATTCTAAATTTCCACACCATTTTCCTTCAGTGATAGACATCGTTCTATCATCGATAAACTATTCGTAATAAAAACCAGCAAAAATGTATGTTTTGCTCAGTATCTTTTGTAGCTTCGAAAAGGACTCTTTTTTGGCCATAAAAATGACATACATCATTACATGACTGAAGATAAAGCGTAACTGTTTAGAACAACGAGAGACACATTGTGATATGCAGTCATAGAATTTACTATGTATAAAACATATGATTTAATGTATATCGAGTTTTTCTACTTGGCTGTTAATAAATCTATTTGTTTTAAAATAAGGGTTTTAAGATATTCAAACGTTAAAAATTTTTAAGTATATATTTATTTATTTTAAATGCATGTTTACTCATTTTAAGTGGATATTTTGAGGCTCAGTGCATATTTTGCTGGTTTCTTAGTGCATATATTCCGGGCTCTAGTCATAACTGTAGTTTCACCGTGTATTATGTGCGTCCATATGAGTACTTCTGGGGGTGGGGGATTGAGAAAAATTATTACTTTCTTCTCAAGGCTGTCAAAAATTTTAGTGAATGTACAAGATACTAAAATGCTACAAAAATAATTGATACTGCTTGACAATTAGTAATGAGCTAAAAAGTACCTTATTTTAAAACCTACTTGTAAAACCTTTGAAAGTAAATGCGTAGCAGGTTCGGGCGAATCAAATTTTTAAACGGCTGGGGGGGGGCCTCGAGCCCACCCTCTACCCCCATATGGGCGCCCATGCCATGTATAATTAAATAGACGAAATTAGAATTAAATGAAATAAAACTGCAATGGCGGAAACCCTGTTCTCAACAACGCCATTTTTCTTATAAGAAGCTGAGAAGAACGACTTTGATTTAACCTCTGGGCACACGCTTTAATACTTACCCTGTGTGTGTACACACACACACACACGTACTTGAGCGCTAGAATGCTGAAAGGTTATTGGACGTCATTGGATCGTTGTTTAAACAATATTTCCGCGCGAAAATCGGATCTTCTGGATAAATCTTCGAGGAGGAGAGGACGTTTATGTCCTGCTCCGACTGTATTAATTTTTCTAAAACTCCCGTCGAACTATTATTAATATCATCATTTTAAGGAAATAATCCTTATTGTTGAATAAATAAAACTTAGAAATAAAAAAAAAGGGGGAAAGAGAGTATTTGTCTATTATGGGGTGAATGATCAATGGGATTATTGGTGAATTATTATTATTAATGATTATTATTGAAGTGTGTATTAGTAAGTAGTTATCGCTTGGATATATATACAAGGACGTAAAGAGTCCAATCGAATTGTAAGTACTGTTTATTCTATTTTTGTAGAATTTATGAAAAATAATAATTATATAGATGAATGATGGTAAAAAATTTATGTTTGGAAGCCCGATATAATATCTCAAGTGATATTAAAAAGTTATAAATGATAAAGGAAGTTTGCAAGAACATTTGCAAAGAATATTAATATATGTTATTAAAACATGAGAAATAATAAGAACGTAAGAAACTGATAAATAAATAATCAGAAGTGTTGATAAATAAATAGCCAGAAGTGCTATTGAATAATAGTTCAAAGCAGTGGCGCCGACTTCGTGGGTTCGAGACACTTTTTGAACCCTCAATAATTTTGTTGTGGGTTCCTCGAACCCCTAATTATTTTCCCGTGTCGAAAATACGCGTACGGAAATGTATGCACAAAGTTTTTCATCATAAATTCTTCAAAGTCTTCATTATTTGCCCTGTTCTATTATAATTAATGAAAACTTACGTAGGCGGTCGCAGTCTCTCAGATTAGGTGGGGCTGAAGTAATTTTGGCGCCCCTTACTACTAAATATGAATTTTATAATGAATGTAACGAGTAATACCTCGATCAAAAGTCGATAATTGTACAGCCAGTTCAAAACGGCAGGCGAGTAATGGGAAATATTGTGACATTGGTTCCTTACTATACTTACGTCACTCTTCATATCACGTTACCATGACACAGCTCAATAGATCATGCGAATCATACGTATGCGTAGGAAATTTAACTTGTATATGTATGATATGCAGCAATATATGAAAAATTGAAAATCTTATATACATAAACCTATATTTACTGCAGAAATATCGAAAAAATGCCTTTATTACAGCGTTACAGAACTTACAAATCACAATTCACCATTTTGATCAACATGCTCAAGTTCATCAGGGGAATAGAAATAGAGCACAATTATAACGCAGATATTTTTTAACAAACAAACAAACGAATTTTAAAGACATGCTTCCTTAGGAGTCCCAAAGAAGCATTTCTTTAAAATTCGTTTATTTATAGACAGTGGTCGAATCGGGAAATAAATAGTACGGGTATGGGTCAGTGTTGTTCGAGGCTTGCGGTCCAGTATAATTCCTAACAGAACCCCTAACACAATTGCAAATTCTATCGATCTTAGCGCTAGATCAAGTGGAATTTGGTTAGATTTAGTTATTTTTACTAATTTTCATCAATTCTGATATATGCTCACCTCAACCGGGGTTGTCAAGTTTTTTCCCAATTAAAATTAATAAGCACTACTATGAATGTTTAAAATGTACTTAATATTAGATATGACCGTAATTCAATTTGTTTTCTCGATGATAAGAAAGACTGCTGTCGTTAGGTAATGTCAAGTAGAAACTCATCGCGTAGACTGAACTCTAGGGATAAAATGACTAACATTTTATACATGCCCGAGGCCGGAATCCACGAGTTAAACTTTTTGGGATAACCTTTGAAACTGACGAGACATTCTGCTTTTCCTCGCCTCCCACATTTTTGTAATATCTTATCTACGTGGTAATTTTGTATCGCCTTGATTTTTTGCAACTCTGGACCGTAGAACGTTCCCGTGATGGTCTCGTCTAATAAATCTTTTATTCTATAAACGGGGGGCTATCTCGGTGTACGTTCGGACACCGTAAACACCTCCTCCGACCAATTTGACTCGTAACCCTTTTAGAAAAACACCTTCTTTTTGGAAATCCGCACCGTATCTCCCATTTCAAACTTGTAGTCGGGGGCCAGGGGTGGGGGGGGGGGCAAAACGATATCGCCGTACAGACTATCCCAGACTTTTTTCTGATTGTAAATGGTTACCTCCGAAGGTTTCATTCGAATGGAGCGACGAAAAGAATTATTGTAACTGTGCATCAACATCTCTAGAACGTCGACGTACTTGTACGTATCAAACGCCGTAAAGTATTTCCACATCTTGGTCTTGCGAGAACGGTTGAATCTCTCAACCATTGAGGCTTTCGTCTCGTTACGGGTAGTGCACGTTCTTAGATTTCAGAAATTTTTGAAAACCAAATTCTTTCCCTTGATCCGTCTGAAGAGCTGTAGAGACTCGACCTTCGTCAAAAATCTTTTGAAAAGCGCTTATTATTACGGGACCCGTCTTCTGTTTCAGCGGAACCGCCCATGCAAATTTTGAAAAAACGTCTATACATGTTAATATATATTTGAAGTTCTCGTTATGAACAGAAACATTCTTCATCTCCACCAGATCCGCTTGCCATTGATCGTCGATCCCTCCTACTATGGCACGATTAGTCTTTAAATTCCTGTGAATGGACTTGTGAAGCGTGTAGGCCCGTTGCCCCTCTAGCCAGTCTTGAATTTTTCTTCTTGGGATCTTTTTTTTTGAACGGCACGGTATAATGCATCCACCCCCCCAAAACTTTCGGGGAGCTCGGGGTCCTGATACATTCGAATAAAGGCTTCCTCGGTCATTACAACAACTGATCTCGTCGACAGAAAGCGTTAAATTAAAATTCATCTGCC
>QLNU02015360.1:306680482-306698704 GCA_006491805.2 Dysdera silvatica
TGGGTTATTCCTCTTGTTGACTGTCCCTTGCCATGCAGCAAATATATTTTTCTGGCGTAAGTTTCATTTAGTTCTTTTCCTCAATGCATACTCACAAAACGCAATTTTCATCACAACATTGGATCCATATGATAGCCTACATGTATCATATGATGTGTATAAAACTACACATGTGCAAATTAGTTAACAGGCTCGCAGTTCGTGAATTTGCATGTTGAGTTTATATTTTCTTTACAGGTTGTGAATGATTATATTTTCTTACGAAAAATTTTTTTCGCCATTTTCAAAAGTTGTAATCATTATATGTATGTAATCACCATTGGTATATTATTTGCATAAATTTATATCAAATGCTTATTGCAATCGTAAGTTATTTGTGCTTTATGGGTGAGTTTATAATTTATTTACATAGTATATTTCAATGTTTTGTGTCATGAGAATCAGAAGTATTATATAATAAAAATTGTTTAATTGTTAAAAAATAAATATTTTTAAATTATCGCACAATGACATATCTTACATTAATTTCAAAAATTTTCTTGGCGAGTAAAAATTTCAGAAACATATTTTTTATTCGACTTTGAGAAATCTATTAACCCTACACAAACTAGCTTTTCCAATACAACGTTCGCGAAAGCGAGATTATCATGGTTACGCACTTGTTTGTGTTGCAAGATATAGAATTACCATATTCAAAATCTAAATACTACAACATCCTAGGCGCCGTTATGTTGTTGAGTTGAAAATTAATCAAAATTATGCAAAAAATAATATCTCTCTCTCACACACACACACACACACACACACACACACACATATATATATATATAAAAAGTTTTCCTCGCCCATTCTTGGCGGAAACAGGCTTTGGGACGGGCAGAGCGCCATGTTCCCAAGCCTCTTTTTACATCACTTCTTAATGTGCCATGTCTAGAAACTTCCTGACAATGTGACACGTGTTTAGGATTGTGGCTTTTTGTATTTCAATGTAGGTGTTTGGGTCAATGTTGAGTATCTCCAAATTCGTCGCAAGCGTTTTTGGTACTATCCCTGTTGCTGAGATGACTAACGGGATGATGAGGATCTTTTCCATACCCCATATATCTCGTACTTCATGTCTGAGATCTTGGTACTTGGTGATTTTCGTTGTGTAGGTTGTCTGTATGTTATTGGTGTTGGGTACTGCTATGTCGATTAAGTACGTGGTCTTATTCGATTTATCGACGAGGGTTATGTCAGGACGGTTATGTGGGACTGTCTTGTCTGTTATGATTGCTCTATCCCAGTAAAGCTTGTGTGTTTCGTTCTCATGCACGGTCTCTGGCTCATATTTGTAGTACGGGCATTTTTCTGTCAGAAAGCCAGCATTCGCTGCCAATTTCTGGTGGACTATTTTCGCTACTTGATCGTGTCTATGTTTGTAGTCTGACTGCGCAAGGATCTTGCATCCTGCCATCACGTGTTGGATTGTCTCCGATGCCGCATGACAGTGTCTGCATTTGTCGCTTTCTATGTCTTTTCTCTGGATGAATTTCTGATTGTTCCTTGTTGCGATCACTTGGTCTTGGATGGCTAGCATGAATCCTTCTGTCTCTGGCTGGAGAGTGCCTTTGGCCAGCCAAGAATTTGATGCCTTTTTGTCAACGTGTGGTTGTTGCAGGTCATTGTAGTGCCTGCCATGTAATGGTTTTCCGGCCCAAGTTCTCAGTTTCTGTTCGTTGGCTGTTTCCAGGACACGCTCTTCGGTACTACACAGGTTTAGTGGCGTGTAATTTGCATCTGCTTGTATTATGGCTTGGATGAGTGGCGATCGGGGACTCTTCAACTGGAAGTATTGCCTCATGCTCTGGATCTGCTTGTCATGTAAGTCTTTGAGGTCCGCTTGTCCGCGTCCTCCTTCTTCCCGGGGTAGTGTTTGCCGTTCAATTGCCGTTGCAGGGTGTAGTTGTCCGGCTCTTCTCTGGATGGTTCTCATTTTCCGCTGGAGTTGTTCTAGTTCAGTGTTGGACCATTTGATGATCCCGAAGGAGTAGGTGAGCACTGGTACCGCATATGCGTTAATTGCTTGCGTGGTGTTCTTCCCGCTCAGTTTCGTCTTCACAATGCTTCTAAGTCTTTCTTGGAATGCTTGCGTGAGCTGGACCTTGACTTTCTTGTGCTCCTGCTGCCGTTTTTGCATTATCCTTGTAAGAGCAGGTTTCCGGCCCCCGTCCGCCGTCTCTGTAGTAGTTCCCAGTCTTCGAGTTTGATGCCGCCAGTAAAATCTTCTTTGCTATTCTTCTGTATTTTGCACTTATCGAGGCCGAATTCCATTCCTATGTCCTTGGAGAATGTCTCTGTTATACTGATGAGTTGTCGGAGTTGGGTGATTGTTGGCGCGTATAGCTTGATGTCATCTACGTACATGAGGTGGGAGACTTTATGTAGGTTTCTCTTGTCTTTCTTCAGCATGTATCCGTATTTACTTGTGTTCAGCATCCTTGACAAGGGGTTTAACGCCAAGCAGAACCACTGGGGGCTTAGTGCGTCTCCTTGAAAGATTCCGCGGCGGATGGGGATCTCGGCCGTTTCTATTTTACTGTCTGGCGTGTTTAGCTGTAACCGGGTTCTCCATTGTTTCATGCTGCTCTGTAGGAATCGGATGATTGAGGGATGCACTTTGTATATGCTGAGTATTTCAAGGAGCCACGAGTGCGGAACAGAGTCGAAAGCCTTCTTGTAGTCTATGTATGCGGTGTTGAGTTTTCGCTTTTGTTTTCTTGCTTGTTCCAGGATAACTGAGTCGATGGTAAGCTGCTCTTTACATCCCAGAGTCCCTTTCTGGCATCCCTTTTGTTCTTCCGTCATTAAGTTGTTGCTTTCGCTGTGCCGGCTTATTTTTTCAGAGATGCACCCCGTGAGTATCTTGTACAGGGTGTTAAGGCACGTAATGGGTCGGTATTTCGCTGGGTTACTGGTATCCTGGTCCTTCGGTAGGAGGTAAGTTATTCCCTTGCAGAGGAATTCAGGCATTTTGCTGGGGTCTTCAATTATCGCCGTAAGTTCCTTGGCTAATGGGCCATGGGCGCTGGTAAATTTCTTGTACCAGAAGTTGTGTATGCCGTCAATACCGGGTGCTTTCCAGTTGTGCGTACGTTGGATTACCTGCTGGAGTTCCTCTATCGTGATGCCCGTGTACTCCATCTCCTCTATTCCTCTCGTAGCCTCCATTTCTTGCTGAATCCAGGGGGCGCTTTTGTGCTGTACTTCATTGGACCATAGTGTCTTCCAGAAGGTCTCTATTTCTGCTGGCTTTGGGGCTTCGTACTTGTCTTTGTTCGCTGGGGTCTCTCGAAGCTTCCTGTAGAAGGCCTTCTGGTTTGCTTGGAATTGCATGTTCTGTTGTTTTCTGTTGGTATAGTCTTTGTATCTTCGGAGTCTTCTGGCGTATACACCCAGTTTTTGTTTGAGGGTATCCAGATATTCGCTGATGTGTTTATTGGGCTCTTCGTGTCTTGTATGAATCCTATTTCTCTTAAGGGCCATCTTCACTTTCCTCACTAATTTCTTACTCCTATTTCCCTGCATGTACTGGGTTATTCGCCCTATGCTGCTGCGGAGCTCTTCTATTCTTTTTTGCAGTCTCACTTGCCATGGTGGTTGGGCTTTGTTTCCTCTGTTACTTCGGCCTTCGTTCCTTACTTCGTACCCATTGGCGCGTGATGCCGCTACAGTTGCACAGTATATGGCGGTGTGTATTTCCTGTAGGGAGTTGTGGTTCTGTAGGTGTAGTGGTAGAGTATGTTCATTGAGGATCTTGGTTGCTTTGCAGAGTTTCCAAGATGCCGGTTGGCGTGGTATTCTTGGCCTTGTTGCGGCATCCGAGCCTTCATATTCCGCCAGGGCACATTGGAAACCTTCTTCCATTTTCTCCACGTCCACGTATATATATATAAATTCGTTACTTTATTTATGAGGGAGAGATAGTAAACGATTGGAGATCACCCACTTTCGAGACACTTCGTCACTGGTTATACAGGGTGATCGTTTAAAAACGTCCCCATCATAATAACTTTGCTTCACAAGATGGAATTTTGATTTTGGGTAAAAGCTACGTAAATTTTTTTAGGAAGAAGCCAAAATTATGAAATTTTTTGGGCTGAACTGCCCCCCCACCCCTCAAACTTCCAGGTTTTCAAATGACAATTCCTATCTTGTGATATATTATTTTAAATAGCGTAAAAAATATAATATTTTTGCTCGAACAAAAATAAAATCGTTTCATGCGTTCGCGAGAAAGAGATAAAAACGTAATAATTATTCTGATCCTTTCAAACACAACAAGAGAGAGAGAGAGAGCGCTTTGGCCTATCTTTGGATTGAGTGAACGGATTTCCACGCCATCTGCGCAGAAAATCAGGTTTCTTCTGCATGTTGATTGTGAGCAGTGATACTAGTGGAAGATAGCCACAAATATTGAAGTGAGCGTTCGTTATTTCTATCAGGATGTCAGCGTGAATAACGCAAAATGACGCTTTTATTTTTAGCTATTTCTCCCGAATGCATGAACCAATTTAATTTTTTTCCATAGAAATATTTTTTTTTTACGCTGTTTAAAATGATATATTACAAGGTATGGTGTGCCATATGAAAATTCAAAGTTGGGGAGCCCGGGGGTTGAAAAAAACCCCCTTTTTATACTAATTTTGGGCGTTTTCAAATGATCACCATGTATATAAACCATAATAGGTTTCGACAAGGGTATAATAATTTATGTAAAATATTATGAAGAAATCTTGTTATCTGTTATGGAATGTCTACATTCCCACAAGAAAGTGCATTTCCGAATCGAGAATTGTTATAGTTTTCAGTAAATTTAGTTTTTATCCTCGGAGGAAAGATAAAAGCTTACACATCTCTTTAACGTCCCACGTTATAGCGCTACAAATAAACTCATGTTTGTAAAAATTGCAACACCATGAAGGAATCACTTGATTGAGCTGAAACTTTCAGGAAATGCAAATTAGGGTATGCTATTCAAATGATTAGAATTTCAGAGTCATCACGCATGCGTGGGCTGAGCAGCGCCCTCTGAACTGCTGATGGATCCGTATAAATAGAGGGCTGTAGCGGGGCGTGTATGGCTATCTGCTAGTGGTAAACGTTACATGAGACGTCACTATGCCTCTACGACGAAAGAGGGCGACATTTCAGCAAGTTACGGAGTTTGAAGGGTGACGAATGATCGGCTTTCGTGAAGGAGGGTTTTCTTATCGTGCAATAGCAGCTCGTATGGGGCGTAACAGCAGCACAGTGATGCGAGTGTGGAAGCAGTGGGTTCAAGAGAACCAGACAACTCAGAAATCCGGGAGTGGACGCCGAAAGGTGACGTCAGCACGGGATGATAGACACCTGGTCCGCATGGCGGTGACGGACCGTTTTGCTTCATCTGGACAGTTGGCAGAACGTTGGTGCACTGCTACAGGTGTATCATTGTGTGCTTCATCAATTCGTCGGCGTCTACTGCACCGTGGACTGCGTGCAAGAGTTCCTTTATACAGGACCGCTACAATGGGCTCATGGACATAGAGACTGGCGTGCTGATTGGCAACAAGTGGTGTTTTCTGATGAATCCCGCTTTAATTTGGGGTACAGTGATGGCCGCATCCGTGTTAGACGCTATACCGGTGAACGCCACCTTCCGGAGTGCGTTATCCAACGTCATAGTGGACGAACCCCCAGCGTTATGGTCTGGGGTGCGATTGCGTATCATGGACGATCTCAGCTGCTACGAATTGTGGGTAATCTTAACAGCAACCGGTACATCAATGAAGTTCTGGAGCCCGAAGTTGTTCCCTTCCTTCAAGGCATTCCCGGAGCTGTATTTCAACAGGACAATGCCCGCCCACATATTGCCAGGAATGTTCAAGACTTCTTTTCATCACAACAGATACAGCTTCTTCCTTGGCCTGCCTATTCGCCGGATATGTCGCCGATTGAACATGTGTGGGATTTCGTTGGTCGGCGTCTCGCTCGTGATCCTCGTCCCATAGCTACTACAGATGAACTTTGGGGTCGCATACAAGCAATCTGGAATGCTCTTCCTCAGGCACACGTTCGACATCTGTTTGATTCCATGCCACGTCGTATAGCATCACTTATTGCAGCGCGTGGTGGCTTCACCAAATACTGATTTTCGACATGTAATATTGGTTTTTTTTTTTGCTTTGTAATTTTAATCGTTTATTTGTATCAACACAGGTCGTTTGTACATTAAATTTCATTCAATTCGGACGAGTCCTTCATGGTGTTGCAATTTTTACAAACATGAGTATATATTTCATGTTCTGCTTACAGTAAATTACGTTAATTTGTGAGGAAATGGACTTTCCAATTACATACGAAGAGCATTTTCATAATTTTAAAATTCATTAGAATACCTCTGATTTCAAAGAAAATCTTTAAATATTTTATTAGGGCATATCAAATAAAAATAAAATTTTGCAGCATTTCACATGTCAATGTATAAAAGATAGTGAAATTCGCCCTTTGGAAAGGTGAACGTGAAAGAAATAATTTTGTTCGTGTATTAACTATTTAACAAGAGATTTTCTACCAAAGCCATCTTCTAACATTCTAAACTTATTAACATCAGTTTGTTTGGGACATTTGGCTTCAAAGTAACCACATCTCACAGATCATGTCCTAGTATCAAAATTGTGTTACAAATTTTATACTTATACACCATTATTATGGAACTATCACATCTCTGTCAGAAATAACGTGAATTACTTTTAACGGAATGATGTACTTCGCCTCCATGTGGTGGTCTCCACATCAGCTTGTACTGTATCAAACGAGATGCAATTTATAGTTTTTCGCGGAGTAAAGATGATAAACAATAGCCTTTTTCAAGGATCTGAAGATGCAGTACTAAACATAATTTGGAATATATACTGCTGGTCTAAACAATGTAAGGAATTCTTCCAATCTGCCCACCTTGTAGCTTCAATGCAGTTATGAATGCTGATCATCTGAAAGACTGCAAGGGATTATCCGATAATTCTAAGTAAACCTTTTCCTCCCTGTGGACTGTGAACCCTTGCTTCTACTGGGTGGCAAGAAGAGAAATGGAGGTAATTTTCCGTCTTTTGGCGTAGGATGATAAAAATAACTTTCCGAAAGGAAAATACTGACAAGTATGAAGGAAAATTTATTGAAAAATACATTTGAATACATAGACATTGTATGCAATACAAACAGGAATGTTTGTTGTTGAACTATCACTACTTTCTAAATATTTTATTCTTAAAGATTTAGTTAGATTGGTAATAACAAAATTGTTACATATAGAAATCACTTAAGCATATATTTGCACATTTGTCCAGCTCCTCTGCTGTTCTTAGAAACATCGAGGAAAGGCACACGGTATTGCATATACTTGAAACATTTTTTATATAAGGAATCTAAAATGCACATTTCACATTTGAAATCTATATTACAACATAAATGTTTTAAAAATAGTAGTGTACAAAATTGAGATAAAGAAGACTAGCACTAACATTGAACATGATTGAAAAAATGAGATTAAATAATATACAAATGCACACAAAAAAATGACATACACATAAAGCATTATAGGTTAAAATAACCATCAGCCACACTGAATAAGCATAATATATTTCAACAGGTGATTATAGTTTGATCTAAACATGACTTCAATTTTGGTGTTGAAGTAAGTGTCATCGATGCTATAGTTTAGAACAAGAACAATACACAAAATATTCATGCACTTAAAACATGGGTGAAAAGTTTGTATAGTTAAAGGAAAAATCGGAGCAAACATTAGGTGAAATAAAATGAAATGCAAAAAATAAGGTGTGTGCAAGGACGTTCTCGATGTTTGTAAAACAATACATACATATATATCTAACAACATTGAACACAAAGAGTTCTAAACAATTAAGAGCTGCGACATACAGGATAGCCATATTTAAGACCTTTTTCATTATCTTCTGTAGCTTGATCTAACATCCTAAATATTATCAAATTTAGTAACTAGATTATTCAAGCTATAGAAATAATTCCTCAAAAGAAGAAAAAGTTTAAAAAGTCGCCGGTAGGGAGAACAGAAATATGTAGGAGTCCATGTTAACTAGTAAAACAATTGGATGTGCCTTATTCTATGGTATGAAAAGTCTTGTACAAAAAAAACATATATATCTATTTTTTTAACATTAGATCTACTGCGGACAGTAACTACTACGATGTGATTTTGACATGTGAGGACTTGTTTTAATATTTCTATCAGAAATGGAAGTTGACAATGCTTGGCTTTAGCAAATTCTTTGGACAGGAGAGGCCAGTTTTTAATTTGAAAGAGACAGTAAGTGCCCAAAATTGCAAAATTTGAGCTTTCTACTTATTCATACACTCCAGGTTGGTTGGTTGTATTTTTATGGTGCAAGGACAAGAATCATTCTGCGCCATGGATTCCAGGACCTCCCATTACACTCACTGAAAATTATGGCTTAGTACGACTTCACAGTAAATGTTTTAATTTTGTAACAACATGTATGATCAGTATTTAAATATATATTATTCTCTCAGTTGAAAACATTATTTGGAAGAGTGTTCAAATATAGGAACTCGTGTAACACACCCTGGCTTGGACCTTACAAATTCTTAAGCTGTCTCGGTTGAAGTCATAGAGAACGTCTCACAGAAAACGCGGAGAGCATCCCTTTTTTACATGTTATGTTCGGTTTTTGAAAATGCTATACACTGGAGTAACATTTGCTCCGGAAAAATGGTAGACACTAAGAAAATTTTCTTATCCTCACTAGTCAACTCAATTTTTTAAAGTCGTAAAACAGTTTCGCAAAAACTCTTGCACTACAGAAACTGCGACAATGTGATGATTACACAGCAATAAAACATTTAATTTAAAGTGAAATATGTAAAAGTTTATCTTTAATTTCAGTTCAGTCTTTGTTATTCTTTTTTCGCCAATTTCAACACTTTTTTGTACATTATAAAAAGCCATATTTTCTCCATCAGCGACTTTTCAAACGAATTTTTTTTTCATAGAATTATTTTGCCATATTTTGAATACAGTGTATTTACCACAAACTTTTGTAACGTTCTGGTTGTTAGACTGAGATTACAGATGACTCTAAATAGAGGAAGTTTAATTATGGTCACCCTGCATGTATCGAAGGATTTGAAGTGACTATATGAGAACACATAAAGCATTGAATGTATGACCACCGGTAAAATTACAACAAGTGGAATAAACATTTAGTAATGAAGCTGGTTAATTACGAATAATATCTTCTCGTATTTCCCAGAAAATAAAATGTTACTTTAAACATCCACTCACACTTCAATAAATAAATAAATAAAAAGTATATGCGTAGCACACAGAGAAACATTTACTCACAATAAAAAAAGCAAATGATTATTTTCATTGAGTTTCACTGCTTATTTAATATGTGAATATTTTTTGACAAAATAATATGTAATTTCTTAGATGAGATTTTCGTTTATTTTAAAAACATGAGTTTCTGTACCAAAGTTTAAAACATGTTGCAACATTTTTACATGGTCAAAAACAATGCTAAAATTGAAATGGAATACTTTAAAGGGTGCAAAATAAAGTTAATCCAATCTAGCTCCTATTCCGAGTGATTTTCATACAAAATTGTTATGGATGCTTTATCGAAAGTGACAATATAAAAATTTTCACAAACAAATGCATGGTGTAATAGTATATCAAAAATATATGGAAACTTGTCTCAAAATGACTAAAGAATATACCTTTCTTGGAAGTTTTGCATAAATTTTCAAGTATTGATTTTAAGATGTGATGCTGTCATATATAAACATTATAAGGAGAAACTATGATTTTATTTTCAATTGTATTACTTGATATAAACATATAGCAGTAATTTGAGTTTCTGTTGCATGCACACAAAAAAATTGCAAACATATATTTTTCTTTTAAAGCATTTTTCTTTTTCTTAAAGGAAACAAAATTTAAAAATAAATATTAATGATTTTGCAATTATGAAAATCCTATAATTATACACTACTTAACAACTATCTTTACTACTATCAATTAAAAAAAAATTTGCTGTTAAAGCACTTAGAAAACTATTCTGTAATATGTAATGTACAAGTTAAGCAAAACTGCATATAAGACACTATGCTTGTATGAACTGGCTTTTTACAACATTCTGTTTAAATACCTTTATTAACAAAAATAGTTACCAGCTTTTAAGGCACATATGCTCAAAATGCCAACAACAACGAGATCTCAAATTAACAAAATTTTAATTATATGCATATGTGCATAGTAAATAAAACTAGGGAAATTAAAAGTGAATCGAAAATAATGTCAATTTAATAGAGTTAAGAATTATATAAAATGCAATTATAAATAGATTGTAAGACAAGTATATTTTCTGTTGTATATATACTGTGCTTAACATCTTAGTTTTCTTCATCTCTACTGTAGCACAAATTTTGCATGGAAAGCCTTGATTAAACAATTTGAATTCAAATTTAATATTTTACCAAGCAGAAATTTTTTACTACAATATTCTAAGAATATTTAGATAACATTGCACATAAAGTATTAGTAGACCAAGAATCACTCACAAAGCGCATAGACCGGCATTCATTCACGAACGTACTAACAATATCATTACTAAATATAAGAATTACATTTAACATAAAATATAATTACATAAACATACATAATTCAATCTCTATATATGCAAACACATATAGGAAATTTTGATTCACAAGACAAAATACTTACAAAAAATAATGACAAAACTTACGGATATAAAATAACACACAAAAACATAACATTTATTCTAAGCTGACCAGCCAACTTTATTTCAAAAAGGGAAAACCACATACAATAAGGAAAGCTGTTGAACTGATTTAAATAAAACTGGATAGTTAAATATAATTTAGGATACATTTTTAATTACTTACTTTTCTAATAACAGCTTATCATAAAAATATTCTCCAGTCAATTCATATTATCATATATAAAATTTGAATGGAAATATCACAGTGCTGTATATCCAAATTTATAAAATCTGATAATACATCATTTCCTAAAAAATACTTCGAGGAAATAAAAGATCCTAAAATATGAATAATTTGAAGAAAATGCGGATCACAATTTTTTTTACAAATTTATTATTCCGAAAATTAAAACAAATAATAGGAAAAAGAACTCATTGCGTATCACTTTAATTTTGAGAAAGAATGTAACTTATAAATTCTTTTAGCTTATTTTCCCTTAAATAGAAAAATCTAGTCAGCTTAGATATATTATCATAAAGTATACATTTAAGGCACTTGGAATGCATCTTCATGACATACAACACATAGTTTATATTTTTGCAATAAATAAAACTTAGCAGATTGACATTCAATAAATGCAATGAAAGGTGAAGCATAGTAGATACTTCCAGACCCCAGAGACAACAAAATGCAAATATCACTTTCTTATGCATATATATAAAACTCTCTCTCTCTCCCTTTTATTCAATATGATGGAAATACAGAAATAAAAATTTGTTAGATTAAGAAGAAACACTAATTTTTTTTAAAAATCCTTACACATTTTTTATATTATAAATTGATTAAACTTGCTATGTATTTGAGACAGAACAGGGTTAAAAAAAAACAAAAAAAACAACCCATAATATGTTCGTACATGTCATTACACACAATCGTTTTATAGTTAATGTGTGCATGTTTAATAGACTTAAAACACAAAACAACAAACCCTATGACTTGGTTATAAACTATTAGAAGAATTAACAAGCATAAGTCAATGTTTTTAACACTTATAACAGTGACTTATTTATAAATCTAACCTGCCTAATGCTACGTCAAATTACCTTGCATATTACAAGCATGCTGAATTAAAAATGTAATTTCAGTTCTACTAATACAGACACCATAACAAATATTGAATTAATTACTTTGACAAATATGTTTTAGAAGGTAGGGAGAGGAAGTAAAGTTTTGAAAGACATGCAATTAATGCATTTGTCATCCTCAAAGGGTCTAGAAGGCTCAATGGTGATTACAGTGAGTGATAATAATCTAGTATACGAATACAACATGAGACAACATTCATATTGGAATGTTAATTGCAAATAGCAATAGTTCAAGATATATTGTTTTATGATCTTATCCAATGTACAGATTAGGCAATTTTAAATGTTACACACTTGTTCATTTATTGGGAATTTTAAAAAGTAAATATTGTTATTGAATAAAAGAGGGCATAAAAGATATATAATAACAAAGATACTGGTAAATTTTTACGAATTTACACACTTTGTATGCATACATGCATTGAAAATATTTTGAAATGTTTTAAATGAAAAGAGCAATTTTTTCTTACACATTTAAAGTGTCTTGCATACAATCTCAAATTTTGTATTTTTACACAATAAATATGTCTTTTTTACATTATACAATACTACAATTTGAAAACGTCATGCAGATATGACAAACTACAATATGTCTTCTAAAATAAAAATGGTAGAAGAATATATTAATGATAAGAGACAGATTTGTACATTTACTCAATGTCATAACATAAAAAATGTAAGGAAGCTTGAAATATTTATTTACAAGCATTATTAAAACAGGAAAACACAGCAAGTTTGAAGAACTAAAAACTGCCATTTTTATCCTAAAAGACTGCCCATATGCTTTTACAATAGAACATCTTGAAAATAAAATAATATATACTCTTCCACAAAACTGTAAACAAACATTAAGTTTTTAGTTAATATTTAAGTTTATTTGCTTCGATGAGGTAATGCTATCAAAAATGGGAAAGAATATGTTTGCTGCATACCAGTTGGAGAATATTTAAATATTCAATGAGGGTCATATATTGTGAAGTGACTATGACAATATTGTGTTATACAGTACTTTTATAATGAACCTTTTTCAATAAATGAAGAAAAGTACATGTAAAGCAATTATCCAATTATATTGTCAAAGTTTTTCGTAAAAATTTACAATCAACTATGAATAAACAAGTTAAACTAACACAGTATTATTTGAAATTTAAGTTATGACTCCAGTAGAATATTTTGTATATTTTTTGGTTAAGTCATGTGTAAGTTAATTTTCAAACAACATGTATTTAATATGCATTACAGTTATAACCTTTGTGTATGTTAAATTTTATCCATTTAATGAACATACACTTTATACTTTTCAATTTCTTCACCGGATAATATAAAAATATTTTTTAAAAAAATATAGAGTATATTACAAATACTTGTTAGGAAATAATAAGAAACATTAGCTGATAAAAATAACACGTTTTAATACAGTTTCAAGATACTTTTTGAAAACATAACATACTGAACTTATCAACATTAAAAAATTCTATGTCATTTAAGAATAATAAAAGAGAAGTGATAGTCTCGGAAAAATCACAGTCATATCTTTTCTCTAATGGGAAATTACTGCTTTAGTTACATTGCCCCAGAGAAATATTTCAAAACTGTATTAAAGAGTGTTTAATGTGCATACTTAATGTAACTTATTACTTCCCAACACTAACAAGTACAAATGATTATTACAATAAAATTTCAATTGTTTAGAGTTTCACTAGATGCCAGGTAAATAACATCTGTAAAACTAAAATTTTTAAAGTGGCAACACTAGATTTTCAGTAAAAGGAATCCAGTTATGTCCTGCTGCCAAATATTTCAACAGTTTAAAGTACATTTTGATTGATGTCTAATGCCTATAGGCTAGTATATTAAGGCATTAAAAGCTCAACATATCGATTTCCTAAGTTTTGGCGATTTTTTTCTTGAATAGTACGCTCAGCTTCCAATCTTGTTGCAGTAGGAAATGCCACCATAGTTTCTCCATTATTGCTTGGTCGTACTTCACCATTCCTTTGAATAGATATGCATTCAGCAGTTAACTAAAAAATAAATAAATATAAATACAGAGAGAAGGGGAAAATTAAGAAAATGTTTGGTTTTAGGTAATAATCAATAATCACTGCCTATTTACATCATACTTGTGCCTAATATTTCAGTATAATAAAGCAGCCAAATTAAAAAAAAAATGAAATAGAATAAACTGATTTTTTAGGCCCACTGAGATTAAAACATGTCTCCTATTACTTTAATGTAGAAATAAAAGAAATCAGTGATAGAAATGTCTAAATTAATTTAAAATGAAAGATAAAATGCATATTTACAAATAATCATGAACGATGGATACAATTAAGAGAGAGAAATTGCAATGTCAAAACTTCAATATAAGCTGTTATTATATTACTAGCACATCTAAAATTTTTGCTTTTGGAAGTAAATAGGAGAGTGATGCATGTATATAACTTCGAATGTCTGTATGGCAAGTGATCCTTTTATCTCCCTACAACATATTCTGTTACAATTTTTTACAGTATCACTACATACATACACTGTATCAATGTTATTGTTTATATGGTATTAATAATATTAAACTCACACAGCAATCTCGCTCAATAATGTCCTTCTAATTAATATACCTTTTCATTTAACAGAATTCCCTGACAATTCTTTGATTTTTCCAGAACGATAAAATTCCTTGATTTCCAGGTTCTGCAGCCACCCTGATAGTACTTCAAACAGCTTAGGATACTCTATAATGCTGTAGTGGTAAAACATATGTCTGTCTGTCACAAAGAAAACCTGGGTTTAGACCTAAGTGGTACCGAACACTTCCTGATTTTTTTTTCTCGCACATTCTCTACATTCATAGTCGGGGTTTGATTCTCTAGGTCAGTGATTTCCATCCTTTTTTCAACTTGTATGCCTGCTTGGAAGCCCATTTCCACAAATTATATAAGTGATTTAAGTAAAACGTTCACAAATAATATAGTTGCAGTTATTTCAAATTTGCAGATTATAACACAAATTAAAAACGGGCAAACAATGAGATTAAAAACTAACGTAATAAAAAGATGAACAATCGTTGCATATATTTTTACTTATACATTAAAAAAGGGAAAAGCTATAGTGAAATTAACACATTTAATTTATTAATAAAAATGAAAAAATATTGTTTTTTAAAATTAAAATCATGGCAGAGAAAAGTACTAGCTGAGCCTGTACAAGGAAGTGCTGCCGAGTAGGAGAAATGTAGTGGTGTGGTCAGTATACCCTGTTGAGGAATCGATTCCTTCTTACTCAAGAAAGAGAATCACAGTTTTTTTCATGATTCATGAACAAAGGATGTTGGGGGTGGGTTGGGGAGTATTGCCTCTCACCATAGCATTAAACTAAATTTCACAACTTATGTGTCACTTATCCTTTACACTTCTAACATGAGTAGAGCCCAGATTATATGTGACCTAAAAACATCAAAATATTCATGTATATGCACTTAAAATGAATAACTATACCAGAGGTGGGCAAATGCGGCTCTGAGAGCCACATGCAGCTCTTTGTCGAGTTAAGTGTGGGTCTCATTAAAAATTAAATTAAATAGAAAATTAAAAAAAATTACTTAGGACTTGTGTAGAATATGTAACCATATTAAATTTGAATTCGTGTTTTTAATACTATTCAACTATGGTATAGCTCTTTGTAATATATGAAAAACTGGAATGCGGCTCTTATTGATTTCCTATGTGCCCATCCCTGAACTATACACTTAAATAATTTTTAACTTGCTTGAAAATCATATGCCCTGCATTTTAAAACAGTTTTATTATTAACTGCTAAGTAGAAATATTCGATATACGCAAAATGATATGCTTTATATGGCATAACTTTTATCAAGGCATATGACAATGTCTCTCAATATTCTGAATAGTTAAGCTTTTTCGTCTATCATTTAATAACACTTTTATGGCCAAAAAGGTATTCTCGAGACACAGGGCATTTACTGGATAGCATTTATAAAATTTTGCGGATTGTCTATTACTGATAGTTTATCCATGATGGGCTGACTATCACTCACATTCATCATTGACAGAATGACGTGGAATTTTACCCTACGTAAATGTCTGTTTTAATTTGATTTTGAGACAACTTCCAGTATAGCAGAATAGAACCAAACCATTGCTTTATCTAATAACGACTATAATTCGGCTATGACTAGATTTTTCACTCCCCCAAGACCCTTACTAAATGTGTACATTTACAAATTCCTTTGACTTTCTACTTAAATACAGAGTAAGAGGAAAGTTGAGCTTTAGCGCTGTCACGAAATTTTTATGATAAAGTAATAATAAAATGCTTAAAAAATGCATTTATTCTGGAAATTGACTGTTTTTATGCATTTACATACATTGACGTTAAAAGGACTAAAATATGAATATAATCAGGGCTCTACACATTAGCCTTTTTCCACAACACTATTTAATTTTTTTTCTTGTATCCTTTAGCATCTTGGTGCATACGTTCTTAATTCTCGTCCCTGAAAAGTATACCTTAAGTTGAGAAACATTGCTTTCGCAACCGACATTTAGATTTCACAGAAAATTGTAAATACTGGTGCAGTATTATTTAAGCTGGTTTTTCACAAAAAAAACCCAAAAAAACCACATAAACATAAGCTTCGGTAATGAAATTAAAGACTTCATAAGTTGGATTAAAATGCGAATAAATCTTTTTTATAGATTATCCCTTTATTAGTTTCTTCAATTAGATATAATGACGAGGACCCAGTCTGCATGAACTATTTGTTAAAATATTGATGCACTTTGATGAAAACAGTCTGTGTACAAAGAATCAGGCATCAAAATCTACACAAAACACTCACAGTGAATGTATGACATTGAATACTGGAAAAACATGGAATACAGTGATGGTCCGGGATCCTCCTTATACATAGGGAACCCTCCTGCAGTAAATGCGATTACAGCACACTCATGTGTGTGCATTAATATGCAGTTATATCAAATTGCAATCATTTGCATTCTTTCTTCTACATATAACTATACACTGACTTCCATGGTTATTGGATGGTTTTGCGTGGATGCAAGATTTTTTTGTCACAGAGCATAGTTTTGAAAATAAGAACTGGTTATCAACACTTTCTGCTATAAGCTAAAGACAGAGCACTTAAATTTTCAGCAAACTGATTAAAATTTGGGAAGCGCATCATTGGATAAATCCGTAAAAGAAGTATTTATTTAGAATAATGAATCATTTAAAAAAATATTGCTTTAAGAAAATCAAATTAACAAAATACTAAATTTTTACCACAGCTGGATGAGCAGCAGAATGGGAGTAATATGCTGTAGGTGAAACTGGTGGACTAGGATATGGCCAGTAAAAAACAGGCGAATAATAGGCAGCTGTAGGTAACCTGGGAGCTAAAGGAGCTACTGCTGCTGGCAGCATTTGAGGAGTCTGCACAAATGGAAAGGCACCATATGGAGGAGGCAACATCGCACCTGTTAAGAAAAAATCATTAAGAAAAACACAATGATAAAAATTGGGAAGCATATTGACACTTGTATGATATATTGTAAATAAAATGACAGGGCTCCCAGCCGACTTTTTACAATAAACTAGAAAAATAAGGACACTTTTCATGAAAAAAGGACCTAATACAATGATTTGCATATGACGTTTTTTAATAATTGTCACAAAATATAAAGAGTTCCTCGATATCCTTTTTCAGATTTTTTTTTTTTAAATATTGGTCCTTTTTCATAGGGAGCAATTATAAAAAATTATATTTTATACTATATCACCCCCATCCATAGGTATATGCAGAAAGTTAAGGGGGGTTATAGGCTCGATGAGGGGATTACAGAGATAAAATTCATATATTTCTATGTTACACACAATTTCATTGCAACGAGGGGGGGGGGTTACAACCCCATTAATACCCCATGTCCACACCCTTTAAAAAAGTGCTGATTTTATTTAAAGCAGAATTCAAGTACAGTCAAACCTCATTAAGACAAACACATTTAAGATGAATTTTCCGAATAAGACGAATTAATGCTAATACGAACAGATTTTCTGTTCCCTTGGTATTTGTTTTAACAAGGTTCAACTGTATTTATTATGCAACCTCAATGACTGCTTAAATTCGAAATAAAAAATAAAATCCAATTTAAAATTAAAAAAAAAAAGATGTGTATTTAAAAAATGGAAAAAATAATTAATTTTTCTAAAGTAACTGCATAATTCATGTGTTCGCTTCCATACTTTTAAAATTTCA
>QLNU02015360.1:306712482-306749811 GCA_006491805.2 Dysdera silvatica
AAAAATTATATTTTTATAAATAAATTTAGTTTATTTGGCGACGAAATTTTTTATTTATTTTCTATGTTTAATGAGGGAAGAGCTGTTAGACTGACTTTTTTCAGAATTTCAATTGAAGACAAAAGGTGTGAAGGGGCGCTTTCTCGGGGTGTGTGGATCGACGCAATTTTACGACACATAGATTGTGATTAAAAGAAAAGTAAAGTTTGCCGCTTTTTGCGTTCCTAAAAATTTGGCACCCTATCAACTTTCCCAACGTGCCCATTTATGAATACGATTCTGCCTTAGCGCAGTAGAAGCGGCCCCTACTAGTATCTGTTAATGGGCCCTGGTCCGACCCCACTCCCGCTGCACTATATATATTTCATAATTATGCGTGAAAAAAGATTTTATTCTACATGTATATATATATACACACACAAACAGTGCAAATCGTTTATAACGACTAACTGGATTTAATGATAAAATTAATATAACAAGCTGAATTTCTTATCCTTTCCTTTATTAACTATACCTTCCAGACCTAGAGTATATCTCTTCCCTCATTTGTTCCCCCTTCCTCTCCAATCTGTTGTTCAGCATCTGCTCCTCAAATAAAAAGAATAATTTCGTGGGGTAGGGGACAGGAGGGGCATTTATAATCAACTTATGCTGTTGTTATTATTATTGTCAAATAAAAAAAAACCCGACAATTTTCTATGAATAAATTAATTTTATTTGACGAAAATTTTTGAATTCTTTTTATTTATTTATTTATTTATTTGTTTTTTGGTTTTACGGCTCAAAGACTACAGTGGTCATGCTGCGCCGGGACCTACTGTTTTCCGAGGAATCCGAACCTCTTAAGGCCTAGGGAACCAAACCCCGGACTACAGTGAGCAGTGCGATCTTTATGAGATCTCTGAGTAAGCGTTCTTTTTGCACTGCTGGGAGTCGAACCCGGATTAGCCGCGCAATAGGAGAACGCGTTACCACACTGCGCCACCGCAGGGCCTGTGAATTCTGTTGGATACTGGAGGAGGGAGGGGGCAAGGGCAGACGCAGAACAAAATTTCAGGGAGGCGCAAAGCTCGAAAATTTCACTTGTAAATTTTGCTTTATTTTGAACTTGAAAATAATTATTTTTAATGTAAATTTATTATTCTCCGGGGAGTGCACACCCCTTTCTTGGGTTCGCCCTTGGGGGCGTGGTTGTTTCACACAATTTTTTAGAATTTCAGATTTAGAAAATAATGGTGGAGGGCGCCTTCTCGGGGAGAGCTGATCGACAGAATTTTACGGTAAATAAATTGCAATTAAAAAAACCCAAAAAAACTTCCGCCTTTTTCGCCCCTAGAAATTTAGTACCCTGGGCAAGTACAAAACGTACCCATTTATAAATACGATACTACTCGTACTGCTGGTATGTTTCAAGAAACAATGCAATATGCCCATGCCCGTATCTGGTGGGGATTTTAAGGACCGGTATCCCCCCACCCCCCCGAAATTAATTCTTAATGGGATTTGGCTATGACCTTGCATGATGTGATTGTATCGATACACGTTGTAAACATTTTTTACCCCCTCCCCTCCAAAATTAAGTCCTGGGTATGATATTGCATGTACCTGTCTTGCCTCTTGAATAACATTGTCATAAAATAACTGTTACGAAAGTAGCTCAATAACAAACAAAAAACTGGAATTTTCGCACTACGACAGGGATTCGACTGGCTGATGTGAAGTACTGAATAGTGAATGCGAGAGGAACGAACGGACTCCGTTTATATTTATCACTGCGCCTTCACTTTGGATGAACCATCGGGTCGAGGAATGACTCTTTCATCAAAAGTTAGTAGGGTGTCAACTTCTTTCATCATTCATCCTGGCTGAAACAAAATTGGAAGGCAATGTACACCTACCACGTTGAACGATTCTTCTAAGATGAACATCGAAAGTGACAAGTGTAAATGAACCTTATCGAATCTCCGCTGCTCATTCTCACATTTACAAATTTTATTTTGACTTTATTTCTTTTTTTTTGCTCGACTATGCCCGAACGGGGCCGTCGTGAATGTATGAAGCCTACTACTTCGTCTTGTGGAAGTTTGTGACGTCAGGGTTGTGGTCTGTTGCCTCGCGTTGGTGGCAGAAGTTTCGTGCAAGCACTACACGTTTTATCTGAGATTCAGTCGTAACAGCCATATGCAAATGAAGTAATTATTTTTTTAAAATTATGTAGTTTTAAGCCAGGCAGAATCACCATATTTGGATGTTGTTTGCTTTAGTCTTACAAACAAAATGTATCCTTATCCTATATTTCAAACGCTTCACCCTTTTAACTACCGAATGTCTGGGATGAGGAAAGGCTTGCCCAAGTAATGGGAAAAGTGAAACTGCGCGTTAACATGGCGAGTTATTCCAACGAAGAGTATTTGCAAGATGCTGTTATTATGTGGGAAACATGGTAGTTGTGTAAAAGAAGCTGCCCGACAACACAATGTACGTTTTCCTACTAGTTTGCATCCATCTCCGATGACCATTAATGTTGATAATCTATAAATTAAATCTCCTCATTTAAGCTGAACACAGTCATGAGCATATAAATGGAGATATTTATTATTATACTGCATGCTATTACACAGTGGCGTAAGAAAGAGAGGGGCTCAAGCACCCCCCCATTGGATAACAAATTACATTGTTATCCTGAAAGCCGAACCATTTGACCTTTTATTTATTTATTTAACTGCTTGAGGGCCCCCATACTTTTTTAAATGCTATACACCCCTGCTATTAGATATCGATTAAGAAAAGACATTGTAACACATACCTCCGGCCACGTTAACAAAGTCATCTCCAGTGGCTCTGTAAACTTCGATGTAGCGTTGTCCTATATGATGTTTATGACGTTTTAGAGCCATGTCTCTATGTTCTTCACTTTCAAATCGCACTAGGGCTTCGCCATTCCTTCGACCCTGTGGACTGAGGCACAGAGCTACACCACCCCTAGTGAGGAAGAACAAATGGAAAATCAAATTCGACACAAATACCGTAGAGTTTCTACGATTCAATTTTCACAAGTAATTAAGTTATTCGCGTTACTAATTCGTTAGTATTTAGTAACACAGAATTATTGACTATCCAGGAATCTTTTGGCTGTTTACTTAGTGTCATACCTTATATAAGGTCAATTGCAGATCATGAAACCTACCATAACGCCAAATCACATGATTTGTTAAAAAAAACTACTTGATTCTTCCGCAATATTTTTTTAATTGATACACCTCTGTATCTAATTGAAGTTTCTTGAATACGGCCTTCTTCGATTATCATTAACTTAATGGGCCTTCCAACATGAAAAGTTTTCCCACCCTTGCATTAGACGATAACGCATTTTTATACAATTCACGGAGTAAAACTTCGTTTTAAATTGTGCAATTTTTGCAGCAAACAGTAAGGCGATAAAAAAAAAATGAACTGAAAATAACGGATTAGCTGCTTTGCCTTGACGTATTACTACTACTACATGAGTGGAACGCAAGTTCAAATTAAGGATAGAAAGCATCCCTGATCTGAATTCCGTTGATCCGTCCCACGATTAAATACGACGAAAAATTGCAATGTTGGGACGTGGGCAAGTAATTATGATTACATTGTGTGCAATATTTCAAGATACATTTTTATGAATGCATTTGTTTTATTTGAAGATGATTTTTTTTTTTCGGATGTTTAGAGGTAAGACCGTTTCACGAAAATTTTCAGATTTCCGAATGAAGAAAAAATCTGGGGCTCTTTCTCGAGGTTGGATGTATTTTTATGACGCAAGGACAGAAAAAGTCATTCTGCGCCTTTCTCGAAGACAACGGTTCAATGGAATTCTATGATCGATAAATTGCGTTTTTTTTTTAATAATTAATCCGCAACCTTTTAAAATTTAGTGTTCTAGGTACTTGTCCAACGTGCCCATTTAAATATCTGTGTTTGATGTTACGTCAAAGAAAGTTTGGACAAGTTCAGTGTGCTGGAACCACCAATTGCCATCAGATGTGGCGATGAAAGCAAAAGAGAACGAAAACTAAAGAAGTGTCAAGAGAACCATATGGGTATTCCAAAGGAAGTGGTAAATTGCAGTACTTCACTGTTTGCTGACTTTATACGTCAGCAAACTGTATGAAGTACTTGCGAACAATTTTAGGTATAAATAAGCTTTATGTCGAACAAGAATATTGTGATTTGAGCAATAATTTAGGTATGAAGCCCAAGTAATCCTGCAAAACTAAGTCACAGTGTTCAAATTAAATATTAATATATTCTGTTACAAACACTGGAGTTATTGATTAAATACGATCAGTATTTAAATGTATATTTCATTTCCTTTTAGAAATTTTCTCTCCATATCCTTCTCACAATCAAAAACATTTAGAAAAAAAAAATTCAAATAGATAAGGACAAACGTATAACCAGCACACATTTACCGAGTTCCGGATATGGTCAGGAAAATATAAATTTTGTTTGGTATAATGATAAAGTATAAAGCATTCAATTCATTTTAATTATCATGATTTTTGAGCGTAAAATATAGCGAGTATTTTCTTTGCTCCTAAGCTCCTCATTATATCCGAGTCCTCTTATATAGGGACTCGCGCAATACACCTTGCCTTGGGCCTCGCAAACTCTAGGGCCGCCTCTGGTTGTAATTATTTTGCAATAGTTGAAAAAATATGTTTTTGAGAGGCTATGTTTTTACGTTTATACAATAAAACCTCCAAATAACGGTCACTCGCTGGACTCCGCAAAAGTGACCGTCCTTCGGATCTGGCTGTTATTTAGAAGTTCAGTACAAAAGAACAAAATAAATAAAATTAACAATAAAAAATTATAACCATTTCAAATACATTAATCCTCACCTATTTTAATTTATATTAAAAAAATCAGTGATGCGTAATTGTTTTGCTTTTTTATGGCAAACATTCTTTTATAAGGAAATAATGACATTTGTATTCAGTAGCGGCTCTAGACAAAAAAAAATTTAGGGCGGCACAAATCCCTGCCCATGTGCACGGGCGCCGCCCGTGCACATGAGCAGGGATTTGTTGTTTTTATTGTGTTTCACGTTCTTTACTAATTTGTTTATTGTTTATGGGAAAACTTAAGGAATGAATTTTGTTCAAAGACAAGGAATAAATTTGGAACAAAAATATGAAAGGAAAAAGTGAAGAGAAGCATATTCAGTGACTATGTTCTTCACAAAATCAAAATTAAAGAGATATATCCTTTTCTTAATAAAAAAGTTTTATTTACTACATATATCATATTATTATAAAAATTGTACACTATACAATTGCGTCTGAAACGTATCTGTAATACAGGAAGTGAACCTTAAATACAAATACAAGCGCTTTTGTTTTATGGATGACGTGCTGGTATATCAGGAAGTATCTATCGTTAAAAAGAACGTTGGCAGAAGGTAGAAAAAAGAAGGGGGGAAGGGTCTGTTAAGGACAGCACTAATTAATGTAGTCGCACGTCATTATATAGGTTCACCTTTTACTCATGAATGGACAACTAGCGAAAGTGAGTACACCCATCCGTCCACCATTTTTAAATTGATTAGTTGTAGTGAACACAGAATATTGGCTTCAAGACGACGTCGTATTTCTCAATAGGCTATACTAGGCTATAGACTAGAGCGACAAAATTTTGTGTATGAAGTCTGATAGAACAAAATCAATACCAGACGATGATATAATCAGATGTTTTGCCGAGAAGGAAGCTAGACGTCATGCTTTCCATTTAAATACCAGTGTTTGATAGGCCCTTGTATTTTTTGCTAAAATTAAAATTTATTTCAATAAAATTGAATTTGATTTATTATATATCAAAAAGGAATAATACTTCAATATAAGTTAATATTGTTTAATGTTTATGTTTCAGTTTATGAGTTTGTTTTTCAACATATTTATTGTCAACACGAAAATTTTTGGCATATATTGAATGTAACAATTTTTATGTTCCTACCACTGATTGGAGGGAGGTGGACAGGTAGGAAGGGGTGGCAAAAATAGCCTAGGGGCGGAAAAATGGTAAATTCGCCTATGCTTCAAGAATTATATTTCTTGAAGTACGTTTATTCCCATGCCGATATTTGGATCTTACAGATTATGTCACATATTACTTAATTTTATATATGCGTGATGGCATATTTTTACCATATGTGAGGGTATATCACAGGGGTTTCAGAATATTAGATGTAGCCTCATTGTAATTAACGTTTATTGCCAAGCAAATATTTAATATTTATTACCATTATCATTTGTGGTCAGTTCTTACTACATTATGATCAGTAGGTCAGATAGTTATAGTTGTTCCTTCCCCGACTCGATAATACAACGCATTGATTTTAGCACTCGCATTAATTTAATACTGAAGACCTCCCGCAAGTGTCCTAGAATTTAATTGTAAATTTATTGTAATTTATTGTAAATTTCTATTTACGCCATTTGCCGTAATTTATATTAGTGACTTCTGAGAAGTCTACCCCAGATTAACATGGTTTACTGCGATGCCAAATATATATATAAAACTTACTTCAATTTCATACAAATTTGTGAAGATGTTTTTCCATCCTTAACTGCAGTTCTTGTGTTGATTCACGAAAACAATGCTATAAGTACTTTTATTACAACCATTATGTATATTTTAGTATTAAAAAAATAAAGCATTTGATTTAATATTAAGGCATCCAGCAACGAACAGATATGCCAAAAATCTATTTCACTTCATAGTACAAGCGTACGCAGAAAGTTCATAAGAAGTGTTACAATTTCACTCCATATATTCATATGTATATATACAAAAATTTCATCGCAATGGGGGGCTACATCCCCCTACGTACGCCAGTGCTTCTAGCCTCGAAGTCTAGGAGAGTTTACAGCCCCCACTTCAGTGTTACGCACACAGCATTCATTTGTAATTTTAATTTTTCTAGGTTGGGGAGGGGGGGCTAAATTTTTTCTATGGGGACTAAAACACTCCTGTCCCCCCAGTTACGTGAATGGACGTAAATATTTAAAGGGTACTTCATTGCTGAAGGTTTGATTTTATCCATTTATGTTCATACGTATATATATATGAAAAAAACGAAAACTTACCTTACAATATTGAGGCCTCTGAAAAACTTTGCTATATCCTGGTCGGAGGATTGCCATGGTAAGCCTCTAGCCCGCACAACGGTATTGCTGTCGATTACTTCATTTCTCATGCTAAAAAGTACATCATAAATATACTAGTTGGATCAAATTTAGACAGTCAGACATTTATTGAACGCTAACATTTATCTTGTTAACTTTGCATTATCTAATAACGATGCCCTCTTGAATATGCGGCTGCTTCATATTAATTTAGACACAGAATTAATAAATTAAAATGTGGATAAATAAACCAGAAATTAATTAAATAAAACTGAAATTATCAAACATTTGAGAAGTGTATGCAGGATAGCGACATAATCCGAATTTAAAAAAAAAATATATATAAATCCGACATTTCCCCCAATTTCCAGAAAATATGATTAAAATTTCCCTGATTTTTTAATGGTTGCTCTTTGCATTAACTGGATGATGAAAAAGAAAGTTTTCTTAATTGTAAAAATTATACAGTATGGCTTACTTACAACGAGCTCGCGTGTAACGAGTTCTCGTATTTACGTGGAAAATATAGATTCAGTTTGTTATACGGTTAAAGTGCAATACATTTAATCGATTTCAGTGAGCAGAACTTTTGCGTTCCTGGATTAAACGAGGAAAGATGGCCTATCAGCTTGACGTAGAAAAGAAAACATTCGTCTGCATATCTCACAAAAATTTGATTAGAATTTCTTTTGCGGCATTAAGAACAAGCAAAAAGCCATCATAGCTAGACCAGCTTTTACAATTGCTTAAACAATTGGTTCTGCTGCTCAAAACGTCATTAACCAACTTCCGTAAGATAACTGAAAGTAAACATGTAAATTCACACAGCCCGACCCACGTAGAAGAAGTACACCCTGTAGCTTAAAGTTTTATACATAAGCCTGTGTGTATTTCTTAATATCCATTCCTTCACACACTAAAATTCACGTTGTTATATCAGTGGCGGATTTCTTAAGTATTGTGCGTTCGCGCAGACCTGACGCCTGATACCGTTAGCAGACGGGTTAGTCCATTGCAGTTTAGGGAAGGGCGTCTTGCCGAAACTGGTTTTTCGCGCGGGAAAAACCAGTTCCTCCAAGACGGCCTTCCCTAAACTGCAATGGACTAACCCGTCTGCTAACGGTATCACGCGTCAACTGAGCGCGAATGCACAGTAGGTAAACAAGGCATAGGTCTAGAATGGTGTTTCTCAACCACCGGGCTTTCTGGCATCAATTATACGCGAGTGATTCTCCTGGAATTTGTCACTTTAGTTTTCTAAGCAATTTTTATGAATAAATATTTTATCGTGGAAATACTCTGAGGAAAATAATAGTCGTGAATGCGTCTTAAAGCTCAGACACAACACGCCTAAATAACATCTGTGCAACAACCGCCAGTGATAAAGCCTTCTATTTTAAATATGCAAGTATTCACGAATGATCGAGAATTTTTAGACTTCAAATCGTTTAGCATTTAAGAAAGGGTACACAGCCCATTACAACCAGTTATAAAAAATACCCACAAGCTGATTACAATAATATGCGGTTCATTATCTGTTCTCAAAACGGAACGAAATAACATCCGTGTTGCAAATGCGAATGACAAATCAGCAAGGAAGTGTACCTGCAAAGAGCATATCGATACCCTTTATGATTATGCCATAATTATTCATATTTCGGATAGTTTGGTGTATGAATTGAAAAAAAAATGGAAAGGTATTTACGAGTACATATGGGCCCTCGGCTTATAAAAATGGGATTTAGCGGGCTGCGTCCTCAAAGGTTGAGACGCACTAGTTTAAATCAGCAAACTTTTTTTCCCGGGTACCCTTCCGTCCTGCCCCGAGTATGTTGGCGTACGTCCTAAGAAGAATATGGTATAAATGTATATATTTTCCGCGCCACAAAGCCGATGTTATTGTAAATAATATTTTTTATGTTAGGACGCGATCTAGCGTCATATAACAGTATAAGGAGTGAAGTGAGGTGAACGATATTTAGAAAGCAAATTGCCTCTTTCTATTTTGGAAAAAGGACAGGACTCCGAACTTCAAATTACAAAAGAGGGCAAAATGCTAACTCGTTCGCGCACTTCCAGAGGTACGCATATCCCAGTTTGAGAACCTCTGGTTTAGAGAATGGCGGCAGCTGAGGATACAAAATTATCAATTTTTATATGAAATTATTAGTTAAAGTATCCGTTTGAATAATTACGCAAAATGTCATCTTCATATATAAAATGTTAGGAGTGCGATATTCGTATTTTTTCCCAGAGTATTCCTTCCGTTATAAGGGAGAATAATAAGGGCGTCTATATAGTCTGTCTAGGGCTGGGAATTTCCTAAATTCGCCACTGGGTTATTTAATATGTTGTTCATTAAATTTAAGCGAATTCAAAGCCCTGTATTATCGTATGCATGTTACATATACATGTTATCTATACAGACTTTATTTTCCAAGTTTGAAACTTTAAATTCCAAACAGGATTTAGCGAGGGCCGGATACAGCGAGCATTTTCGTTGATCACAAGCTCGTTGTTATATACGCGTTCTGCTACTGTACATAAATTATGTGTGATTTTATTTTTTTTTACAAAATATGTATACTGCATTTACATCATCTTAGAACTAAGGGTCATATTATACATACCTTCTAACTTCAATGAAGAGTAAGTACAGTCGAACCTCGTTAAGACGAACACCAAGGGGAACAGAAAATCTGTTCATATTGGTAGTAATTCGCCTTTTCCAGAAAGCATAGTATGCTATACAATCTGACGGAACTTCAGAAAACGGTTCGTATTAAAAGTAATTCGTCTTAAAGAGGTTCAACTGTAGTATATTTATATTAGCCTTAATTTTTTATTCATTTAAAAAATAACCTATAGCACATATTTAGAATTCACAACATTTCAACCAAAATATTACATATTCACTAATAAAATATTAAGAATTTTATTATATTTGTAAACAGTTTACATTTGAATTAGGTAAACACAAGCAATAACGAGGAAAATTTCGAGAAAAGTGTTAATTAAGGGCGGTGGTCCTTTAACGGAGGCGGACGTTCAGAAAGGGCTTACTGTATATACTCATTTATTTGAGAAAACTAAAAAAAAATGTAAGTTTGAAGGAAAATTAGGCGTTCTCACCACTACCAGACTCAAAAATCAGCAACTCAAAATCGGCCGTTCAAGTAATTTTTACAACATAAACAATGGGAAACACACATACATAGGTAATTTTCCTTATTAAAAAAAATTATTTAATATTTTGGCACTTGCATACCTTAAATATTAAAGGCAAATAAATCGCGACTCTCAAGAGGAAAACATTGTATCAATTAAAAATAAATAGCAAATATGTTTATTTGCTCATAACTTATTTTAGTAAAATATAGCCTAATGAAAATATATAAATTTATACAGGATATATATTTTGCTGGTGAAATAAATTATAAATTTATTTCCTGGGTTACAGAGCTATAGTAAGTTCGCGAAAAATCGGCGGGTAGTACCCTTAGAATTCAAGGGAGCTGACGTCACAGACGGCTTGTTTCATTTCAGTAGAGGGAAGGGCGTCTTTGATAACTCGTTTATCGCGCGCGAAAAGCGAGTTATAAAAGACGCTCTACCCTCTACTGCAATGAAACAAGCCGTCTGTGACGTCATCTCTCTTGAATTCTAACGGCACTACCCTCCAATTTTTCGCGAACAAACTATACAATCAGGACAGTAGCTAGATAATCTTGCGCCTTTGGCAGAACCACTCAGATTGCGCCCTTTAGTTACAGACATGTATTCCCCAGCGAGTTATTTCAGCCGATTTTACGCCCTCCCATCGCCTGCACCCCTGGTGCGGGCCCCACTCGCCAACCCCTAGCTACGATGATGGCTACAACTTCATATATACATAAGAAATTTCATCGTAATGGGAGGATTACAAAACTCATCAACCCCCTACCTCCTGCGTACGTACCAGTAGCTAGGCATGTGGTAAGCAAAGGGTTCCCTGGGATAAAAGATTGAGCACCACTGGCTTAGATCGTACTTAATACGACGTTAAATGCTTCAACAATGTTCACAGCGTTTCTTTTATACACCAACTACTCATTCATTTTCATCGTGTTACAAATAAAGTAGTTTGAAATCATCGTGAACTTAGGGAATCAGATTAAACATTATTCAACGGAATACCAACAGAGGAACTTCAAACTCATCTTCACTTTATCCTCAGATTGACGATCCACTGTGGCTTAATGGTGTTTGTTAACCTCAAATGTGACATCCTTCAAATATACAACTGTCACTGGCATAACTAGAGGAAGCTCAACCCTCCCTTCAGAAAAACGAAAATTGCAAATGGGTGCCATGAGCAGAGTATTGCGGTGGGTGACTTGGCCATGCCTAGAAAAAAAAAATTAGCCTCTAGAAAAAACTTGGTCCTTTAGATCTTAAGGTTAATTAAGCTAATGGTAACTCTACTCATGGACCGAGGTAAAGTAGGGTTTAAATGACAAAACAATCCTCGCCTAAGCATAAAGCATTTTTAAAACTATAGTTTTTGCGGAAACATATCATTGAGTAATTTAAGTTTATGTGGAACATATTTCTTGTCCTTGTTAATTGCATAACATGGATATTCGTTCAACACGATTACAAAAGCAATTTTTTCCGCTTTGTATATGCTTTTAAATCGACTAGCTGGACTTCATAAACAGCTACATAACGAGCTCTGATGCGAATTATAATACCAGCGTATGGCGGCAGGAAGTAACAGATCCATGAAGACCACTGATCCGCCTTCTGCGCATGTGCGTGAACTTCGTAAGAAGAATGTCGCCCCTAGGTACTAGTAATGCCGAAATATACTATAAAGTAGCTAGATCTACTAGCATATAGCTGTTAGATAGCGGGAGTGGAAGGAGCTTCTCCTGTCGCGTTTCTGCGCTTGCGCGTGGACTTAATTTGTCAGTATTTCCTCTAAAATACCTCTTCTAAAACAGTTCCTTTAAAATACCTCCCCTAAAATACCTTTTCTAAAATACCTCCTCTACAATACTTCCTTTAAAATACGTCTTCTAAAACCCCTCGTCTAAAATAGCTTCTCTAAAATATTTCTTCTAAAATACCTCCTCTACAATACCTCTTCGAAAATAAGTCCTCTACAATACGTTCTCTAAAACACCTCCTCTACAATACCTTTTCTAAAATTCTTTTTCTAAAATACTTCTACAATACCTCCTCTAAAATACCTCTTTTAAAATACCTTCTCTACAATACCTTTTCTAAAATACTTCTAAAATACCTCCTCTAAAATACATCATTTGCAATACTTCCTCTAAAATACCTTCTCTACAATACCTTCTCTACAATACCTTCTCTACAATACCTTCTCTACAATACCGTCTCTAAAATACTTCTAAAACACCTCTACAATATGGCCTCTAAAATACTTTTTCTAAAATATCTCTTCCAAAATACCTCCTTTAAAATACTTCCTCACAATACCTCTTATAAAATACCTCCTCTAATCTATTTTCTTTTCTCGTCAGATGTTAGTTTTCTAACCAATAACCAGTGGCGGTTTTTAGGGGAAGGAAGGGAAGTGCCATTTCCCCAACATTTTTCATCGAATTCATTTCTCATATTAGTCTTCTTTTTTAGTATTTCATATGCGTACATTTCGATATTTTTACGTAAAATTCATTTTCTTATTATTATTTTATTTTTACGATTTATAAATTGCTAAAATAATTGCAAATATAAAAAAAAAATTATTTCGCAGTGATCGTTATTCAGTACACGGGAAATATCTAACAATATTTACGACTGTAGATGGCGGTAGCTAAGTAGAGAAGTCTTTGGCGAAAAATATCCCCACATATTCTGTAATCAAGGTGGTTGCCATGACAACACTGCCATTAGAAGCCGAAAAGCACTTGGACTCTCCAAATCTCTCTTTAAATCCAAAAAGTAGCTATCCCTCGCTTCCCGTTGCGAGCAGCGAACACAGAAAATTAACAGAGAGAGAGAGAGAGAGCTTTAGCGCCAAAAAGTCTAGCCAGTCGCACAGAAACTGCCGAATGTACATGAAGTCGTGCAATGATTTTGTTGATCATTTTGTTTTAGATTTTTCAGCTAAATGAATCCAATTAATGATATTGTGTGTAATTTATTGGAAATTAAGTTTTGCTGGTGGAAAAACGAAGACAAAAGGGACGTATCACGTCAAGCACGTACAACAGATTTATTGACGACTATAGCCAAAAAAGAATTTAAGAGCGGTAAGTCGTACAATATTAGTTTAAAAGGGTGTTGGTTTACTCAGCATAAATGGCCATGCAGTAGTCTAACCTTAAAAAGATTATTCTGCTGGCAGTGCTTGCTTTTTAGTAATAAACATTCTGTTCGGAATAAAGACGGATTCGCCGACTTATTAAACATAACACGAGCACTCCATAAGTACGATATTTCTTCTGAACATCTGAAGTATGAATTAATGCTAAAAAGTTTTTTAAAAAATCAGAACACGATTGCCGATGCCCTGAGGGAGAATGTTAGGCTTTTTAAAGTGCAGTTCAATGGAAGAGTTCGTTTGAATAGATTGTTTCTACAAACAGTGATTGATGCAGTAATACATTTGAACAAACAAAAAATGGTATTCCGGGGACATGATGAATGCAGTGACTCCATAAATCGTGGAAATTTCAAGAATGTTGATCTCAAAAAGCCCTTTAGAAATTCAAAATCATTACAAAAAGATTAAAAACGTCTTCACTGGTGACTCCAAAACTATTCAAAATGAAATGATTGAATGTCTTTCCGATTATTTAAATGATCACGTCAAAGACGAAATAAACGAGGTTAAATTTTTTTTCGATTCAAGTGGACGACACCACTGACATAAATCAAACTTTCCAGTGCTCCTTAATAATAAGAACTGTAAATTGTGAAGGCATATTAGTTGAGTGACTTTTGGGTTTCCATGATGTGAGCGAAGACAGAACGTCAGAAATGTTGTACAAAATGCTGGACCAAATTTTGGATCCTTTTAGTTATTGCCACAAATTAATAGGACAGTGTTACAATTAGGCCAATGTAATGTCTGAACACTTGAATGGACTCCGGAAAAAAGTAAAGGATAAAGTTCCTCAAGCGGTTTTTTTTTCTTGCAGCAAAGTTTTTCTAAAATTTCTAAGTGTCAAATATTTTTTGCAAGCCTCACTCAGTGGCATTTCTTCGCTTCTTCATCACTCGGTGAAGCGATCTTATGTTCTTACATCAAATTCCGAAAGACGCATACCAACCATAACACAAACTCGATGGTCCTTCAATTCGAAATTAGTGAATTTGGTCATCGAAGATTGGGATAAATTAAAAGAAGTATTCGAATCTATGACAAACAGCGAACATTCAGACAAAACAACAATTCAACTTGCAAAGGGGATTTTAAATGATATGAAAGATTTTGAATTTACGTTTTTTGTCAGTAATATTCAATGAAATTTTTGGACTTACTGATATATTATTCGAAATTCTTTAAAAAAATCACTTAATTTAAACTATTGAGTATCTCAAATAAAATACACTCATGAGCTATTAAGCCGTAAAAGGGAGGATGGTGTTTTTAAAACCATATTTGAAAACACGCTGAAAATCACAGGAATAGTCCAATCTAAATGGAAATATGCCGCTCTTTCACTATAAACTATTTCTCAAAATTATAAACAGCTATATTTTGAAATTTTAGACCACATGCTTACGGCAATAAACACAAGATTTCAAGATTGTGAAAAACTGCAATTTGTCTTGCCGATACAACGAAATTTGAACAATTTAATTTCCATTTTCCATCCCAAGTACTTGAAAATCTGCAAGAGTTATACAGCGATGTGTTTAAAAAAAACCAGCGCCTTAAAAATGAACCATGTCTTGTATATGCCCTTGTAAAATTCAGGAATATATCTATGCAAGAAGTTCTTCGAATGCTTTATGATAAAAAAATTTTCACAGAGGCTTATAATTCGTTTTCTCTCGTCTTAACAATTCCATCTACAAGTGTACCAGCGGAAATGAGTTTTTCTTGCCTTAAAAGAATAAAAACTTACTCAAGAAATACTAGTTTGCAAGAGAGACTTTATTCTTTAATGAATATTTCTATTCAAAAATACGTATTAGTGACGCTTATTAAGAAACAACCCTTTTACGATGACGTGTCAGACAGATTTTGCAGTATTAAAGGACAGAAGAATTAATTTAATTTACAGAAAACGGGTAAATCCCCATTAAATAATTTCCGAAACTGCGATCTTCTCATATCACTGACAGAGCCAGAATTTAATTTCGGGGGGGGTGATTCGGTAAGGCTCCTCTATTTTTCTAACCACGAGCCGCCGCTGTCAATAACTATTATCGGATGGAAACACTGTTAAGAA
This sequence comes from Dysdera silvatica, assembly GCA_006491805.2. Lineage (NCBI taxonomy): Eukaryota > Metazoa > Arthropoda > Arachnida > Araneae > Dysderidae > Dysdera > Dysdera silvatica. The sequence goes on from QLNU02015360.1 coordinate 306,728,066, forward strand.
TTTTTGCGCTATTATCGGATGGAAACACTGCTAAGAATTTTTGCGCTATTATCGGATGGAAACACTGTTAAGAATTTTTGCGCTATTATCGGATGGAAACACTGCTAAGAATTTGTGCGCTATTATCGGATGGAAACACTGCTAAGAATTTGTGCGCCTCTAAGAATTTTTGCGCTATTATCGGATGGAAACACTGATAAGAATTTTTGCGAAGTCCACGAGCATGCGCAGAAGGCGGATCAGTGGTCTTATAGGTCTGACACTTCCTGCCGCCATAGTCTTGTAATTATAATAAATATAAGTTTGTGCTTATGGTAATTAGAACATGCCAAAGTGTTTTATGACAAAACTAGTATACGCACATACACATACATACAGTCCATATTTTCACCACCAGGGGAAATTAAGGCACTTTATGAGTTAATAATTGTTCCAGGGCATGCTCACATAATGTGTACACTCTAAGTCAATTATGTATTGATTATGCATTGTAATATGTTTATCTTTAATTCGATTAGGAAACGAATGTTTCCGTGATAGACGCATTTATGTAAGTACCCAACAGCCAGAAATTACAGGAATTCAAATACGGGGAACGTCGGTCTCAAGAAATTTGAAAACCTCTAGAAATAAGGCGATTATCACCAAAGGTGCTAAAAGGGAGCTTTTTAACGGGCAGAGCGATATGTGGTAATGCACTGGCTACGTAGGGGGGTGTTGATGGGGATTGTAACCCCATTTAAATGAAATTTTGTATATTTAACATAGGAATATATGAGTTGTAGCTCTGTAATCCTCCTTATGAACTTTCTGTGTACGCCTATGTGGGAATGTTCAAGTATTACGTAAGTACCTTGGGGTTGGGGGGTTGTCGTTGCGCTTATTTTCCTATGTTAGCCAATGTTAATTTTTGCTTAATAAGGGTGGGGGTTGAAATGGCCAAAATATTGCTTACGTAATACTTGAATTTCCCTGTGGTAATGCTCACCACAAACATGTTCGCGGACTGAAGCGAAGGCAAGCATATCAAGGCGTACTGATACTATTCCATGTGTAATGCTATGTGAAATCACTAACTTAGAGGGCCCACATGTTGAGCAAGTTATTATTCCAAAAAATGCCTTACATTTTCGTAGTGATGAAAGTGTAAACTATACAACATTTTGTCTTAAAATAGTTTTGCATGTTCTAATTAGCACAAATTCCAAATTTCACTATATAATACAAATACCAAATTTTACTATAGAATTCGCCCTAGTGCTCGCTATATGGGGTTACTATTAAAGTTTCAATTCATTCTTTCTCATTTTAAAAAAACGATTAGGATCTGTTCTTACTGGTTAATATTTAGAATCAGCATTTGTGCCTTGTGTTTATTTTTCTATAATGACGATCATTGAAAATATGAGAAAAAAGTTAAATATTGCATTTTATTTTTATATAATCAAGGAATATTTCTCTTTATTCACATACGATATTATCTTTCCCCATTAAAAATTTTAAGCTGAGAAAAATGACGTTTATTTAAAAAAAATTTGAGACGAATACTTTTACCTAAAAAAGGCCTTTTCTTATTCTCTCTCTCCTTTTTTTAATATACAAATCGAGATATTAAATCGGGATTAACGTTTAGGTAAATAGGGACCTATGTGCATGGATCTAACCGAAATTATAAATCTCACCATGAAGAAAAATTCTCCATACTGTTAAACACTACTTGATGATTTTTGATTTTGTTGTGAACAAAGATTAGCACGAAATACATCCACAATACCTTTTAGCAAATATTCTCGCAGGTTTGACGGTCCATTAGCGCGCAGTTCAAAAATCTTCAAAATATTTTTCTTTCCACGAATCTTTCAAGTAAAACCTTTTAAACTCATCGTGTGAAACCGAAAGTGATGTGTCAGTCAACATTCGAAAGTGAAAACAGCATGAAAGCGTTAAATTAGAACCCCTAGATGGTCGAACAGATCCGGATTCGGACCAAGTACTTGCGGCTGAAGTTCAAAACTATACTACAGTTTACTTGTTTCTTTTCTTATTCAGCAGTTGACAAAAGACCGGTTTCGTAGAGACGTAGTTATTTGTAGGCTTAGGTCATCACACTTCTGTTTTGGTTCACTACTCTCTTGAGACACACACACATACAAAAGAAAAAGAAAAGTTTCAGCACTAAACTTTCTCAAACTGGAAGTGGCATCAGGACAACTGTGTATACATTTTGATAAAAAGCGAATTCATTTCTTTGTTTTAACTTTGATCCTTATTAAATGCGTAATCTTGTTCCCCTTGAAGATAGCTGTTGAAGCCGATATAGCGTGGCGCATTTGGAAATATTCCTTCTTCAAGGTCAAGTTTAGCAGACGAAGACACACCCATTCTTTGAGTTTCAAACTGTCAGCATTCTTCCTAGAGCTTTCACCTTTTAAAAGATAATACCGTAACGATGCTAATGAACAAATCTTTTCATAAACTGTGTGCGTGTGTGATTCCATAATTCAACATCCAAAATGGGGCAAACGAGTGATGTCTTGCACGTTTTTTTCATTAGACTGTTAAATATATATACACACGGTTCACTACATACGTATTTTTATTTTACAGGAAGGGGCAAATGCCCTGCCTTGAACCCTCCACCCACGTATGATGATCACATACGAGTGTACAAGTTAATCCTTATCAGGGCCTGATCACCGCAAAGGCGTTCAAAGCCCGGGGTTTGGGCCCCGCAACTTTAGGGACCCACAAAAAAGCCAACATGTTATTTCAGTTTTATATATCTATTTTTTTTTTACTTTTACCAAATCTTTCCCTTAAAAAAGAAAAAAATAATAATAAAAAAAATTGCAGCGTAGTAGAGTATGGTATTACCTCCGAATAATGGACACCCACGGAACAAGACACTTTGTCCCTTAGATATAGGTGTCCCTTCTTTGGAGGTATAGTTTGTCATAGACAAGTTGTTTCATTGTAATAGAGGGCAGAAGCGTCTTCCATAATTCATTTTTCGTGCCCGAAAAACGAGTTACGGAAGATGCTCTACCCTCTACTGTAATGAATCAACCCGTTTGTGACGTCAGCTCCCTTGATCTAACGGAACCTTGGCGCCAATTTTCCGCGAACGAACTATACATGTGTTAATGTATACATATACTACGGATCAGAGTAATCATCCCTTATTTGGAGGAATCCCTTACAAGAGGTAACACTGTATTTACCTATCCAACTTATGATGGGACCAATTCTGCAATGTCCCCCAGAAATGAGCTCATCTTGCAACTCATGGCATTTCCAAATTTTCGTGAGGACAAGAGCCCCAAATATGTGCCTAGCCTAGAGCCCCGCAAAGGCGTGATCGGGGCCCTGATCCTTATTATTTATGAATAGTGTTAAATTAAAGTGCAATAACTTAGAACAATAACAAGAAAAATCCCATTTTAAAAATAATATTTTTTATTTACAAATTATTATTTTTTCTAAATTATATTAGTTTCTATATTTTATTTCTAAATTAGGGGAAATTATATAAAATCACATTTTGTGTATTTAAGTAATATTTTTCAGCATTAATTTATCATCTTTCGAAGTTTTGAGAGACCAAACTGAAATTAAAAATTTCGTTGATCTTTTTACATACAGTAAAACCTCCCTTCGACCACTGTCGGTTCCGTGAGAGACATGGTCTCTGAATGGAGGTAAATTTAGCATTGGGTCTATGGGGTGGGTAATCCGTTTCCAGCAGAAACAGTGGTCGTTAAGGGAGGTGGCCGCTAAAAGAGGTTTTACTGTATATATAAATTTGCTGATCTTTAAAATCTACAGGTGGCACTTGAAAAAATTGTAGCGGCACTGGAATCGGGAAGTGTATGAGCACTGTGACGTTATATTTTTACGTCATGGGGAAAGTATCTTTACCTTAACCTTTTCTGGTTAAGGGTAGATAAGTTGTAATTTATAGTTAACGTTAGAGAAATAGGTTTTTGGTTGTTAGCCGAATGTAAGCGTTACCGTAGTAAATGTAACAGTAAAATAAACAGTAAATGTAATCATCGATCTGTGTTGCGATGCTGCTGTTATGCTTCTACGTAGTTATGTGGAAACCTCTTCTGAAGGACGGTAACTATTTTATATTCGGATGTTTTACTTTTTAATTCTAACTCTGGTGCAATACAATAGACTAGTCATATATCAACGTTATATAATTAATAAACAAGTTATTACGTTATCATACTTCAGAACTTTATTTCGTGCGCTACATGCTTATACGATAACGAAGTGGAAAACTAATAAGAGGGTATTAATCCTTGCGTCATAACGTCGAAGAAAACCTTAATTGGAGTCAGAAAGGTAAAACGGAGAAAATAACACTGTAGTGACTCTCCGCCCTGCTAAAAGGGAACAGCAGTGTTATTGTTGCACTACAAGTGAAAACAATAAACGTAGTTACCACAAATAATTAGAAAATCGTTTATTTCCTTCTTTTAAAGAAAATTTCCAGCCCACTTTTCTTAAGGGGACTTACACATATTTATTATTTACAAAATATCGTTTAAAATATGTTTACGTTTTCAAATTCCAGTTGTATGTTATCATTTTTAACAATCGGAAAATTGCTGCTGTTGACTCTAAATTAACGGCAAAGCTAAAAGAGATTTTTTGAAGTGACCATACAACAGGTTATGCTCATCAACGAACTGCAGAGAAGCGTAAAACCTAACCTCCCCTCAATCGGACAAAGGATAAGATAGCTAACGAATTGGTTTTTGGGTGATTATATCAGGATTTGCCGTTACAGTAGCGGAATCGATATTTTTCTTTGTTGATATGTTGCCTGTTGTTGGTGATACTGAAAAGGCAGGAAATACGTAATTGCCCTACAAAAGGGGAGGCCTTGCTCTCAGTTTTCAGTAAGTTTCTGCATATCGCAAAGAGCTAGCAAGTTTGCTTTAAATTAAGAAATTTAAAAACTAAAACCTGCACTCGAGTATATCGAGAAGTTTTTGTAGCGTATATACGTGACTCATTGCACAGTTTTAAAGCACCAATTGACCCGGAACAAAATGCGGTTTTCGCATTAGAAACACGATGCACAAATAATAGAATTTCTTCTAATCCAAAGTAAACCAGAAAACTAAAACCGAAATACGTATTTCGAGCTATTTTATATAGACACTTACCAGATGCCAGGTTCTAGATGGGAGTTGATCATTTCTGGACATTCAAATACGTGACCTGAAATGAAAAAAAGAGATGGTAATCCAACCATACATATTTCATAATGGGAAATATATTTTTGACATTTATAATATTCATAATTCAAAATAAGAGTGAACATAAGAATTGACAATCTGAGTTCTATTACTAATCTGGTTTTGAACTACGCAAGTTGCAAAGAATATTGCAGAGAAGTATCAAAATCAGAGGCGGTCTAAGGATTTGCGAGTTCTCAAAGAAAGAAGTGATACGCGAGGTGCCTATATTTGAGTTCCTTTGAATAGATTTTTTCATGGAAGGTGGGCAGGGAAAGCAAATTAAAAATTAAATGAAACTCGTTTAAATAATCACGCTATAATCAATTGATCAGTAGCTGGTGTGCGCGCATTAGATATTATAATATTTAAATTGAACACATTAAAACTTGCTTTTGAAAATACACTTGAGTGTCGTCAAATAAATTAATATATTTATACCCGAACAACAATGACTGAAAATAGGATGATCTTGAAATGAAGATCCTCAGTATACATTAGTTTGGTTTTAGCTTATTTACGGCCGAAGATTAATCCGGGTTATTTGCAAAGTTGGTCGAATGTAAGGCCCGAGTCGTTTCACCTGCTTACATTCATTTCTCACTCACACACACACACATACATATGTGTGTGTGTATATATATATGTATATACACACACATACATACATATGTATGTGTGTGTATATTAGGAATTAGAAGAGGAACTTGAAAAGATCAATTGGGACATTATAGGACTCAGTGAAGTCAGAAGAAAAGGTGAAGAATTGGTGGAACTTAAAAGCGGACATTTGTTTTATTATAGAGGAACGGAAACTGGAAGAACAAGTGGTGTTGGCTTCTTAATCAACAAAAGAATTAAAGATTGTCTTCTGAAGCAGAAATACATCAGATCGAGCAGCGAGGCTCGTTGTTCAACTAACCCAGCGATACCAACTTCAGATAGTACAGATATATGCACCAACATCAAGCCATACCGACGAAGATGTTGAAGAATTTTATGAAGAAATCAAACAGTTACACACCAAAGGGAAACAACACATCAAGCTCATCATGGGAGATTTTAATGCAAGAATTGGACAACAGGAACAAGGAGAGACATCGGTTGGTAAATACGGATACGGGGAAAGGAATGAACGTGGCGATCAACTCATAGAATTTGCCGAAGCTGAAAATCTTAGCATCATGAATTCATTTTTTAAGAAGAAACTACAAAGAAAATGGACATGGAAACACCCCAATGGAGGAACCAGCGAAATTGACTATATACTGGCAAACAAGAAATCAATTATTGAAGATTGCAGCGTACTGAACAGATTTAATACTGGAAGTGATCATCGAATGGTGAGATGTAAAATGCACTTAAATACTAAACTAGAAAGGCAGAAGCTCATTAGGAAACAAGTATGTAAGAGGGTGGATTTAAAGAAATTAAAAGAAAATACCGAGGCATTCAAGTTGGAATTAAAAAATCGCTTTTCTGCACTGGAAGGACTTATTGAAGAAGTTGACATCTCAGAAGCAAATGAAAACATTGTTAAGACAATAATTGAAACTGCTGGGGAAATTGGTGGTGTAATATGTAAAAAGCAGAATAGCAAATTATCTGAGAAGACGAAACAGCTCATGAAAAGGCGAAGAGATATGAAGGTGGACAATCAAAATACCAGTTGCAAGGACTATATGCAACTTTGCAAAACTTCGCAAAACATGAAAGAAGATATAAGAAAATCTGATTGTGAGTTAGTAATAAGGAAGGCCATTGAAAGGCAACAAGAGCCTTAGGGGTTGCTAAAGGAGCCGTCTTATTGAAGAACACATCATTGCATTAAAAGGAGAGGATGGCACCGTAACAAGAAATAGGGAAGAAATACTTAGAAGAGTTGAAGAATTCTACAAAAATCTATACGAAAGTAACAGTGAATTAAACGAAGACATTGAAATAGTCGAAGGAACAGCTCCTAAAATCTTAAAAGAAGAAGTTTCATTTGCAATAAAAAGCATGAAGAAAGGAAGAGCCCCTGGTGATGATGGTATTACATTAGATATCCTAAAAGAAGCTGGAGAATATGTAGAAGACATACTTGCAAAATTCTTTACCAAATGTCTTAACAGCGGTAACATACCAAACCAATGGGATTCTGCAACAGTAATTCTTTTGCATAAAAAAGGTGATAAAGAGGATTTGAAAAATTACCGACCAATTAGCTTGTTACCTGCTATTTATAAAATCTTCACAAAAGTGCTAACACATCGCCTGCAGAAAAAATTAGATGCAGCTCAACCAAGAGAACAAGCTGGATTTCGAAGTGGATTCAGTACAGTGGACCATATTCAAGTATTAAGAGAATTAATTGAAAGAACACATGAATATGAACTTCCATTGTGTGTTGCATTTATTGACTATGAGAAGGCCTTTGACTCTATAAAAACATCAGCAGTCATCAACTCTTTAAGATCAACAGACATTGAGGATGTGTACATTGACATGGTGAAACGTGTGTATAAAAATGCAAGTGCAAAATTTCGGTTACATAAAGATACCAAAACTATCAAACTTGGCAAAGGGGTGAGGCAGGGAGATACCATTTCTCCAAAACTTTTTACTTCAGCTTTACAGATGATTTTTCAGCTGATAAATTGGAATAACAAGGGAATAAAAATAAATGGTGAATATTTAAATCATCTGCGGTTTGCTGATGACATTGTTATTTTTTCAACGGACCCATTAGAACTCCAAGACATGGTACAAGAGCTCTCAACTAGAAGTGAAGAAGTTGGACTCAAGATGAACCTACAAAAAACTAAGATCATGTTCAATAATTTTGTAGAGGAAACAAAAATACAAGTTGACAACACTGAGCTAGAAATTGCTGATTCATATATTTACCTTGGCCAGCTGATTTCAATGGATGGCAACATTATGAAAGAACTCAACAGACGTATTAAACTTGGCTGGAGTGCATTTGGAAGAAACAGTTTTATCCTGAAGGGGAAATTGCCTTTATGTCTAAAAAGAAAAGTCTTCAACCAGTGTGTATTGCCAGTCCTCTCTTATGGATCAGAGACATGGAGTCTAACAGTTGGAGCAATACGAAAGTTACAGACAACGCAAAGGAGCATGGAGAGGTGCATGCTTGGAATAACTAGGAGAGATCGAAAAAGAAACACTTGGGTGAGAGAGCAAACTAGAGTAGAGGACATCATTGTTAAAGTAAAAGGACTGAAATGGCGATGGGCTGGGCATATTGCAAGAAGAACTGATCAACGATGGACAACAGAAATTCTGAACTGGATTCCAAGAGACCACCGAAGACCTAGAAAACGTCCTCAAACTAGATGGGTGGATGAAATAAGAAAAGAGGTTGGGGTGACGTGGAAACGAATGGCCCAGGATAGACTTGTGTGGAAAGCATTTGGAGAGACCTTCATCCAGCAGTGGATAGATAATGGTTGAATATGATGATGATGATGATGATATATATATATATATATATATATATATAGTAAATTTATAATAAGGAAAGTAGAAAATACAACAAATTAAAAAAATATATATCACTCAAAAGAAATTAAAACAAAGTAGATGGAAAGAAACATAAGCAATTCATAAAAGGTGACTGCGCAAAAGCTGCAATTGCATTTTTTATGATGAAAATATCAATTTTCTGAAATGTACGAAAAATTATGTAGAAACGAAATGACGAGAAGTTGATAGAAACGGAAATATAAGAAACAAAGCAAAAAAAAAAAATTAAAAATTAAAATACGTACAGAACATCGGTAAATCAAAATAAAAAACATTACCAATAAGCTTAGCAACTTCACAGGATACATAAAAACACGGTAAATAATTAAAAACAACCATCTAAGATGAGGAACGAAGTGAGTTTGAAGAAAATAGTATAATAAATGGAAAAAGGACACGTGTAGGAACTTTTTCAAGGGAGGCTCCAAATACGTGGGCCCTAAGGAAAGGAATGGAATGTTTCTGTATGGAAATTAGCCTAAGCTAAATGAATTCCATGCCCCCTGACATTCCAAGCAAAAACCGAGAAGAATTCAAATGAATAAAATTTATGAAAATGAGAAAAATTAAAAGGAGTTTAGGATGCGGATGGACTTACGATACAGCTAACAAGGTGCGAAAAAATTAAGCCTGAAAAGAGGAGAGCGGAAGGGAGGGCAGCAGAGTTACCAGTTTATAGCTAAGGAAGCCAAAAGCGTTAGGAAAGCCTCCAAAATGGACAGATTTCAGAGCAATATCTTTGTTGTTTTGAACTTATTAAAAAAACAAGCAATAAAACGTTATGCTGTCCAGCTTAGTCTAATGTCAGCATCAAAGTTCAAGGCAATATTATTATTTCTCAATTAAAAAGAACCCACAGAATTTGCCTTGAAGACTCAAGCCTTTTAGAAGCTATTAAATTGCTCGAATGCAGACTGAAAGGCAATCTAATACCGGAACGTTTTATAACATCCACATAAATGTGCAAATACATCGTTTGCGGAAAAAATTAGATACAGTTAATTAACAAAGCAAGCTAAATTTCGAAATGGTTATAGTACAGTAGCCCATATTTAAGTATTAAAAGAATATATGGATATAAGAAACGTTTACATGATAATGTTTATATTTTTACTGTATATTAAATAGAACAATTATGCTTTCAGTGAATCGGTCGTAAAGCTTTTCGTAAATCAGCGAACTGGTAGTTTAAATTTTGACAATCACTATTACACTTACACAATTGTTCAACGTAATCGTATATGTCCACACGAAAAAATTTCTAATGCATGAATCTTTATTAACATTTAAAATTTTGCTCGACACCCATCATAATATAAGGCTCCTGGTGAAACAAGGCCTTAAAGCGGTCGCCTAACCCGCCTTACCCAAAAGCCGCCTCCGATCAAAATTCAAGATAAATCTGAAGTTTTAAACAAAACTAACATATTTTAAGCGAAGTTTCTTCAATGATATTTTTAAAATGTATCATTACATTGAAAATCAGCAAGCAAAAAAGATGTTTGTTCCGAGAGGCAGTAAAACAAAAGGAAAAACATTTTTTTTTTGGTAAGAAATGCACATTCAGGGTTGAGGACCTTTAGAAAATCACTACTTTCTGTAAGATTCACAAATTGTACGCGCTATTCCTCAAAGGCGAAAATTATATATATCCCGTTCTCAAACCAGTCAAGAAAGGAAAAAAAATACGAGCAAGCCTAAGGAACACAAATTACATGTCTCTTCTGAAAATACCAAGTCAGCCTCTCTCTATATGAATAATATTACAGGTTTTCTACTAAACAATGTAAAAAAAGTGGATCTTTCGTCATATCCCCCAAAGGCAAGAATAACAAATATATACATTATTATATTCTTCCTCTTTTATGACACGAAACAATGTAAGTATAAAAGTTTTAGCACAAATTGAGAGTCAAAATATCGAAATTTCAAACTTCCACAAATTTTAAATATAAGTATTAAACAAAATCTTGCAGTTTGAGATTCCTCTATTAAAAAGAATTTTAAAATCGAAGGTGGCGTGGAGGGGGGTTTTTCAAGATGGTTGATTGTTAGGTTTAAATTCAAAAATGTTCAACAAATATTATTTGAAATAGGACTAGCAACGTAATTTCAAAATAACAATATATAAGCAAACAAAGACAAGATTCTTGAATAAATCGAAACTTTACTTCGTTGGTTGTATTTTAATGGCGCAAGGGTAATTCTGCGCCTAACAAGGTGAACTTTACTTACGAAGACAATGGAAATTATTAGGAAAAGCACACCGAAGTGTAACGAAAAAACACATCTCGCAGACAAATCAAAATCACAAACGTTTTGAATGCATATACTTTGTAGCTTCAGAGTTTTTCTGAATTAAATACCTTATTCTGAATTTCGGTTCGAAACTCCAAGTGCATTTAAAATCTGAATTATTTTCAGAAAATAATAATCGCTAGGAGACTAGAGGTTAGTCACGTGCTTGGCAAACTCCACATGTAGGTTTACTACTGGTACTTTTGGGTAATTATTTTTCTGGAGTAAGTTGAGTAGGTTTGGTTAAGTTGTTTACCTTTTAATCTTTTATCTTCTGAGCTAAGAGTATTGCGTTGTAGGTTTTTTGTTATAATTTTATGACTGGGGGTAATTTTGTCCACAAAAATTATCAAAAAAGAAAAAAGGCCTTCAACAGGCTCCAAGAGTGTTGAAGTATCGAAATAAAACAAACAATAGCGCCATTACGGAGAAAGATCAGCAGTTAAAACGTTAGTTTTTTACTTGCTGGCGTTTTATGGCTCAAGGACAAGTTAGGCGCCAGAACACTGCGCCAGGACTTATTTTTTGGAGGGACCGAAACCCCAGACTATGAAACAATGGGAAATGGCAAGCGTGCTATAGCATCACCGGAAGCCAAATTCGGGATTTCGTGGCGGTAGAGAACCGCAATACCATGACGCCACCAGGACTGGTATTAGGTTGAAAGAACTAACGAAAGAAATGGAGACAAGGTGGGAAATGTAAGTTGGAAGAAAAAACCACATTAAGTGAAATATTAATAGAATATTAAATAGGTTGTATCAAGGTCCAGAAAGTTGTTGGTGGTACAAGAACAGCATATTGTTTGAGTTTCATGGCGCAAGGAGAGTAAGGGTCATGTTGCGCCTGGACCTACAGTTTCCGAGGAGTCCGAACTATTTATAGCATAGGGTAGGGGTGGAGAACCTGCAGCCTTTTGGACCAGTAAGTGCGGCCTTTTGGATGAATTCGAATTTTGCAAACCAAATCCTTTTATTTTTATTAACCCTTTCGCTCCGGGAAGGCTACCGCGCAACGAACAATGCGAATGTTAGACGACTCGTCAGACAAATCATAGACTTAACTCGTTCATAAAAAAGCGGATCAAAAGACAAACCATAAAAATGAACGGTAAGTAGAAATCTCGATTTTTGTGAACGGTCATTCTCCGTCAATAATTCTGGTTTTGTTTTGTACGTGTTTGAAATAACACAATTCTTAAATAAACAGCAACACCTTTTGAATTTCCCTTTTTTTTAATTAATTGAATATAAACATTTTTTCGACTATGGATATTTAAAATGTGTAAGTATTGATATTATAATTGAATTTTAAACTACAAAATGCGTAAAATAAACAACACCAAACTTTCACTTTATTGTGAGCAAAAATTAAGCTTTAACCTTCAATTGCAAGAAATATGTCGATAGAGACGCCCGTGTAGTGTGGGCTTGAATGGGACAGCTTTGACCCACTTCTGTGTGGGAATAATCCTAATTGGCCGGCATACTGTTGTAGTTTTTAAATGTTTTTTAAATTTGTTCAAGTTAGTGGTTTGAAGCCAATTGGTTGTCATCACTGAATGCAATATACATTTTGAAATTTACACAACTATATAAAATGTATTTATGACTTGCTGAACTTTTTTTGCAATTTTACTTTTTTATATAGTTTTAAAAATTGCATGTTCTGTAGTTTCTAAACGACATAGAATTGTTCTGTAAAGCATTTTATTGAGTCAAAGTTCAATGAAAGTAAAAAGATAATCGTAATTTATGCCAGTTAAAAATAAGTAAAATAGTGTTTGAAACGTACCATTTTAGATATTCCACGAACCCTGTTAGATTTAAATAAATAGAGTAAAATTTATGAAAAGTGATAAAACATTCTAAAGATTAAGCGAATGAAATTTATTACAGTAAAGAAAAAAATTTCCATCCTTTTCATTCTTAACCGAAATTAATCATTTTTTGTATGATAAATTTCAAAACAGAGAATACAAAGGTATACATTACAGGCCTGAAAAATATTATTTTCAACAAAATGTCGAAGTTAAAATATGATCGAATTAGCTAGTACATACATTAAAATCTCTGGGCGCTTTAATATGACATCGAATTCTGAGTCGTTAGTAACGTATAGAAAGCAAGTTTAACCTGACCTTTAGGTATATTAGTAGCATAGAGAACGTAACCGTTTCCAACGTTCCAAGACATCTGTAGTAGCACAAAAGTATTGATACTTACCATATATTAAAGATTTAATTTCAATGAAATTTTACAATTAATTGTATGGAAATATGAATTAAGTGTATATCTGACATATAAAGAATATATTTTATAGTTTAGTTGAAAACTTCGATGAGAAGCGAAATTCGGTACTATATTTTTAATTTCATAAAATTAATTTAAAACAAACTTAATGCAATATAATAAAGGCATAAATTTCATGAATTAGCGTAAAAGCGCAATGAAACACCATGTGTACACACATTATTATAGAGAAACTAATTCAAAAGAGCACATCTAAAAAATGCACTGACCTTAAAAGAATCGTTCGCAAAAATAACGACTTTGCTCATCCTAACAGAAAACGCCCGACACCTTTGACCTAACCTGCCAGCACGTCAGCAGCAGTGAAAGGGTTAATATTTTTCTCATCCTATTTTTCATTTATTTACTTTATTGTAAATATTTTAAATGAACATATTTGATAACATATAAAATTCAAAAGATAAAAGTATCATCTTTGTGTATACCCGATGCATAAAAAATATACATATATATATTATGTATTGCTTTCTCTCAGGCCGGAGTGCATTAGAAAACGAACATGAACACTTTTACCGAAAGCATTGAACGAGTATATACTGAAAAAATAACACTAAGTATACAATTGGCCATTTCGGTTAAACGGAGTTCGATTAATCGGGGTTCTGCTATACATCTAACCAGTGGCGCAAGAAAGCGGGTTCAAGCCCCCGCATTGGGCAGCAAAATAGATTGATCCGTTTAATGCCAAATCACAGGACCTGTTAAAAAATTACTTGAGTCCCCTATAATTTTTGAATTGCTACGCCCCTGTATTGAATTGGAATTTCTTGTGAATGCGGCCTTCTTTGATAACTTAATGCAGCCTTCCAACATGAAAAGGTTCCCCACCCCTGGCCTGCGGAACTAGCCTCTCGGACTACAGTGAACAGTTAGTCGATAAGCTCTTTTGAGCACTGTTGGTAGTTGAATCCGAGAAAACGGCGTGTAAGACACAAATGTGTTACCACTTCGGTGCCCAGAATAGTGTGTGTATATGTATATACATATATACAGGGTGTACAGAATCGACCGTTCAATCTCCTCACAGCTGTATTCCTTGCAAAATTCTACGCAAAAAGTTGGAGAGCGAAAATTCTCAAAAATGCATAATTAAAAAGTTATGAACGATTAAAGAGCTAATAGCCTTACAATTGCACCACCCACTTTTAGGACTTGGTCATTTATGCATGGACGGCGTAAAGCCGTCCTAATTTTTAAAGCTTACAAGGGGAACCCACAGTGAGTGCCGCGTCGATTTGGATGAAATTTTTTTTGACGAAAGTAGAGCCAAAATAAGGAAATGCGTGTCTCGGCATTTGTGCCAATGCGGCTTATTTTCGGAGATATGAATTTTTAAAGATTTAAAGGCTTTTTATCCTATATATGAGCTTAAAATACCAAAAATACCAAAAAAATAGCCAATCGGTATCTTAGTTGGTAAGTTACCGGCCTAGTACTTCGTGTGTTTGCATTTAATGCCCGCGGAAATCGATCACTTTTTTTTAATGCATCCTTTTTATATATTTATGTATTTTTATTAGTAAAAATACTTTGCTTACAATCGGATTTTGCTCATAAACTTACTTTAATAAAATTCATATTTACATATTTAATTCTGTGATACTATTTTTCGCAGTTATAATTTTTACACGAATTTTAATTTTTAATTGAAGAGTTGTAAAGGTACAAAAAGTTTAGGAGTTAGCTGTAAGTTTTTATGTGAATATAACTTTTATAAAATTTGCGTACTCATTGTCAACCTGTGAAGGGATGGAATTACACCAATAACGCAGTTTTGTTTTATTTAAGGATTGAAAGATTTTTTCTGAAAACTTTTAACAATTCCATTAAATAAAAAAGAAAACTGCGTTAATTCGTCTTATTTTGTCATTATTAGCCTTTGCAGTCATCCTCTATTAGCATCTATTACGCCTAATATTTTTTTAAAATATATTTATCTATTGAAAAATGTATTTTTAGTATGTAATATTTTATTTTATAACATATAAACATCATTTTATTTTATAACATATAAACATTTTATGTGTATCTCATTTATATGCATTTCATTTATATAGAAACATTTTATTTTATAAAATGCAATCAATTTTATTTTAAAACTGACTGACGTGAACATATTTTTTGTGTATCACTATCGGAGGTGTCGGAATTGTTTACTGGTACACAATTTTGGATGATAATTATCATAAAAACAATAAAAACATAAAAAAATTCTACAACGTGAGCATTTTATAAATGAATTGTTCGAACAACTGATTTTCTTTGTCTAATATCATCTGGAAAACAAATACCATCTACATTTTCAAAAACGCTTCTTTCGTTTGTTAACTTTGCAACAAACCAAGAGTACTGTAATGTATTCTTAAAATTCGGCGCCGAAAGTTGATTGTGAATAAGTGAATGGATCTTCAAAGCATCTATCTGCTCGCATGTTTAAATGACTATTTTTTTGTAAGCTTTCAACACAATTTTGTAACCTTTTAATGAAATTTTTTACTTGACGGAAGAAGTACACATCACGAGGTTGACAGTATGGGGTACAATGAGGTGGAATTACTTCAACAGTAGAAGAAGAGGTGCCGTCGTCATTTGTAAAAACATTATTAAAGTGTGCTGGATCTACTTAACTACATAACAGGCTGGATGGCTACACCAAAACTTTTTCTACTTTTCAACTTTTTAATAATCAACAATTAAAATTTGAGTAGAAATTATCACTGCCAATAAGCATACAATTAACATATAACTACATAAATATGAATTTTATTAAAGTAAGTTTATGAACAAAATCCGATTGTAAGCGAAGTATTTTTACTAATAAAAATACATAAATGAACATGTAAAAAGGATATATATTAACAACCGATTTCCACGGGCATCGAACGCAAAAACACGAAGCGCTAGGCCGGTAACTTACCAACTCGGATACCGATTGGCTTGCGGAGGATGTCGCATTATAAGCTTATATATAGGATGAATAATCTTTACAGATTCGTATTTCCGAAAATAATCCATATTGGCATGAATGACGAGACGTGTATTTCCTTATTTTGGCTCTACTTCCATCAAAAAACATTTCATCAAAATCGGCGGGGCACTCACTGTGGGTTCCCCTTGTTAGAAGAAATTCAGGTTTTCGGTTTGTTCACCAAACAAGTTGAGATTTTTGATCACGCCCCAAATTTAGTTACGATTTTTACGTCACGTTAAGAACAAGGTTTACAAATTTTGTAGTTTCCCTAAATTATATTATAACGATTGGCTTATTTTAATAAACATTTTAAAATCTTATATTCTAAACAAATCAAGCTCACTAATAAACAATTAAACACTCGCAGTTGAAATTTCTTAACGGTCATTAACAACGTTAATAAAATTTAACTACGACGCAGGGCTGGTTAAGGCTTTTTGAGGCCCTTGAAAAAATTTCATCCCCGGCCCCTTTTATTATAAATTACGTAATTATTTATTTTGAGATAATATAGGAAAAATTAAGATTAACTTAAACCAAAATACTCATAAACTTCCAAAAAAGTAAAATATATGAAAATTTCATGTGTAATATAAGTATTATAAAATATATATTAAAAATTTCTCTTTTTCTTTGCTCTTTCTTCAGCAAAATTATCAATTATTTCTATGAAATTAATAACATCTACATCGTTTTCTATGCACAATACAGCTGGATAACTTAATTTTG
The DNA here is from genome assembly GCA_006491805.2 of Dysdera silvatica. Taxonomy (NCBI): domain Eukaryota; kingdom Metazoa; phylum Arthropoda; class Arachnida; order Araneae; family Dysderidae; genus Dysdera; species Dysdera silvatica. The sequence goes on from QLNU02015360.1 coordinate 306,745,156, forward strand.
ACAGACTTGCGGAATTTGGTAATTGATTTTTTACTTGTCGAAATACTGAAATTGATCTTTTTCTATTTTCATTTGAAATAAAGGCAAATAAATACGCAATACAGTTTCCACATTACTTATTCTCGATGAATTCGAAGTGGCATTCCGAGATTATCACGCCGGACCCCTCAAAATGCAGGTTCTAGATATTTGCTTTTTTGTTTATGAAATAATCCGGTCCTGACGCAGTACATCGCGAAGTGATTTGTTTCAATATAAGCTTATTTTTATACCTCATATAAAATCATCGTTATGTATTCGTATGTTTATACTATGCAGAAAATAAAATTTAAATCTGTTATTTTTTTGGAAAGTACCTGAGGTTTTTGTAAACACACACACACAAACAGTGTAAGACTGATACAAGAAATGACGGGTTTTCAATATCACCAGTATAGTAAACACCACAGATAATTACTCGTGTAAAACTAACTCGATAAAGTATTTTTCGCTTGTCAATTAGCTATCTTACTCGGATATACACACGCCGAAAGGTTCATTACGTCACTTACGATAAGAATAAAAATATCGGAAATAACGCTAATATGAAGAAAGGAGATTGATGTGTAGCACCACAACATAATTAGGAAAACACATGGCTGCATGTTAGATCACATCATCATATGTTCAAAGCTAGCACCTTGAAGTGCGGAACATGCGGCAGTATCCGTTCTACGTACCAATATCCGTCCTACGCACGGTACATTTATTGTACTGGCAGAGCCGGTGTGACACTAAATATGATTTCTGGGAAACCATGTTTTGACGTCTTCTTCCTAATTTTCTAATAATTAAACAATCTGTTTTACATATCAGAGACTTTCATTTTTTTTTTGTCCCACAGCTCCCTTCACCTCTCATAAATTATCGACGGATCTCAAATATACAAAAATCACATGTTATAAATATTTTTGTATAAAATGTTATACTAGAAAACGATAGTTAACATCGCGATACCCCAAGAGACCGCGATGTACAAATTGAAAATTTCTGATTCATAAAGTAGGGAGTGTTTGAGTATTACGTAAGCACCTTTGAGGGATTGCCGTTGATTTTATTTACCTATGTTAGCTAATGTTCATTTTTGCTTATTAGAAGGGTTGAAATGGTCAAAATATTGCTTGCGTAATACTTGAACTCTCCCATATTTTTTGTTTTGTGGTTTTACGGCTCAAGGACTACAGTGGTCATGCTGCGCCGGGACCTACTGTTTTCCGAGGAATCCGAACCTCTTGGACCTACAGTTTTCCGAGGAATCTGAACCTCTTAAGGCCTAGGGAACCAAACCCCGGACCAAAGTGTGCAGTGCGATCTTTATAAGAACTCTGAGCAAGCGTTCTTTGCATCGTTGGGAATCGAACCCGTATTAATGGCGCACTAGAAAAACGCGTTAAAACACTGAACCACCGCAGGGCTCCCATATGTTTATAATATATGTTTTAAAGGGAAATTTTTCTTAAATTAGTCGCAGAAAATTCTTTATCATGTTCTGCTCCATCGATGAAATGGTAAGAGAATTTAGCCTTTCTTCTATCGTAGTGGAACGCATATATTTTTATTAGTTCAAATTTTTTAAGGAATCATTCCGTAATTAAAATAGTCCAGTGGCGGCTCGTAGGGTGACGGGAGTGAAACGGCACTTCACATAAAAAAAAAGTTGGGCGGTCGAACAGTTTTTTTATTTAAATTCTAATTTCTTTACTTTTTGTCAAATTTAAAATTTGATTAGAAAAATAAAATTCGAAATTTTATTTTGAGCCCACTATTTTTTTTTGAATTTAATTCCTTTAATATAATTGGAATTACATTCAGGAACAGAAGGCTACGTTTTTAAGTCAGCGCTTTAAACGCACCAACGAAATATTGCCCGCTGAGAAAAAGGGCCGAATGAAGCGACGATAGAAATTTAGAGCTTCGCTTCAAAACGGAAATGCTTTGCGAACATGGTTACCATGGCGATGGAATATTTACGGCGAAAGCAAGTACTGTCAGAGAAGAGGTTTTACCTCTGAATCTAGAGACTTTGCATGGGAAAAAAGGTAAAAATTACCAAAACAGAGGTATGGCTTGATCAGAAATAAAAATTGAGATTTTTGACTACCACAGAGGTTTCTAGAGGTAAAAAATTTTCTGCGGGGATGTGTTACTGGTAAAAGAAAAAAAATTTAAATCAAAGAATTGAATAAAACTTTGATTCAAACTACAAACAGTTTAGTGTTATATCTGTTAGAATTATTTAATTACCCTGAAGTATTTCGAGGCACGTTGAGTGGTAACAGTAGAAGCGTGTAATTTCGTTGTGTTTTTGTTTCTTAAGGAGACACAGGACCTTTAAATCTTTAAAAAATCGATTTTTTATTTATTAGTTTAAAAAATAATATAGATTTTTGGCAGTGTTTTAAAACAAACCGCATCAAAATTCTTCAATTACTTCTTGCACTATTGTATAAAATAAAAATAACTATTACATGTTACCAAGTTCCAACTTGAACGCTCTTTTTCTCAAAATCACTTTTTCTATATTGCGCAGAGATTATCTTCAGATCTATGCGCACTAGAGTTCTGAAATTTTTAATATGCTTTTATATCATAAATACCTATATTTTAAAACCAACTGACAAAGTAAAAATATATTTTCAATAATTTAAAAAAATATGATATTTAAAATATGTCGATTTTTTATATAATTGCTATATATTATTTTTTATACATTTTAATGACTTATTTCTTCCATATTTTCTGGTTTTAGGTTAAAGCTGGTACCTTTCTTGGTAATTTGTGTTTATGTGTGAATGAAATGTTTATGCGTGATAATGGGAACCGTATCATTTACAATGTGAACAGAAGATATATACACATTAATAAGCCTGTGAAATGAGTAAATTCCGCCTTACTTCCCCACCCCTTTCCTTGCAATTATATGCTACACTGTACCGCACCATGATCGTTTTAACACACTAGAAGAATAGCGAGAAGCTTGCTAGGAAGGATGAGACGTCCTTTCCACTTTCCTCACGTGACTAATGAATTACGTTTAACATCACGTGATGTGGAGCCGCTCGAAGAGCAGTCGTTAAATTGGGGACACTGCTGTGTCCATCTTTTATATGGTCCAAAGTTCAGATATGCGCACTATGCTACAAGTTCTCAAACCGCCTAGAAAAACATTTCCGTTACTTGATTCGTTAGGTTAAACCTAAGAGGTTCCTTTACAATATGACGTTTCCCTTAAATGACCAGGTATGTATTTTTATTAGAAATCCCATTTTCCAAGCGGAATAACGATGATAAAAAGATTTTTTAAGTAAAGAAAAGCCTTGAAAAAGAAAAAAAGAAAAAAAAAAAAAAAGAAAGAAAAAGTATATATAATCGGCATTTTAAGATTTCGTGGTATTCGGAGTTTGAATGGCTGTGTGGGAGTTATTATTTAAATAAACTTTTTTGTATGCCATGTTTAATCATTGGTGTTAAATCAAATGTGTGGAATAAGAGTGGTTTCGAATGATTTTGGTAACGTTACCCGTGCTCTTCACAAACATAAAGGTTCTTTTGATCGTGTGGATTGTACATTATGTTTTTCAAATCTAAAGAAAAATTTAAGTGGTATTGAGGATGCTTTAAAAGAATACTTTAGGCAATATATATTAAACGCTTCAACGAAAATATGCAGCTTAATGGACGTTTCATTCAATTGCCCGCCCATTCGTGCTGTTCTTTACTTGGGGAAGCAAGAATTAGCATTTCGTGGTCATCACAAAGATGTAACCTCCACTAATCATGGTAATTTTAAAGAATTGTTAGAAACCTTTATTTCGATAAGCCCTGTGGACATTCATGAGCACTATTGAAAAATCACACCCATGTTTGCCGGCACGAAGGTTTAAACACATCAGCGAATATCTGGATACCCTCAAACAAAAACTGGGTGTATACGCCAGAAGACTCCGAAGATACAAAGACTATACCAACAAAAAACAACAGAACATGCAATTCCAAGCAAACCAGAAGGCCTTCTACAGGAAGCTTCGAGAGACCCCAGCGAACAAAGACAAGTACGAAGCCCCAAAGCCAGCAGAAATAGAGACCTTCTGGAAGACACTATGGTCCAATGAAGTACAGCACAAAAGCGCCCCCTGGATTCAGCAAGAAATGGAGGCTACGAGAGGAATAGAGGAGATGGAGTACACGGGCATCACGATAGAGGAACTCCAGCAGGTAATCCAACGTACGCACAACTGGAAAGCACCCGGTATTGACGGCATACACAACTTCTGGTACAAGAAATTTACCAGCGCCCATGGCCCATTAGCCAAGGAACTTACGGCGATAATTGAAGACCCCAGCAAAATGCCTGAATTCCTCTGCAAGGGAATAACTTACCTCCTACCGAAGGACCAGGATACCAGTAACCCAGCGAAATACCGACCCATTACGTGCCTTAACACCCTGTACAAGATACTCACGGGGTGCATCTCTGAAAAAATAAGCCGGCACAGCGAAAGCAACAACTTAATGACGGAAGAACAAAAGGGATGCCAGAAAGGGACTCTGGGATGTAAAGAGCAGCTTACCATCGACTCAGTTATCCTGGAACAAGCAAGAAAACAAAAGCGAAAA
>QLNU02015360.1:306753045-306767996 GCA_006491805.2 Dysdera silvatica
CGCATTGGCACGAATACCGCGACACGTATTTCCTAATTTTGGCTCTATTTCCATCTAAAAAATGTCATCAAAATCGGCGGTGCACTCACTGTGGGTTCTCCTTGTCAGATCCAGAAAGCCTAAATGACTTCTGTGCAGCAACTTCGAATGAACAAGCCGTGTATTTTTAAATGTGTATGTATTCACGAATGATCGAGAATTCTCAGACATTGAAAGCTTCTAGCATCCAAGAAACGGTATACCGCTCAATATGACCGGTCGTAGAAAGTGTCTGCCAGCCGATTAACAATAATGTTTGGTGCATAATTTGTTCTTAAAACTGAACGAAATAACATCAGTGTTGCAAATGCCACTGACCAATAAACAAAGAAGTGTATCAGCAAGGTGTGTATTAATAAAAGCAATGTACTGATTGATATTCTTTATGATTATGCCATATTCTTTATGATTATGCCATATTATTCGTGCTTATGATAGTTTAATGCATGAACTTTAAAAAAATGAAAAGGTGTATTTACGAGTATATTTGTCGGGCCTGGGCCTTCGTCCTATAAAAATAGAATTTACTAGGCCACGGCCTAATGAAGGTTGAGAAGAGCTACCATAGAGTATTGGGGGGAGGGGGGTATATATTTCACATTTGATGGTTATATTTATTCACGATTTTGTAATTTTTCTATATATCTTAAGAAGATACTGCGAGTCATATGCGACGGGATCAACGGTTTAACATGATCGCCGAGCCAGGATACAGGGTTACCAACTTGGAAACGAACCCAGCACAATGGATTTAAAGGTGGCCATAACCACTGGTTTACTTCAATTATATCAAGATTCCCACTCACTGTAGGGGGAAAAATCCCTGACTTTTCCAGACCTTTTCCCCTGAATGATTGCAAATAAAACTTTAAATTAAACTTTGATTTTGAGGCAAATAGCTTATGTTCGCGTGAAATTTGGCCATTCAGAACAGGCTAGGAAAGTTTACCCTGACCAAAAAATTTCGTTTTCCTTCTGTCTTTTCCAGGTCTGACCAAAAGATTTTGTTTTCCTCCTTACTTTTCCAGGTCTGACCAGAAAAGTTCGTTTCCCCCCCGACTTTTCCAGGTCTGACCAAAAAATTTCGTTTTTCTCTGACTTTTAGAGACGATTTCAAATTCTCCGACAATTCCAAGTTGCGTGGGAATACTGTTATATTCATTTATTATCATCAATTCGTTATATTTAAAAGCTGAATATTGACATGTGGAAAAAGCTTAAGACACAGCAAGCCGATAGGTGCTAAAAAACTATAGTAACTTCATGATCTTCAGAAAGAAAAATGCCGTAAGAAACTGCATCGCAGGCACCATGTTTAACTAGCGAATCTGCAAATTTGACATTTTTTAATAGAGGATGTTTTTGAGGTTCTTTACTAGTCAACTATGCTCTGACTAAACCGCAAAAGCGTACTGCTATCTAAATGGTAGTGAACTCTACACACGCTTTCATCAATTTGTGTAAATGCATATTGGCAATAGACTTTTAAATGGGGTTTCGTCGGAATTACGATTCTGCAGATTCGTCAGTTTAGCATAATGCTCACGAGATAAGTAAGGGACAATAGTTTAGCATTTTATCTATACGACTAAAGAGTTTACAAAGAATTTTTGTAATACGCTGATGTTGATGGGGGGGAAAGGTTCCAACTCTTAGTCTTCCATCCCGTGGCTGAACCATCCATGCGAATAATAGAATAGTCACTTCAAATGTTTTACATTTAAACGTTGCTATCCTAAAATTAGTTTTGCTTTCTCTTTACTACGTCCGTTCTCCCTCACCTACCTCTTTTAGGTCTGCCTCAAGCTTTCTTGATGCTCATAAAGACATAGTATAAGCTAGCAGTTAAGCTTTAAAAATTACCCCCTTAAAAGGTAAGGACAAAACGACATTTAATAACGTGGTCCCTTTAAGATAGTACGTTCCTAATTTCACGGCCTTCATGAATCGGTAATTTTGACATTACACAATAACTTCTGATGTAACGATTGTAACTAAAAATTTCAGCCAGTCTACGAAAACCGGTCGTTTTTGACGTGGGCTGTTCGGCTCAACACGTTTCATGCAGCAAGTTCAATAACCTAAACTACCTACGACATTTACCGTGGAACCTGTTAAAGCGAAAACTGAAAGACTATAAAAGCATATATAAGTAGGATCTTCTACTTTAAATTGCGTAACGTGTTTCTTGATGAAGATGGTTTTCCCTGCTGAGAGGCCTGCTAGGGCGAGTCCTTATAAGAGATTCATTAGGTTTCCATACATGGTAAAAGTATTTCCTTAAACTTGAGTTGTTTTTTTGGAGGAGAAGCGTATAATTTTGATTAGGTATTCATCGATTACAATATGAAATTGAATTATCAATATCCGTTAAAAATTTGAATATAAAGATTCCCTTTCTCATTAAGTTATGATAATATTCTACACGTTAGTGTATGTACTTCATGCCCTAAGAAGTTATAAATTCAGTAGGTCTCGGAGGCGACACAGGATAGATTGAGTTGAAGGTTGGAAGAGCATATACACACGACACTTCAAAACTGCTGTTCATTTGTATGTCTGTGTCGTGCAGAATTGAAACGCCCGATCCGTCTGTCATTCTTTTTTAGTGAAAGCATACATTCATGCACAACGCGATAATGCGTGCATGACCTTCAACCGTACCATGTAACACGCGACCATCCAGCGTTAGGTCACCACATACAGGTGATCTAAATGTAAACTAGAAAATTTCGTATCTCAGGTTGACAAATATATTCCGCATTTAGTAATTATACGAGTCTGATCTTCATTGCCTAATATATCAAAACCATGACGCGCGCATTAAACCCAATTAATCTGAACTAGTTTGTGGGGACTAAGTTTGGTATGAATGGTGGGTTATATATTTATAAACGAGGTCGAATGTGACGGGCTACATGAAATATGTGCACGATGAAGAACGATTATATGAATAAACTGAATAGCCCCATAATAACTTACCCTTCCCATTATATCGGATTTCCCAATAATTCTTAAACGTTTAGACAGGTCTGCTGATTGGTACGTATATATACAGTGCGTTTGGTATTTTAGTGGACACTTGATAACAGTGCACTATCGTGAGAAATAATGCCAAATTTGAAAATGAAAATAAAGATACTACAATAAAACAGTATTCTGCAAAGTGGAAGATTAATAATCTTTATTAAATCATTCATAAATGTAACAAAATCAAGATGAGGCTTTCAATCTTGTTTGAAAATTTAATGGACACTTACTGAAATTGGAGTGTTTTATGTACATTAATACATGATAGATGCTCCATTTTTGCATATAACTTTAAAGACACGTGAATCCATTGATTCTATCAATGTTTGTAAATACTTAGGATCGATTTGATACCAAGTTTCCACAATAGCGTCCTTTAAGGCATTAACCGACGTGAATTGCTTCCCATTTGCATATATTTGACGAACAATATAATCCCATACGTTTTCGATAGGATTTAAATCAGGACTACGTGTCGACCAAATCATACTTTTAAACTTTTTTGAATTTATCCATCTTTTGGTGGAGATAGATGCATGGCACGGTGCGTTGTCCTGTTGCAAAATCCAGTTTTCCCCACATATTTATGAGGCATATGGGAGGGCATATTCTTTTAAAAATTCTTGATAGCAGGTGGAATTCATACGACTGCCGATGAAAGCTCCAGGCGTAGTACCGTTGTAGCCAAAGACACTACAAATGGTCATCAACCCTCCTCCTTGAACTCTACGAGAAAAGTATTGCGGCGCTTTCCGCAAATCGTGCCAATAATGTTGAAAAGCATCCGGACCATCTAAGTTGAATTTCTTTTCGTCCGTGAAAAGTACCTGCAACCATTTATCGTTCCACTCCATGTGTCGTCGAGCCTAGTTTAAGTGTTCCTGTTTGTGAACTTGGGTGAGAGATGGTTTGCCTTTCTTTTTCGAAAAGATAAATTTTTGGAATTAGAGAGCACATTCCATACTATCCAACGTTTAACTAGGAGCTAACTAAGGTCGTTTTGGATTTTTGCAGCCAACTTTCTTGTGTTACTGGCCTCTCTAATAATGTTCCGCTTATCTCTTTTACTCAGTTTTAGCTTCGCTCCCCGTTTTTCGAGTGGATCCTTTTGGGGTTTCTTTTTGAAAAGGCCCCTATAGTACTCCTTGGACGCTGAATAAGCTGACAAATTTTGAAAATGGATTTTCCATTTCATTTAAAAGCCACAATTTCCTCTTTCTCGAAATCCGTAAGTATTTTCCTTTCTGACATGACTACAAACGCTGCTTTCGCAGACTCAAACCTGTTCACACGGGTATTTATACGAACCTACGCATCGAAAGAATACAATATGCAAATTTTTTAGCGCCTGCACTGCCATCTGTTAGTCAGGAATGATAGTGTCCCTTAAATTAACAAACAACATTTGTTACATAAATTTGCATTTTCCCCATTTATGTGACGATATATTGATATAAAATTTATTTTTCTACAAGACATTATGGTGTCTCGGCATTCTTCAAAAGCCAATTCGCAGTTTTTGTATTTTTTTTAGCATTTACGTAAAAATATCAGGTGTCCACTAAAATACCAAACGCACTGTATATGCTGCAATATCACTGTCATACATTCGGAATACGTTGACGATTGCTCATATACGTAGTGTGCTTTAGTTCAAATTTGTCTCGTCAAGAATTTGGGATGGTAGGTATTAGGGATTAACTTGTCGCTAGCCTTTTCGCCGAAAGGCGACGTCAACAAAATTCGGATAGAAAAACTTCGGAACAATTCGCCGAATAGCTCCAATTAAAATTGAGTATGTGGAAAGGTGAATATATATTTGTAATAGACTCCCTATCATAAACATGAGCCATTTGATAAACATATCAACATATGGGTCAGAAAAGGGAATTTGGTTTTAAGACTGCATATCATGCGTGGTGAACGAACCAGCAACGAAGAAATCAGTCAAAAGAATTAAAATAATTAAATGACATTGCATGGAGTTGACTGTTTCTGACCAGAATTTATTAACTTGAAAAGAACTTTCATGATTCGGCGACTATTTCTCTAATTCGGTTAGAACTCCTAGGTGCAAGTTATCCGAAAAGCTACAAAAATCTCTTTGGCAGCTTACTCCCTGGTGGGTATACCAAACGACAGCGAAAGTTGGACAAGATTGCTGATGTAACTAGCCTCGAAATCTAATTAATTAAATCTAATTAATTAATTAATTAATTAATAGGGGATTTTTTTCTGGGAAGTGCAAACCATTTTTAGACCCTACCCTAGTTGTTGTCACAACTGATAGAACAAAAAAGTGGGCACAATACATTTTGTGCGTAGGCCTTTAACGCAAATTTAACCTTCTTATTAACTTTGAAATATTTTTTTATTCTCTTTTGAACCCGTTATTTTGATATCTACTTTGTAACATCATTTAAATGCCTTCAAATATTTTTAAGTATTCATTTGCAATTATTCCATAATTTTATTATCTTCCTTAACATGCCCGTAAGTAAATTATAAAAAAGTAAACATCGAAAGTCATAACTGCTCTATAACTATTTTTGTAACGGCTTCGTTTTCTTTCGTTTTGTCTCATTGTGTTAATTGTGTTTCCCGTTTTCCTATTTATATCCATAAACAATGTGTTTTGATGGAAAAAAAAAAGTGTTATTTATTTCAACGCCGTTTTCCAAGCAAAAAAAGTCTGTCAGATAATCAACATCGTCCACAGATCAACGGTTTGCTTTCGAGCGCTACACCGGACTTTTCAACGGTATCTGAAAAGAGGACAGACTTGAATACAAGTGTTATCCCTGAACACTTCCTACTTCAACTGTTTGCCGACAGGTGGCATCATTTCCGCTGTGGAAATAGCTAATTTGTTTGTTAAAATAGATCAGGGTTAACATTCCTGCTTAGCATTTAAAAGGGTATTTTGCGGCAACGTGCGTTTGCATAAATTTAGCAATGAGGAACGTTATTTTTTAAGGCTGATATTACAGGACGCTTACTGAATGGCAAAAATAAAATGAGGCCGGCTTTTGTATGAATTATAAGTTTACATATATACAGTGCCGTCTTAACAGGTGAGCACAGGGCCACGACCCAAACGGATTTCGAATTGGCAAAAAGATTGTGTGTGCGTGTGTTTATTTTTTTTTTTTTTTCGCAAAAAATTGTAAATTTACAAATTAATGTAAAAGAGAGGTCCTCAAAAATGATCCAGGGCTCCCGAATGTCTTAAGACGATCCTGCATGCGTATTAGACAAAATGTAAATAAGCAATACATCAAGAATTGTGCATTTAAATTCGCATGTAAAAATATTATACTATACTGAAAAAGTTAATTATGTATATATAATATTTCAACACCCATGTTATCTTTTCGAAACTTCTATAATATCAGAATGGTTTCCTATTTATAATTTTTAAAATAGTTAAAATTTTACGGATTACAAATTCAATCACTTTGATAATGAGTTTTTTTTATCAAATTTTTTGTGGCGTGTACAATTTTATTTGGATCGCTTTTACTACACACATCTACAAAGGCCGTAATTGATATTTGTAAACGAAATCGATCATAAGTACTGGCGAACGCAGGGGGGGGGGTTAATGGGGATTGTTACCCCATCCCGACAAAATTTTGTGCATATACATATGAATATACGGATTTTAATTCTGTAACCCCCCCCATTGTTAATCTGCAACCCCCACTTATGAACTTTCGTATACGCTTGTGATTGTAAGTTTCACTAATAATATAAGAAAGGAAATGAACCACAACGTTTACACCAAATTTACAAAGTTTTAGCAATGCGGTTAAGAAAACGCAACTAGTTCTTTTTAGTAATAATACTTGGTTTAATACGATAAGAATTTGCGGTTTAAGGGGTTGTTTAAAAAGTTTATTTCCCATGACTTCAGAGTTCATCTTAAATGAAAGAGATGACTCCATGTGACCTTCGAGCCATGTCTATTTTTTTCCCCTGGCATTTAGGAATAGCATACATAATGTCGCTTTCACACGAATTATAGTACTACACAAACCTTAATTGTGCTTATATACAAAGGCGGGCATGACTGTGTGTGGTGGATGTTAATTTCGTATAATTCAAATTATTATAAAAGTAATTACAATAATATAATTAATAATAAATTATTATAGAGGTATAAAAAATTGTTTATACGTACCATCTGCTAAGAGGCGTAGCATAATCTTGGCCATATTTTGACATTGTTTCATAGCATAATTACCACACAATTCAGGCTCAAGTGATATAACTGATATTGTGAATCAAAGAAAAAAAATATTTTGATTTTAATAATTATTAGTTAATAAAACTCACTGACATATATTTTATGGGCAAATTCTACACAAAAAGCTGCCAATTTTGAGGGGCCATTAAGAAAATGCGTAATTAGTATGAACGCACTAAAAGAAACATAATGCGCATTAAAAGGAGCGATTTCGCAAGAAATCTGGGAAAGGTCTCCGAACTTCAAATATTTCCCTTTTGTAACATACATCGACACATTACATTTATTCTGTACGCATAAAGAAAAAGAATATAATTAAAAAAATGTTATAATGCATGTTAACCTTGGTTCTGAATGTTTGCGAACATTCTATGTACAGGCGATAAAACAAAAAAAAAATATTATTGCAAATATCCTAATATACGGAGTAAAATCGAAATTGTAGAACCGCTTATTCGACTTGACTGAAATTTGCACACAAGAACATCACGGCGACATATGCAAATAATTGTTTCGTAGCACTCCCACAGGCACTGTAGGCGATAGCTTAATGTAAGACAAAACTTTTCACGTTGTGATGTGGTTGCGACATGCATTTCTATCGAACAACTCATTTGGGATTAAAAGGATGTAAAAAAATTAAGAACGATTAATTTGTTGATGATGCTCAGAACTTGTGCTTGCAAGGAATATAACCAGCTAATGAACATTGAGAGCGGACGGATAGTTGGCTTTCACAAGTGTGAATGGTTAATTCGACGTATAGGGGCATATGTAAGCCGAGACAACACTCCAGTCCAACAATATGCCCAGACATGGATGAGAGAGGGGGCATTTATTTCCATAAAGACGACACTGAGGAGCACGGAAAGTGACTGGTCAGCGTGGTGATCGTCTCTTTCACGGACAAGTCTTAGCTATTCCCTCAACTTCCTCAGCTATCCCCCTTACGCCCCCAACTCTCCCAAGTAGTTTAAAACGCGGGCCTTACTTACTGTCCGGATTACAGTGCCTTTGACAGCCACTCTTCCCACCCGCTTTGCAAAAATTCTCATTCACTCTGTCGGCTGTCAGATGACTGATGATATCTATCACTAGGCACCCCTCATTACCCAGAAAACAATTTAATAGCGAAAGTAGGATAGCATGCGCATCGGTCATTGCGCTGCTTATTACCCACCTCAGTTTATTGTTGACTGCGCTTGGATTAGTGTCGTTCCAGAGTGATCTGGGATGTAGAATGGAGTCAAGTCGGTTTCAGCACCGAAACAAGCTTTTACCTGGGCTCCGACGATGGCCAGAAATGTATATGGAGGCGACATGGTGAGCGGTACAATCCAGCCAACTGCGTATAACGGCATACAGCTAAAACGCAAGACGATTTGGTCTGGGAACTGATCAGTTATGGTAAACGGTCGCCTGGCATGCATTGCAAGCAATTTAACAGCTCGCCTGGATGTTGATGTCATCTTGGAACCTATAATACACTCATTTCTAAATATTGTGGGCAACACCGTATTTCACCACGATAATGCCCGTCCACATATGGCAAACATCTCACGAGAATGTCTACTAGGCGCCAATATGATACCATGTCATGCCAGACTCCTAAATTCTTTTCCAATGGACAATGTCTGGGACATAATTTACAGGTCTAGACATACCCTTTCCTCCTGCAGACAACAACAGTAGATCTTTCTCAACAGGTTGGGTAAGCAAGGCGAAAAGTAACCCAAGACTCTATACGACATCTGTACGATTCAATATTTCGACGGGTAGCAAAATGTATTGTTAATGTATCGTACTAGCATGACCATATAAGCATTTTGTTCGCATAACGAAAGTGTTCTGTTGTTCCGGAATTACATTTTATTCACTACATTAATAAATCTTGTTTACAAGTTACAGGTGAATTGCACGTCTTTTTTTTTGGTGGTGTAATTTCAATTTTATATAATCACTGTATTTTAAGTTCAACAAGTTATTACTAATAGAAATACAGTGAAAGAACAGAATTCATTCATTTGTTGGCTTGTCAGTCGGCTCATACACATACCTGCCTAAGGTGACCACCTTTGGGACTAGATTGCAACGATCACCATAGGCAGGTGGTCACTATTCATGACAGACTTTGGTATATTCAAGTCCCTACCAATTCTCCCTTATAAAAAGTGGCCACTTTATTAAGGTGGTCACTTTACAAGGTTCCACTGTATAACAGAACAGCTGCTGTTTTAATATTATTACATAGTACAATACTCGAAAGTAACACAAGCAATCTTAGCTGTCAAACGAATGAGTTCTCTCACTTGACTAAGTCAGTCAAAAAAATTAGTGGCATGACTCAAAATATTTCTCATCTCAGCTTCCGGACTCAAAAATAAAACTTGGACCGAATCTATTGGGCAGCCAAACACCGTGGCCAACTATATCAAATCCTGGTGGCGGGAAGTAGCTGTATAGGAGTTGGGAGGAAGGTAATAAAAAAGAAAATGGAGAGAATGCATAAGGAAAAGGTCCCCCCTGGGTTGCTAAAAAGAGATTACGAAATAGCACGCGAACAACAGTGGGTTGTTCATTTTACAACGAAATGGTCGTAAAAGCCACGAAAGGATGACGGCACGAAATGTGAATGCCCCGATGCATTATAGACGTATATGGGATGGTTTTGTGTGGCCAAGCCGAACTGAAACGTAGATGCGACAAAACATTTAACATAAAATAGAGTAATGCCTACCGAAGAGGCGGAAGGTTATAAATAGAAAATTATTTTAAAAATATTACATTATTGAAATCTTTATTTACCTATAATACCACTAGGAGCAAAGAATGCCGCTAGGGTAACTGCGTCGGGTTCTTTTCCCCTTGTTTGTTTGTTTGGCTTTTTTATGGCGCAAGAGCATCTGGGCTATACTGCGCCACTTTCCCCCTTGTACAGTATTCAATATTTATCTGATAAGACTGTTTTAACAAGATTTCTCTCTCTCTCTCCTTTCAAAAAAATTACTTCTGTTATAATTAGTGTTCGAAACTTTATAACTGTAGTGTTTTACACGTCTATATTCTGAACCTTCGACTTCAAAGGTTCCATAAACAAAAAGTAGTGTATAAATAGTAAAAGTAGTAGTAAAATACAGTGGAGGTCCTATTGTATCACTGGTTTATGATCCAGCCCTCATATTAAACATTAGAGGACGATAATCAGATGTAAGTATGAAGTACAGAGTAGACTACAAAAATTTGTAACCAAGTTTACACATCTCTCACTATAACATGATTTCAAAGAAAAGTTCTAGCTTAGATTTCGCTGCATTTCACTATATCTTATTCAGTATAAAAGGATACAATGCAGCATATCCATGACAGGAAGCAGTCGGTCGTCCGTATGGTAGGCTTCACGAAATTCTTTGCGAAGATCGTAGAAAGAATGATAGTAATCGGGAAGAGGAATCCCTTTTCTACAAACTTCTGGGTGTAAAACCTGTCGCAAGTGTAATTGTCCATCTGTGACCACCGTGTAATTGCCATAGATGCTCAATTCAGATCGAATAAAATGGTCAATCTGTAAAGAAAAAATAATAGTTACATATATAAATCGTGAATTAATGCTAATAGAAATATCGACATATGCTTAAATATTTTAAATCGTAGTTTATTCTAGCTGTCGTTTTAAACGTCACTTATCCTGTTTTAGATAGAAAGACGTCATAATAAGTAATTTCGAATGTAAAAACATTAAATTTATCCAAACACATAAAAAAATTATTATATTGCCTACGTAATAGTCAATGTACAAATTATAAAAGGCAGGCGTGCGAATTAAGCGGGTATAATAAAATAAACCAAGAATGGATAGCCACGTATCTTATTGGTTAGTAACAAAAACTCATAAATATTTCTTCACTTATATTACACGTATATATGCATATTTTATATATATATATATATATCATCATCATCATCATATTCAACCATTATCTATCCACTGCTGGATGAAGGTCTCTCCAAATGCTTTCCACACAAGTCTATCCTGAGCAATTCGCTTCCACGTCACCCCAACCTGTTTTCTTATTTCATCCACCCATCTAGTTTGAGGACGTTTTCTAGGTCTTCGGTGGTCTCTTGGAATCCAGTTCAGAATTTCTGTTGTCCATCGTTGATCAGTTCTTCTTGCAATATGCCCAGCCCATCGCCATTTCAGCCCTTTTACTTTAACAATGATGTCCTCTACTCTAGTTTGCTCTCTCACCCAAGTGTTCCTTTTTCGATCTCTCCTAGTTATTCCAAGCATGCACCTCTCCATGCTCCTTTGCGTTGTCTGTAACTTTCGTATTGCTCCAACTGTTAGACTCCATGTCTCTGATCCATAAGAGAGGACTGGCAATACACACTGGTTGAAGACCTTTCTTTTTAGACACAAAGGCAATTTCCCCTTCAGGATAAAACTGTTTCTTCCAAATGCACTCCAGCCAAGTTTAATACGTCTGTTGAGTTCTTTCATAATGTTGCCATCCATTGAAATCAGCTGGCCAAGGTAAATATATGAATCAGCAATTTCTAGCTCAATGTTGTCAACTTGTATTTTTGTTTCCTCTACGAAATTATTGAACATGATCTTAGTTTTTTGTAGGTTCATCTTGAGTCCAACTTCTTTACTTCTAGTTGAGAGCTCCTGTACCATGTCTTGGAGTTCTGATGGGTTCGTTGAAAAAATAACAATGTCATCAGCAAACCGCAAATGATTTAAATATTCACCATTTATTTTTATTCCCTTGTTATTCCAATTTATCTGCTGAAAAATCATCTGTAAAGCTGAAGTAAAAAGTTTTGGAGAAATGGTATCTCCCTGCCTCACACCTTTACCAATTTTGATAGTTTTGGTATCTTTATGTAACCGAAATTTTGCACTTGCATTTTTATACACACGTTTCACCATGTCAATGTACACTTCCTCGATGTCTGTTGATCTTAAAGAGTTGATGACTGCTGATGTTTTAATAGAGTCAAAGGCCTTCTCATAGTCAATAAATGCCACACACAATGGAAGTTCATATTCATGTGTTCTTTCAATTAATTCTCTTAATACTTGAATATGGTCCACTGTACTGAATCCACTTCGAAATCCAGCTTGTTCTCTTGGTTGAGCTGCATCTAATTTTTTCTGCAGGCGATGTGTTAGCACTTTTGTGAAGATTTTATAAATAGCAGGTAACAAGCTAATTGGTCGGTAATTTTTCAAATCCTCTTTATCACCTTTTTTATGCAAAAGAATTACTGTTGCAGAATCCCATTGGTTTGGTATGTTACCGCTGTTAAGACATTTGGTAAAGAATTTTGCAAGTATGTCTTCTACATATTCTCCAGCTTCTTTTAGGATATCTAATGTAATACCATCATCACCAGGGGCTCTTCCTTTCTTCATATTTTTTATTGCAAATGAAACTTCTTCTTTTAAGATTTTAGGAGCTGTTCCTTCGACTATTTCGGCGTCTTCGTTTAATCCACTGTTACTTTCATATAGTTTTTTGTAGAATTCTTCAACTCTTCTAAGTATTTCTTCCCTATTTCTTGTTACGGTGCCATCCTCTCCTTTTAATGCAATGATGTGTTTCTTCCCAACAGATAAACTTCCTTTAACAACCCTAAGGCTCTTGTTATTTTCAATGGCTTTCCTTACTAGCTCACAGTTGAATTTTCTTATGTCTTCTTTCATGCTTTTGCGCAGAGTTTTACAAAGTTCTATGTACTCAATCCTGGAACTGGTATTTCGATTGTCCACCTTCATATCTCTTCGCCTTTTCATGAGCTGTTTCGTCTTCTCAGATAATTTGCTATTGTGCTTTTTACAGGTTACACCACCAATTTCCCCAGCAGTTTCAACTATTGTCTTAACAATGTTTTCATTTGCTTCTGAGATATCACTTTCATCAATAAGTCCTTCCAGTGCAGAAAAGCGATTTTTTAATTCCAACTTGAATGCCTCGGTAT
Organism: Dysdera silvatica; assembly: GCA_006491805.2. Lineage (NCBI taxonomy): Eukaryota > Metazoa > Arthropoda > Arachnida > Araneae > Dysderidae > Dysdera > Dysdera silvatica. The sequence goes on from QLNU02015360.1 coordinate 306,766,352, forward strand.
TTACTTTCAGTTTCATTAGATCCACCCTCTTACTTACTTGTTTCCTAATGAGCTTCTGTCGTTCTAATTTAGTATTTAAGTGCACTTTACATCTCACCATTCGATGATCACTTCCAGTATTAAATCTGTTCAGTACACTGCAATCTTCAATAATTGATTTCTTGTTTGCCAGGATATAGTCAATTTCACTAGTTCCCCCATTTGGGTGTTTCCATGTCCATTTTCTTTGCGGTTTCTTCTTAAAAAATGAATTCATGATGCTAAGGTTTTCAGCTTCTGCAAATTCGATGAGTTGATCGCCACGTTCATTCCTTTCCCCATATCCGTATTTACCAACCGATGTCTCTCCTTGTTCCTGTTGTCCAATTCTTGCATTGAAATCCCCCATGATGAGCTTGATATGTTGTTTCCCTTTGGTGTGTAACTCTTTGATTTCTTCATAAAATTCTTCAACCTCTTCGTCGGTATGGCTTGATGTTGGTGCATATACCTGTACTATTTGAAGTTGGTATCGCTGGGTTAGTTGAACAACAAGCCTCGCTGCTCGATCTGATGTACTTTCAACTTCCAGAAGACAGTCTTTAATTCTTTTGTTGATTAAGAAGCCAACACCACTTGTTCTTCCAGTTTCCGTTCCTCTATAATAAAACAAATGTCCACTTTTAAGTTCCACCAACTCTTCACCTTTTCTTCTAACTTCACTGAGTCCTACAATGTCCCATTTGATCTTGTCTAGTTCCTCTTCCAATTCCTGAAGTTTTGCTTCAGAAGCAAGGGATCGTCCATTATACGTTGCCAAGGTCAATAACAAACGGCAGCCTGGGCCATTCCAGTGATTCTTAGCACCCCCTGCTTTCATGCCACACTGACCGCTGCCTTGATCAGGAGCACTCCAGCACCTGGAGACTAGGGGCCATGGTTTCTGGTGTGTCAACATAATGGAGGAATTAGCCATAATTTCACCACGCTGGCTAGACGGGTTGGTGAATTAGCCCTCCCCTTCCGCCTTTCTATCCGTGCAGCAAATATTAATTTGCCACATAAATAGAAAGCTCAGCCTGCACCACTTGAAGGCGGGGTAGGACACTAGGTTACTGGCCTGGCCGGTTCCACACATCGTCACATACGTTCAGCGTGTGGGTCTCCTTCCAGTTAGATACCAGCAACCCTTTTGCAGGCCATATATATATATATATATATATTTATGAATTAAAAAACACAAATATTCATAGCAAAAATAACATTGAAAACGGAAAAGAAATTGATTTTTATTTATCATTCAGTTTTTGGATGTTAAAAATGGTATTGTAAATATTTGAATCGTGAAACACTTCATTATTGCGGGTTTGGTACGATTTCACGGAAAATGCCGCTGATTAACTGAAGGAAAGTAGCCAACGGCCCACGTTTCTATTAGTGACATTTGCTTATGTGTATATTTTTACGTTATGCCCTTATGTAGATAAATTTATGCTAATCTTTTTAATCTAGCACGTCCTTCCCACCATATATACTCCCGTTCTCTCTTAAATACAATAGAGGATTGGAAAAAAAACTTTAAAACAATGAAGCTCTATTTCATATATTGTCATTATGTAGAAACCAATGTCGTGTTCTATGACGAATAAGATACCTTCTAATAGGT
>QLNU02015360.1:306768096-306781167 GCA_006491805.2 Dysdera silvatica
CATTTATCATTTAATTTTTATGTCTGACAAGTTCTATCATTTGTGCATATATAGTTATGGCATATTTAATTTTATTCATCTATGTATTTACCCATAAACAATCTATATATAACAGCCAATATTTTTTGGGGGTACATTTAATTTTACTGTTATTTAAGTGCAGTGCACGTCTTGACGGGAAGGCGCTTCGTGAATTATTTGGAACGAGGAGTTTATTTGGAAAATAAAATTTTTTTTTTTAACGCAATTATTCAAAGTGTTCTTATATATATATAGCAGTGAAAGTTGGATAATTAGAAAAAAATTAAGGCAGTTGAAGTGGATTATTGACGCAAATGCTGTAGGAAATCTAGGTTGGACGCAGTTGGAAATAAATATATTTTAGGTATAGCGCAAATCAGCAAAACCATAGAGGAAAATTTTCTGGTAAGGGCACTTATACGGTATGGACATGTAAAGAGAATTTAGAACGGGAGCTGACCAAAGATTATGTTGCATTTTTGTGCCGGGAAGAAGTAAAGAGATAGACCTCGAGAAACATAGATGAGAGATAGTCAGGGTTCGACAGAAAAGAGAAACACTGTTGCTGATGCATGGCGATGTAGGGTCCAATGAACCAAAGCATTCCATGATTGAAGGTATTCCAGAGGCAAATGGACCTTTGAATAAAAAAGAAAAGTCTTTATTCTTCGGCCTAAAAATATGAAAAATATTTTACTTTTATGAGAAATATACAAGAAAACTTAAAACAAAATATCTTCAGATTTACACTTCAGTTTCTTACTTGCTACCTCTACATTGCACATAATTCAATAGAGTCGACGCTACTTGTATTCTCAATAGTTGCATATTATCAAAATATTCTTAACCAGGACTTCGATCTCCCCCCCTTAAGGGTGAGGTGACTACCGCTATATACATGTGGGCAGAATATATCGAGAGACAATAATTCCAACTCTAACGAGACAATAATGCAAACACACAACTTTTATTGCCCTCTTTTGTATGAGTACAATTATAACAAATTAGTTATTTAAAACAAATATGTCGATGTTTAGTATACTAATGATTTCTATCATTTATTTATTATATTTTGCAATGAAAAATCCCTGTATTCTCTCATTTGTAGTAGGACCAAATGATACACGTATTAGAACTATTAATACACGTATGTTGCAAATTAAGCATATTTTCGTTTAAAATTAATATCTAATTAAAAATGTCGTATAATTTGTAAAAACACTTTAAATGAAATATTTTCCACCTTCTAAGAAATAGTTCAACTTTACCTAGAGGTGAAAACTGAATATCAAATATACAAATACTTTTCTTTTGCTTAACACATTACCTACTGAGTAATATTATGCTATTTTTTAAATTTTCGAGTTATTTTTCTCCGCAACATGTGGAATATTTCACATTTCATAATTTATTTACTTATTTAATACGATTTCATTGAAAGGACAAAGCCCCGCAGGAATCTAGGAAAAAAAGTAGATAGTAACTATATTTGACGAGCCCTCAGCTTACCAAAATATAGTTTATATTAATGAGATCAAATGAAAATCAGAATATAAATAATTGCAGACAGCGCATTTACAATAGATAATAATACAATATCTATAAGAAGCAACTTAAAAATTAAGAGGAACATTCTAAGAATAACAATGTAAAACAACTATAAATAAAATGCCAAACATCTGATACACAAAATAGTTGCCATGGCCATATCAGATATTAAAACAAGTATATTCACTTAAAATCAATAGGTAAAACATAGAATTTAAGATCCAACAGAAACAAACAGTTAAAACCACAATTCTACTAATAAAAGATCCATATTACAATAAACGACAAACTTAAACGTCAAAAATATACTAAGAATGCGTAGTTGCAATCAATATTGCATCACATTTTTAATAGAAAACAGATCAGCAGAAAGAACACGGAATAAATAGTTATATTAGCCATATAGAATCATTCAATATATCGAATAAGTAGGGCAAAACCGCAGTCCCAAACACTCAATAGCTCCTAAAGGATGTTAGGTATGTAGGCAGAGTATTCGACCCTAGGGCTCTAGAATTTGTGATTGAACGTATAGATGTTTTTGGTCTGGATCGGAATGGATGTCAGTCCTCTCCATGAGATAACGCGTGCTTCTCTCGTTCAGATCCACTAAGCCTATGACAATCCTTCTATATATATATGTATCAAACAAGCAGTTCTATGACAGATTAATCTATCAAAAGGCAGTACATGAAATCGAATCCATGGATTAAGCTCCATCCATATTCCTGAGCAAATTAAAGGCAAAGTCCTTTTTTTTTTTTTGCATGTTTTACAATTGTATAGCTATTTCCAAATATCATGGAATTTAACATAGATATTGAACTAGTCTAGAATGTCAATGGTTACAATGCGTCGCTTGTTTTATTTACGGATAGTGAATTCACACGTTCGATTTAAAATATATATATATTTTTTTTGATTTTAAACTAACTGATATATTTTAAAAATAATTGTAAGTTTCGCTAAAGCACATCAGATGTTTCGGAATTATATGCGTTAACTTGCTGAGATCTACAGGCTGATGTGTAAAAGCTTAAAAGATGTGACCAGATATCGAAGAATTATTCTAGAAAGTTAAAACAATAAACACACGTTTTTAGGAGGAATTTTCATTTTCATCTTTAAAAAGACTCGTTTACCATTTGTGTTAGTGGCATCTTGTGCACGCGTTCACATAACTCTACTCAGGATATCCTGCGTGAACTGAAAATTAAAATGTTCATAAATAAAACGCCCAAGAGCAAGGGTAATACACTTTTCCTTTGCAAATCCATCAGAGACCTTCTGTTTAGCTTTTCCTGTCGACGCCCACCATAAGGACTAAGATGCTCTATTACAGGACAGTAGCAAGAGCTATCAAGCTATTTCGTAATGATGAGCTGAACGGGTCGTTCGCCTCTGAATTGATGCGGGAATACGAATTCCAAGGCCATAGCCCGCTAGGTCTCTGTCTCTTGAAAGATACTTAAGTCGCCCGGTAGTGCGGAACCATTACAGGACTCTTCGAAGGAGGGAGGGAGGGAAGAAGAGGAAAAGAAAGAGAAAAATAAAAAGCAAAACAGTGTTGCTCATCGGACGAACTAATTACACTTCTGTAGTGACCGATACGGTTACCAGAGTGTGGTGAGAACGTAAGTACGATAACAGATAATTCGAAAAACAAATTTTCGTTATACGTATTTTCATCTCGAAATCAATTGGTCGGGACTTGCAGCGGATTCATACATAAACGTAAAATCGACGTAGTACTACGTAAAGTATATTAAATATTAATATATTTTACGTAGAATATTAATAGAGAGTAGTTTGTGATCTTGGATAGAACGTCAGGTGGATGGATTCGCATGATGAATGGATGGATATGATTTACGTTTTACAAAAATGCCAGTTAAAGACTCGTGTGTGTGTGTGTGTGTGTGTGTTAGAGAAAATTAACCAGCTAGCCTTCGGAGCCGTAGGCCTATATATACGTTCTGGTATACTACTTTTTCTTGTTTTTGTAGATAACCAACTAGTCTACAGCTTTTCTTCGTAAACGCCTTTTTTGCTCAGTTTAAAGCCAATTATAGAACATTTGCGAATTTATTGGATAATATAGCTTCGTAAGAAAACAGGCATGCGTAACTATTTTTCACAGACAATCTAATCTTTGACTGCGAAATTTTTACTGATTTAAGCTTGGTAAACGTTACACCCATTACACCTCAAATCCAGTTTTTCACACTAATTTTGGTTTATGCGCAAAATATTTTTTTTTTTAAAAAACCCAATTGAACACTCGAATTTTTGTTACAAATTAAATTACGGAGTGGGGTTTATTTCATTGGTCTGTAAACGGCTGTTTCCAAGAAATAGTAAGAGAAGTTTCCTTTCCTTAGTTGTGTTAGGAGAAATGGGCGGAAATGGCAGGAGGCTAGGTGGTTAAAAGGTGCTATATAAGTGTGAGATATAATGCAATACGGTAAGTTAAAGAGGGCAAACTTTCTAGGTCCAGGGCATTATATAAAATACTCTATACTTATAAGCACCCTAGTGAAAAGAGCAGAAGAAAAGTATAGAAGGAATGAAGGGAATTTGGTTGCATCTCCATAAAAATTTCGCACCGACATTAATGATCCCAGTAGGTTTCTAAACATATCCAGGGACGCAGTAATTAAAACATTATAGTGGGGGGTTCAATTAGCTTTATACCAGATCATGTGATTTGGTGTTAAATAGAACAACGTGTTTTGCTATCTAATGAGGAGGCTTTCCCCCCTTTTTCCAACGCCATTGAACTTATCGGATAGTAATGAACTAAAAACCGACTTTTGATAATTAAAAACTGATTCTTAAACGTATTCTCTGTATCACCGACAAGTGCAGTGAAAGTTAAATATTAATTTGGAATTCTTGCATGACGACTTTGAGCAAAGCAACGATTTCGTCCGGTGTTTAATCTACTATGAACGCACTTCAAAATTTCGCATAACATAGAAAATAATCTGAGTATATTCAGATGGCAAACTATAATTTAAATCAACACATGCACCTTAAAATAATGTAATAAATACAGTCAGCAGTGGTTCCCAATCTGGGGGTCGTGAAAAGGTTTTTGAGGGGGGTATCTATATTGAGGGCAACTATTTTTAGTTGCAATTATTTTTATAAGGAATTTCATACCAAATGTTTCCAACGCTTTTATATTTCAACATGGCTACACACATTGCAATATTCTACTAATGGTTGTTAACTTTATATCTGTAATATAAATTAATATATATAATTAATATAATATAATTTTATATTTAATGTGTTTTCTTTACTCTGTTAAAAATGCTTTTATTATGCAAATGTGGCGGCGGCGGATCTATTGGTTACTATAAAAGGGGGTCGCGGATTACTTGGCTACTATAAAAGTGGGTCGCGGCTTGAAAAAGGCTGGAAACTGAAATAAAGTCATCAGTTTACGTAATATAAAACATCTAGTTCGAAAGATGTGAGAATGTAGGTTTTCTATTTTTCAGGATCAATTGAGTGTTTTCCCAATATTCGCCTTTTTTTTTTTTTGCATCTGAAAGACAAGCTCGCTTACTTCTAATAGTTTTTTTCCAGAACAAGTAATAACAAACACATCGTTGCCATTTTAAATTTATATTTAAAACGATATAGACAGTGCCGGATTAAAGATTTTATGGGCTCTAGGCTGCAAGGAGAAAATTGGATCCCTAAAGAATAAGGCCTCCGCAGTATTCAGTCTATAAATAATGAGTTTTTCTTTGAAGTTCATTATCAATAACATCAGGGGCGGACCAGGCCGCCGCCCTCATGGGCGATAGGACTTGCGCCCTCATGGGCTATAGGACTCGCGCCCTCCGATAATCCAAGGTATGCGCCCTTTGAGAGGACCCAGTCCGCCCCTGTATAGCATTCAAGTTCATGAACAATGAAATTCGGCCATTGATAAATAAATGCAATTGAAATAACGAACTTAAATAATGTCAAGCTGCATCAAGGTCTCTGAGGAAGGGGCCGGCAAAATCGCGAGTCCTTAGGCCCAGGTCTTAATGGCCCATACGTAAATCCAGCACTGAATCTAGACCAGTGAATCTCAAGCTATTTATCCTACAGAACCCTTTTCTTACCACATACATAGCCATGGAATCCCTTTGTAAATATTATTTTAAAGAAAACATAAAAGGGCTATTATTTATAACCGTCTGAATACAAAGATAAAAATAAGTAATAAATCAGTATAAAAACGTGGACAATACTTCCAAAAGATGATGCAGAAAGAAAAAAATAATTGATGAAATGATGCAAGCATTTATTTTATTGATGAAGAAAGAGTATCAATAAAATGAACGACTTTATTTTTTTTTTTGCGACGAAGTCTTTAAAGTTTGGCTGTGTATTGAAGAAAATTTATCGTCTCTTATTCTTAAAAATTTTGTATTACGCCATTATCTAAAGATTAATGTTAAACCCTACAGTGGTGCTAAGAAATTCGTTTGAGTTCAGAAGATATCAAATTTTATAAATTTTTTTATTTAACTAAATTTATTTCCGTTACTTTATGTTACGTTTAATTGATTTATATTTATAAAAATATTGCTCATATTTTAAAATATTAAATATACTATATAACATATCAATTTTGGAAGGAAGACTGCGGGACTTATTTTCCCCCATTGGCTTATTTATCACTGTGAACTTATTTCCCATTTTGTGACTTGCATCATATTATTAGATTCCCTTTAGACCAATCTTTTTTGCGAGGGTTCCTATTGGAAGAGAATTCTGCTTTAAAATTGTTTGTTAATTTTAAGGCTGCGCCGGGACAGAAAGTTTTCGGAGGAATCCGGATCTCTTATCACATAGGGAGCCAACCCCCGGATTAGAGTGAGCAGTTAGGCGCCAGGCATTTTGTTTTAGCACCGTTGAAAGTCGAACCTAGGATAACGGCGCCCTAGGTGAACTCGTTATTACAGCAGGGCCCAATTCTGCTTTAAAAAGTCAAAAACTACCCTTACTTTAGTAAAAATACTTTTGCCCAGAATAACACATTGAAAGAAACAGAATAGCGACTTATGAGACACAATTTTGATTCTATTCACGTAAAATTTTAAAACTGTCACATTTCCATAATGGTACAAATGAAAAGGCAGTGTGCCTTGGTTTTACATACTTTTCTCATCAAGTAGGCAGTAAACTAAACATTTTTCATAACGCAATTTCGCTTGGTAATATCCATATTAAGTTGTTTCCACGTAATAGCATTTATGTTGTTTATCTTCACGAGGTTTCTTTGTCAGAAGAATCAAAGGACAATATTTTTGTGTGAAATAATTTGTATTTTTTCATAAATCGGCGGGTCGCGGGTTGAAGACACCTGGTCTACACCATCAGCGTAATAAATACGAAATTTATTAAGAAGCATTGCATGTGCAAATGAGACTGGAAATGTAACTAGAATATTGATTTTATGGTAAAGTGAACGTCATCAAGCAGAAGCGCATTTAAATTAAGCAATGCTTTGTTGGTGTCTGTTATCCCTGTAAAGAGTTGTTAACAAGGTCTTAACTACAAATTTTTTGGAAGGAAGCAAAAATCTTTAGAACCTCGCCAATGAATAAGTATTGGTAACAAAAACATTTCGGAAGTGGGGGGGGGCCTTCGGACCACCCGCCATCGATTAAGCCATAGTAAGAACAGTTTTGTGCACAAAGGAAACTAAGTTAAATCTTTCAAATACCACAACTGTCCATACTGAATTTGAATTGTAACAGGCTAATGACCTCCACAGCTCGTTATGCTTGAGTTGTTATTCAGCTGAATGCGCATCATTTAATGAGCGGATACATAATAATTGTTGCGATATTATAGCTAATAAGAATACATAGTAATGTTCTAAACACCGCGATCCCTATTTTTACTACACGAAAATCAATGTAATTTCAACTTTGAAGATCTAGAGGGAACTTGGAAAATAGAAAAGAAGTACTTCCTGTACAAGCAGTCAACCATCTGATGAACTTGAATTGTGAGTTATTGTGTGAGCGGGAGCGTATGTTGCTTGTGAAAAAAAAAAAAAATTGTTTTCTTTCTTTCTTTTTCTCCCAGTAGCAACGTTCTTGCCTCTACAACATACGATAAAGCTCCCATACTCCCGTGTATCGAAAATCTCTACACATCGAAGTTTGGCGAACCCACGTAGCATGGGCGCCGATAGCATAAAAATATGGGGGGGGGGACAGCATACCAGTGGGAGGCAGCTTGTTGTTAACCAGGGCCGTAGCCAGCGGGTGGCCCCAAGGGCCCGTCCTCCCCTCCCAAAACGTTTTTACTACCAATACTTATTCATTAGCGAGGCTGTAAAAAATTTTTGCCTCCCCGAAAAAATTTCTGGTTAAAGTCAATTTTCAATTTCATTTTCACATGCAATGCTCCTTACTAAATTTCGTATTTATTACGCTGATGGTGATACTGTAGACCAGCGGTCGCCAACCGGTGGTCCACAGAAAAATCCGGACATTATGTGCATTTTTAATGTTTTATTAATAATAAAACAAAAATAATATTCTAAGAAATTCTCATATTCTGAATGACAATTTCCACCTTTATATTGCACTAAATTCACGAAATGTGGTCCGCGGGATTTAAAATTATGAATTTAGTGGTCCGTGAGGCCCGAAAGGTTGGCGACCGCTGCTACAGACAGTTCTTTTAATATATGTCTTTATAATGAGCTTAATGGGTCAAAAAGGTCCTTGAGCTTGTGAAATTAAAATATAGAAACTATAGTTGTAACGCTATGAAAAAGTTCCGAAACTTGAAAATTGAAATTTTGGAAAAAAAATTGAAAATGTGAAAGTTAAAATAAAAACACGTCAGTGAAAACGCTGCTACGCAAAAAAGAAAGATGTAATACAATTCAACAAAAGACGTAATCTGTTATAAAATGTTTGAAATTGGGGGCGGGGACATGGAACCCTAATACAATCATTGGGGGACGGGTCTCCTTGTCCCACCGCCAACGGCGCCCGTAACAAGCACGCATTTAGCGATTTTCTGGATATAGCGAAGAAAATATGGATTTTGTTTGGTATAATAATTAAGTGCAATAGAATTCGATCATTTTAAGTGAAAAAGATTTTTACGGGTCGGATACAGTGAGCATTTCCTTTGGTCCCAAGCTTCTTATTATATGTCGGTCCTCTTGTATAGGGTCTCGCATGGGCGCCAACGGCATACAAATATTGGGGGGACAGTATACCAGTGAAAGGCAGCTTGTTGTTAATGAGGGCCGTAGCCAGCGGGTGGTCCGAGGGGCCCGTCCCCCCCACTTCCGAAATGTTTTTGTTACCAATACTTATTCATTGGCGAGGTTCTAAAGATTTTTGCTTCCTTCCAAAAAATTTGTAGTTAAGACCTTGTTAACAACTCTTTACAGGGATAACAGACATCAACAAAGCAGTGTTTAATTTAAATGTGCTTCTGCTTGATGACGCTCATTTTACCATAAAATTAATATTCTGGTTCCAGTTTCATTTTCACATACAATGCTCTATAATAAATTTTGTATTTATTACGCTGATGGTGTAGACCAGGTGTCTTCAACCCGCGACCCGCCGATTTATGAAAAAATACAAATTATTTCACACAAAAATATTGTCCTTTGATTCTTCTGACAAAGAAACCTCGTGGACGCACGGATTTTGGTAAGAGTGGTACCATTAGATAGGTCTTGTCACGAGAAACAAAAAATCCAATGGAACTATCCGTCAGAATCCAACCACTTAGGAACTACAAAGCAATTCCTACAATCCGTCCATCATACAATTATTCCACCAACAAGCAACAAACATCCTTGAGATACTATTTTGTATAAATTTACCATCCTTTTTGACTGTTATTAATGTAGCCAATATTTTGGTGCATATCGTAATTAAAGAAATGTACTTTTCGATATAAAATATTATGAATTTGGATTCTCTCTTATAATTCAATTGCTATGCCATATACATGAACAAGCGAGAACTAATGACTTGTTTTTGACTTGCGGTTATATTTATATAATCGGGGTCTTCGTAATGGGATAAAAGACCACAAAGAAGCTGGCTGAGAATTGCTTTGTCGATAATCGTATTACAGTCACAAGACTCACCCAAGACACCTTCATGAATGGGCACGACTTCACATATCACAGGGGTGCATGCCACCTCCCCTGAACCAGCACACCTGGAACGCGAGCCACAAGAACTGTTATAATTCTCCGTGGTTAAGCGCCTGAGAAAACTGCCTCATTAGGCCCTACCCATGCTGTAGGAACAGGTCCTATAGGATCAGGTGAGGAGTTAGTTCCTGATTCATTTTAAAACACATCTCCAGTCAACATATACAGTAAAATATTACGCAATACAATAACATTTCAAGGATTTTTTTTTTTTGTTAGTGGAATGATTGTATGATGGACGGATTGTACGAATCACCTTGTAGCTCCTGAGTAGTTGGATTCGGGTGGGTAGTTCTATTGGATGTTTTGTTTCTCATGACAAGACCTATCCAATGGTACCACTCTTATCAAAATCCGTGCGTTGCAGTCCACGAGGTTGCCTTGTGAGTCTATATGTTTGCCTCTATGGTTCTTTCTCTATGGTTGCCTTGTGAGTCACTATGTGTTTTATTCCGTTCACATTTCGTAATAAATATCTTAAAACGCTAAAGAACTAAAGTAATACGCGGTCTTCCCTCAGTCGTGTTTTACTTCAGTTTTCTGGCGTATATGGACATTAGGAGTAGTTTTATTTATTTGCAGTGCAACAGTGATTTTAAAGGAATTCAACTTAGGACTCGTTGAATTCTATTCTAAATATGTCGATAAGAACATCTTCCCAACCATCTGACTGCATGCTCTAAAACGGATGTCGCTATTTGGAAACATTTACTTCTTCGCATAGGCGTATGCAGAAAATTCGTAAGTGGGTTACAGGCTTACAATGGTAGGAGTACAGAGCTACAATTCCATATATTCATGTGTATACAGTGTGTCTTGTTTGTTTGTTTGTTTTTTGGTTTTACGGCTCAAAGACTACAGTGGTCATGCTGCGCCGGGACCTACTGTTTTCCGAGGAATCCGAACCTCTTAAGGCCTAGGGAACCAAACCCCGGACTACAGTGAGCAGTGCGATCTTTATGAGATCTCTGAGTAAGCGTTCTTTTTGCACTGCTGGGAGTCGAACCCGGATTAGCCGCGCAATAGGAGAACGCGTTACCACACTGCGCCACCGCAGAGCATACAGGGTGTCCCAACACCAGGGTTGCAAACATCGAGGAGGGGTAGGGTACACTTAGACGAACAATATTTGTCATAGAACCTAGGGTCGCAAACCACTCACAGCGCTAGTTCTAAAACCGTCCAGCATGCACAAATATTTACAACCAGTGCGTGAAAAGCGCCAGATAAAACTCAGGTCAGCTGCTCAAGTGCATAGATGATTAGGACATCGCATTTTGCGCTTCTCATGCACTGGTTGTCACTATTTGTGCATGCTGGACGGTTTTAGAACTAACGCTGTGAGTGATTTGCAACCATAGGTTCTATGACAAAATATTATTATATACAAAATATTATTCGTCTAGGTGTTTCCTCCTAGAAGTTTGTAACCCTGGTGCTGAAACACCCTGTATATAGAATTCCTAGAAAAGTCCGAATGCGGCCAATAACTTTTGAACCAAGACATATATTTCAACGAAAGTTAGTATATAATCATTTTACTATACCAACGCCTATCTGAAGAGATGAACAGCAGCTCCCCTGGTGGCGAATTGAGGAAGTTAAAAATTTTATTTCTAAAAACAATGAAGATGAGGAAATATTTTCAATTAGAAATTTGTAGAGCATCCTACAGTTAGTAAGCAAAACATACGGCTCACATGCACTATGTACACGTACTGCCACAAAGTGAGGTGTTCCGGATGTTTCAATGCATCGCTTTCAGTTAATGCTTTCTAGAGCTTTAGAGGTTGGGTTGAAATTCTTAAAGGAAAGAAACCGTAATCTCTCTCACATAAGAGAACTTCAAGTCAACTTTTAAAACGTCAGAAAGCATTAACTGAAAACGATGCATTGGAACTTTCGGAAAACCTCACTTCGTAGCAGTACGCGTACATACCATATGTGAGCCATATGTCTTTTCTTACCAACTAAAGAATGCTGTATAACTTTCTGATTGAAAATATTTCGTTTTCTTTATTTTTCGAAATAAATTTTTTAATTTTCTCAATTCGCTACCAGGGGCGCTAATGTTCATCTCATCTGTTAGTGCATAGTCATTTTACTGTACTATTACCTAACTTCCGTTTCAATGTCTGTCTTGGTACAAAAGAGTATTGGCCGCATTCCGACTCTCCTAGGAACCCTGTATACAACATTTCATCGCAATGGGGGTTACAATCCATCCCATCAACCCTACTTCATTTGCCCAAGCCACACTGCGTTTGTAAAAAGCTATTTTCTTCAAGAATGAAGTTAGTAAACTCAAAAGTTGGGACCAGAATAACTGACGTTCACCTTGAAAACACTGTTAGGGTTGCATCAAAAATAAGACCCGATATTGACAGGTTCGTTAAAAATAAGCAGTGCCAAAAATCTCACTAAAAGGTTTGATTTCGCTTTACATATTAATAACTAAAAGTATTGTAAATGTTTTTTGCTTCCATACGTATTTTACATTGTAATATATATATATTGAGTCCCAAAGGCGGATACAGAAAATATTTTCGGATGCGCGCACAAAACCAATGCAGAAATCTTATAGAAAAAACGGCAAAAAATGTTGATCTACGGGGGACGCAGGGGCGCCCCCTGGTTTCGTCTTTATTCAGTCCTAATATTGCTGATACAGTAGTGCGTCCCGCAGGCCAACGAGAATCAGCAAAATTGGCCCATGGAGGGGCGGACTGGGCCGGTGCGCCCTCATGGGCTATAGAAATCGCGCCCTCTGGTGATCCAAGATATGCGCCCTTTGAGAGGACCCAGTCCGCCCCTGAGCCCATGAACTGAAAAGTGTTGAAGACCCCTCGTGTAGACGGTCCATGCCCGTATCCAGAGGGAAGGATCTTAGGGACCGGTTCCCCCCGAAATTAAATTTTTAATGGGACTTGGCTACGGCCTTGCATGCTGTGATTGTATCGATACATGCTGTAAAATCTTTTCACACCCCACGAAATTAAATCCTGGCTATGGCCTTGATACCATCCCTTTAATTTATGTCATTGATAATGAGCGTACTGGGCCAAAAATTTCCTTGAGCTTGCGAAATTAAAATTGGGAAAATGTAGTTGTGGTTGTAACGTTATTAAAAACGTTCCACTTGAAAGTTGAAATAATAACACGTCAATGAAAACGCTGCCATGAAGAAAAGAGAGCTATATAATACAATACAACAAATGGTATAATTACATCAAATAAATGACAAAGTGCATTTTTTTTATTTCGCACTAAATACACTACGCCGC
>QLNU02015360.1:306804347-306819733 GCA_006491805.2 Dysdera silvatica
TCTATCTATCTATCTATCTATCTATCTATCTATCTATCTATCTATCTATCTATCTATCTACCCTTCCCCCCTTCTCTCTCTCTCTCTCTCTTTCTTTCTTTCTTTATTTTACTGCCTATCGTTCTTAGATCGGGTATCATTAAATATTCAAATCACGTTAAATTCCTCAGTATTACTATGGAAAGTCGACTTGGAATATTCATAACAACTCTATTTGTAGTAAAATCTCTAGAAATATGTATATGTTGAAAAGAATTGACTCGTGTTAAGGTGATTCTTTATCATGCGCTCTTTGCATCGCAAGTCTGCTTTTGTTTCCCTATTTATGGTAATTATACTTGTGCATATTTGAAACGACTTTGCTCCCTTCAACTCAGATTTCTTAGATTATTTTTTATCTGATCAAGTTCCCTCTCTGAATATCTGTATTGTTTTTCTAAATTTAATCTTATTCCCATTGATAGACCCTCATTTTATCTTACTGCTCTACTTATAATTCGTCGTCGCATTCGATTTAAATATTTAAGTTCACTCATTATGTTATATCTCATGCAGTATAATTACGATACTAGACTAAAAATAGATTTTACCTTCCCATAGATATAATGCACAAATTGGGGACAAAAACGTTAATTTATTATAGTCCTAAAAATTTGAATCAGATTCTACTTGCTCTGAAACGACCAGGTTCCTTTTATAAATTTGAACTTTCGTTAAGGCCTTTGTATTAAACAATTATACTCTTCTATCTTTTAAATTGGTTATTTTTCTCATTCAGTATAAACCTGTTCGTTTAACACCAGCCCACTCTGATTGCTCTTTTTTATAAGGACATATTGGACTCCCCTAGGCCTCTTTTTGAGTCTTTTCCGATATGGTCCTTTTCATCCGAATACCATCAAGAATGTTATAAGTATGTAATAATTTATTTTGAACTTTCTTTGATGTTTTCTATTACTTATTGATATATAGGATGATAAAATAAAAATTTGGATTGGTAAATCCAAATAAATGTAGCTGATCGGTGAACTGATTTTATATATGCTTCATCTTACATTTGTTCAAAATAAATTCCATCATACATTAAACTAAATAAATATATTAAAGCAGATAGATGGAAATATTTTAGAAATCAGTTTTACCTAAATATTTAGGAATATCTTTCTGTGTGTGTATATTCCGTGTTACATACAGTATATTATTGCATAATTATTGCGAACACGTGTCAAACTTATACATGTAGTTGATTGTGACAACCATCAAAGGATAATGGATTTGATTGTGATTCCTCTTACAAGAAGATTAATTCTTTAACCACAGCATCTTGAAAAAGTAAGTTTAAATGTAAATTAAAGAAATACACTCTTTATGTTAAAAAAAACCTGTTGCAACCAGAACGTATTATCTAGGAAACGCCATATTTTTGTTTGTGATAAATATATTATGAGATTAGGTTCTCAAGTGCTAATTAAGTAGGATGCAATTTTTTTAAATTAGTTCTCAGGTCTAGAAGTGTCGTCACATTACATAGCCGTTTGAATTGCCATTATACAAATTTAGGTGAACGTCCTTTAAGTACGTCAGATATTTACAAAACAGAGACCCGCAGATTGAACCAGAAATATGCAAAGAGTAATTTACCATAGCATGCAAATTAATACATCAGCATGTATAGTTCTGCATTCGTGCATATCAGGAAACATTGGAGATTAAAAATATTTCATAAATTTGGAAATCAAGCGTTATGCAGCAATGAAGAGCAAAATGAGAAAGAAGTAACGATTACATTTGTAAATGACAGCGTGTAATGTATGCCAATACACATTGCACATATTTAGGCTCGTCGATATTTTAACACGTTTTGAGGTCCTTATGTAAAAACTATATTTTTAATATCTCTTTCTCGATTTTGTTTTTTAATGTTTGTCTTACAGCATAATATGCAATGAGTCATGCACATACTACTTACTAGAAATATTGAATATGTAAAAGAATAACAAGTGACACTGATATTTTTCGACTGTAGGGCAAGAAAGGGGTGCTTTCAGAAGCTGGTATTTGTGTGCCCTGCACACGCCTAGTTGACTGATTCGGGTGGGTGGGGGCTCTATTTATAATCTCTTCGTGGTATTTTCGATGTTTTGCAAATTTTTTGTTTAAAGGGGACTACTTTTGATCTTAAAACAATGTGCTTTTTCAAAAAAAGGTTTTCTGGAAAAGGAACACGGAGAAAGCATGTGAAAAGTCAACTATATAAGTCCTACAACTTATAACTGAAAATATGTGAAGAATACTCCTTCATCATTTTTGACCCAACTTCTTAGTGAACGCCTTATATATCTGGAATCACAGTTATAATCTGCTTTATTTGTTGCAAGTACTGAATATCTGATGCATTATCAGATAAATTACGACGATATATGTATTTAGCCACCCTAATTTCGGTTTTTAAGTATGTGCAAAATTTTTATCTCTTAATATCATTATTATGGGTTTACTCTCATTTTTCTTTAATAAATAAATCCTTAACGTATTTGTTCTTTCAAATCTACACTCGAATGCACTTTTAACTTCAGTGTTTGTGATATTACAACAACGAAAGTAAAAGTTATATTAATGGCAGTTACATTTTTAAGGCTTCGTAAACCAGTGCACTTACAGAATACTAAATCTTGTTGACCTGGTTTCCTAGCGAGCTCCTTTGTTTGAGTTCAATCAGCTAAAACGATGAAGCCATATAATGAAGGTTCATCTCTAATAAGGTTATTGAACTGTTGCTAACAGCAGCTTTATTTTTCTCAAGTTGTTCCTTCAAATATGAACTATATGAAAACTCCTTATTCACATTACGTAACTTTCTATAGATCATTATTTTTACACACCAAAAAAACAATTAGAAAAAAATTGTTTGCTATTCAATTCAAAACACTAGAATACAGAAGTTATTTAGCAAGTACTAATATAAAACGCAATTTATATATTAATTTTCAATCAGCATTTGGTTTACACTTTTGCATCCTATTTACTTAAGAATGATAATTATTTTCTTAAAACGTTACTTCAATCCTTAAATGGTATAGGTATTTGATTTCAAGAATATTGTTAATTAAAATTAAAGTATCTGTACAATGATTTCCTTAACGTGCAATTTTTACGTGCAATATGTTTGGGTTGTGCAAGAAACCCAAATTTAAGTTGACAAAATCTGCGATTTCTTTTCTAATTTACAAAATATGTATCTGTTATTAATTTAAAAGATCAAAGGATCTATTAAATATTAAACATATTGTAGTACGATATATTCTCAAGTCGTGACAGAATTTCTTTTATAACGAGTTTGCGAACCATAATGGTAAATAATATTCACATTTTCATAAAATTATACAATATTACTTGTCCCAAAATCCCAATACGCATATACAAAACATTTTTACTGTTATATCCAATATATTTTCCTGTTTTTTTTATGTTAAATTGGAGTACTTACTTCTCAGTTTTTAAGCAAATTGTAATATTTGAGTCGAAGAGTCTAACGCCATAACCGGCTAACTATTATATGATTCTTATTGAATTATTTATGGGAAAAATTAAAATTTTCAAGTAATGTACAAAACGTCTGTGACAATTCAATAAATTCTCATAGAATAGCATATAAAAAGCATGTGGCAAAAACTTTACACCAAACTTCATTTGGACAAGACTTTATTTTTTAAATGGTAACATATATGGTGAGAGTGAATGAATACAGTAAGTATTTAGCTCTGTACAAAGTGATGTAATGCATGTTGAATTAAAGAAGGTGACTTCACCATCCACCATGGTGGTCATAAGTCATATGGTGGTGCTCTTTGTGCTTCTTCCTGTAAAAGAGAAATCAAATAAGTACTTTAAAATCATAAATATTTATTGCTTTCATCAGTTGTTTGATAAGACCGGTAAGGTTCCAATAGAATGAAATGTATAACAAATATCATTATTATTTTTCTATTGAGAAACTTAGCTTACAGTTCTTAAATATAAGTCTAACCCCGCCTACAAACCACCTCCTACTAACGAAATACAAAAGTAAAAATTATATAATATTTAAACATCAGCTTTCCCAAAGCTAAATCTTTAGAACAAACTAAATTTTAATTATATTTATGGGATACGAGTTAAACAGGTTTTATGATACTACGAACTACAATTGGCATTTTGCACTGAGGAATCCAGTTGCAGTTTGTCATGACTTCCAACTCTGAGTACCGTGGCATGGTAAAAACTGGAACTGGATTCCCTCTGGAATCGTGTCAGAGTCCGCAGAAAATGAGAATGGCGCTAATGCACTCACTCCGGTAGCAGCAGGAAAAAAAAATATATTGTAAAGGTAAATATAGTAAAACCTGTTTATAACGAGCATGAACTGACCGACACTTTTGCTCGTTATATTCAGGTTCTCTCCAACACCGGCTTATCATTAAAATATGATTAAAAAATAGAACAGGGAAACTAAATACCATCATTTACGTATATTATATATCATATATTTAAATATCAGATTTTTACATATTTTCGCAATATAACTTGAAAAAAACTATTATCGTCTTGAACCCTATAAGACGTAATCTCTGTAAAAGGGGGAAAATATGTTTTTAGACTTAACCTACACAAATTAAGGGGAAAATTTACTGGATTATTGCTCGCTATAACAGGTTTTCTCTCGCAATAAAGGGTTTTCGTCAGGTATGTTTTGAATGCAACCAAACAAATGTTTATTTTCTCCCCTTATAGCTGGGTTCGACCGTATGTAGTTTTTGATGCTATTATTATTATTGACGAAAAATGAAATTGCTTTCCAATGGATATTTTTGCTACATTATTCTTATAGAACAAAAAAATGTGCTCATTATACAAATGCAATTTTAAATATAGTTTACATATATATAGTTCAGTTTTTTTCGCATGGTTTAAGTTTTGAATCATTAAAAGAATATGCTAGTTGAAATTTATGAATATCTGCGATAGCTAACAGAAATGAAGAAAGCAATCAAAGACCGTAAAACTGCTGACACACTTATCTTGAAAAATGTATTTTTGTAATGAACTAACGTGAGTAATATCCCGTACTAATACTTAAGTTATTAAAAATTCAAGTTCTTAGTAAGTGAAGGACTGAAGAAATATTATTTGTGGTTTTACTGCAAATTATGATCTACTAACTAAAAAGTCTAAAAAACTTCAGGAGTTACTCTGTTCCAGCTTTCTCCTATTATATACACAGTGTATAATAAATATTATACATTATCTACGATATTTACTTTTAGAGTACATTTTTATAATACTCTAAAGAGTACCAAAACTGTCGAAAATAATTGAAGTAAATTTTAAAAAATGAAAAATGAAGGGTAGAAATATATTTCTAATATGCTGTAACATACATCTATTGTTCTTACTTAATACTAATTCTGGAAGAAATTAATGCTATTATATTAATAATAAAGCAAAATTAATTAAATTTAAAAGTAGAGGGAAAATACTGATATCAGCAACAATGTAAAAAGTGTATATTTTTTAATTGCACTGCGAGTTTTGCGTGAAGTTTTACATTTAGATTTAATATAGTAAATTTGCTGATGTAAAAGATATGGTTTTACTATTCAATCACATAAAATTCATTCTCTTATTTCTGGTCTTCAATCTATGTAGTTGTAAACTTTCTTCCATGTGGCAACATTTAGTTGCATGAAGAACTGCCCATTGCTTTTAAAAGCATGGCGGAATTGTCATAAACGAATACTTTATTTAGAACATGCAACTCCGACAGTGAGACTTTAAGTTCAGATTAATAGAATAACAAATAATATTTAGCAATCGCTCCCATAGACTATCCCCGATTAATAGCCTACGTCGGGAGGAGAGGGCTTGACAGGGGTTATAACCCCACTACGATGCAATTTTGTATATATACATGGGAATATATGGCGTTTAAGCTATGAAATCCCCCACTTATACACTTTCTGAGTACGCTAATGTTCCCGACAGCAGAGAGTTAACTAACTCTTTATCTTTAAACATTATTTTAATTAATTAACATTTTTTTTTGTATGTTTACTTGGATATATTTTACAAGTTAATAGGACTTACTCAACAAGAATAGGCACGGGCATGGGCATCACCAACAACTTCTTCTTCTTCAAGGCTATTTTGGCTAAAAAGAGAGCTTTCATGATTTTCTTTTTATCAACTGCTATAGCCTGAACGCCGTTAGATCCTCCAGTCGTCCTAAAGGGGTCCAACAACAGAACCAAACAGATAACCATTACGCAAATGAATTGTCCTGACTTCATTCTTCTGGAGCTATATTCAAAAAGGCGAGAATTAAAACTAACACATAAATTTTTCCAACAGAATATGTTTCACCTAATTTTTTTTTTTAATATAAACATGCCAGAAGAAATTCGTTTTGTTAAAATTAAATTCGGCCTCTGGCTTTTTGTGCGGGAAAAGCACCGATCCGAATTTGAAAACTTTATTAAAGAAATATTTTTTTAAATCATATATTGCGTGAATTTTGGTATAACATTTTTATGATTTTCAAATTAAATAAATTTATTGATTCTCTTTATTTGCCTTTTCAGAGTAGTTTGACTACATAGCATAAAAGTAATAACCCTTTCGTAAGTTTTAATTTCATCGCTTCAAAGAAATATTTAATGATTTGTTAATAGTAATAGTAAATTTTTTCAACCTAGGTATAGTTTTTGATAATATGGCTAATATGTAATATTTCAGATGTTGCATTGGTGTTTTTGAAATTTAGAGAGTTGCAAAAATTTGAGTAAAATTTAACCTGAATTTATTAAAAATTTGTGAAGAGGAAGTTTACTATAGATTTTAAGTGCTTTTTTTATTATGGGAGAAATGATTGCTTATAAATGCGAATAAAAGAGATAAGCATCTTACAGATTGAAGAAAAGTAGTTTTGCTTTTTAAGGCTACTTTTACAGGGAAACTAACATTGGAATAACTTAATGATTGAATCTCTCTTTTAAAACTTAATATTGAAGAAAACTGAATAGCAATTAAGAAAAATTAATGTAACTATAAATGGCACTAACTCGAAATGACTATTGAATTGTAACTACTAGAGAAAAATACGAAAGAATGACAGCCCATTTAAGCAAAAATTATTCACTGTACAAAATAGCATCCATAATATATAATGCATCTGTATGCTGCATGTTTGAATAACATAGGATGTAATCGCTGAAGCGTAAATTTTCGTTTTTTTATGCACGAGATATCACGAACTAATCAGATTGAAAGATGTATCTGATTCTTTACTACCTAAATAACCATCTAACTCCTAAATAAAAAAGAAATAATCACATAACATAGTTTAGGATTTAAAAGAAAGCAATATAAGATCTTTTGAATCATTGCCAAATATACCAATATAAGTACAAATTTTTTACATATATGTCAACATTTATACTGTTGTATATAGTTCAGATAAAACTTTACATTTAACATATAATATTTCTTCCAAAATCGATTTTTGGTTTAAAATAAAAAGTAAGGAATTTTGTATATAAAAATTAAAAGTAAGGAATATTGATATTCGTAATGTATAAGTATACAAAAATACTCACCATCGTAATGATATCCTTAATTCCAAAAGCATTTAAATACCACTTACCTTGCAACACCAAATAAACTTGAAATTTTGAACTTTGTAGTTCTGTCTTAAACATAAGCTAAAAGCAACTTACCATACTGCGTAAAGTACTTTCAAAATTGTACGGAACACTTTCTAAAAGACTTACCTTTCTAGATAAATCTCTAAAGAAGAAATGTATGAGAAGCTCTGGAAGAGATGTGTGAAATCTGAAAATTTCTCTCTCCTTATATACCTGTTTTTCGAGCACACCATCAATGCACAGCCTTCCTTCCACCTACTTTCGCTTTTAATTTTTATTCTTAGCAATCAAAATTGGAATCTAAATTTGAACCAGGCGAGTAAGTAAAAGTAAGGGCAAGTCCCTTTTCCGTTTATTTAACGCTGTTTATGCCACTTAAATGGGGAGGGGAGAGAATAGAGTAAAATGTTCAAAGCTGTCAAATTCTGACAGATTTTTCCCGTGGAAGTTGAGAATGCGCGATCATTGATGCATTACATATATTTACTATCAAGAGCTCAGAAATGGGAACATGGTTCTAAAAGCATAGACGATGAAAGTGTCTATATATTCTATATTTAGTCACTTCTGACAAAAACTTGTTCCTTTAGATCAACACATTTAATTTTATTTTGTTTGCCTCCAATATTTCGGGTTTTTCTTTGTTTCCAAACTGAGGCGAAGGAATTCAGCAATGATAACAAGAGCCACACGACTCCACGGAGAACGTTGTATATTCTTAGAAGATTGAACACAATGCAACACTTTCGGACACGATTTCAGAAAAAGTACGTTATCTCCTCTCTCATAATTTTAAATTATCATTCTAATCTCGTTATAAATTCGTAATAAACTAATTAAAAATAACAATATTTATATAAGGGATTATCTGGATTAATATCACGGCCAAATCTTACACAAAATATTTATTTAAAAATTTCATCCTCTAAACTGCCTTTCGTATAATACTTGCATGGAATATGTGATTAGTACGTATTAAATTCGCATATAAACTATTGTTTCATATTGAAAAATTGCTTCATAAACTAAATAAATTTTAATTTTTACAATAATCAAATCATTATTTGTAAATTATCTCATTTTTTAATAATAGGTGCTTTATAATATACGACATTATGCGATAGAACATTAACAAAAATTATCTCCATAGTTCAACCTTTTTCTTTCTCGATAGGTATTGTATATATTAGACGGTATATAAAATACATTATATATATACACGAGACTTTTAAAACCTATTCTAGTTCAAACACTAACTTGATCTCGACACAGGACTTCAATTACGCACATTTTGAAAAAATCATTCTAGGAAGAGGTGAAAGAAAATTGAATAACTATATCATGCTTTTAATATCATCTTCATTATTTTCTTCTTGCCCTTATTTAATTTATATTACTTATAATTATTGAAGTTAACAATAATCCTGAATTTGATATAGAATTGAGTACAATAATAGAAAACCAAATTTTAATTTAAAGAGGTTTAATAAATAAATCAAAGAGTTTAAAATAAAATAAACAAAACAATCAGAGTAGCTTCCAATTTAAAAGTAAGCATTAAATAATAGCACGTTTCTTACCATTAACGTATTTGTTTAGCAAGGTTTTTTATAAGACATTTTAATGTTATTAATAAAGCAATATCCAGTATAGACGTTTGACACAAGCAAAACAATTTTGATTTAAAGATTCAGATATTTACTCTAAAATTAATGATAAAACTACATTTAATAAATTTAAAATTAAGAAATATGAAGCTATAGAGTAAGAAAAGGTGTAGAGTATATAGTACACGTTATAGAGTGTAGAGTTATGAAGTTATAGAGTACAGTTATGAGGAACAGAAAGAAAACAGTTGAAAGGGATTTTTGGTTTATATGAGAAAAGGAGTGAAATATGTGGAAAAAAAAGCAAAAAAACATTGATTAAATATTGCAAAAATATATGAATCAAATGAGTGAAGAAAACATCAATGAGATCCATTAGAGATGTTGCAGGGATATGTTGGGTATATCAGCTGGCTTTTCAGAACAATAAGTATCTAGACTTTTTCAAAACTCCAGAAACAGAAGACTAATGTGATTGCTGTATGTTCCAGTTAATATCATGGGAGTGTTATTAATATGGAGATCTAAAAACTTCCCATTAACATGCATGCGTTGGATGTTAATGGTCTAGTGTCTAAAGTATAAACAGGGGCGATTTTCAAATTAAGAGAAGAGGGAAAAGATTTAACTATATTTTCGGTTCCTTTTTCGAAATTACGGGATCATCTGCGCAATCTAAACTATGAAAATTAAACCTTATGAAAAATAATTAGTTTAACACTCTCATTGGTTTTGATAATTAGAAAGTTTTTATTTCTCATTTTAATAACATCTCCAAAAATTATTCTCTTCCAAATATGCATATCACAATAACAAAATAAATCTCTTATAAACTCTGAGAAAACCCATAGTGAAACTTTTTCAAAGAATTGCCTTAATAAATACTTTTTTACATTTTTAGAAACTTTGTGTGGAAAGATGGTAAAAATGGTGGGGGTCCATATTCCCGTGAGACACTCGCCTGTCTTGATGTATCATCTCGAGAAATTTTACGTCGATTAAAATAAATCTGCACGCAGTACTCATGAGAAAATCGTACGAAAAAATCACACGAGAAAGACTCGCTACTTTGTTTAAATACACATGATTAAAAAAAATAAAAATTAGCAGAAACACGGTACTTGTACAAAGAAAAATCACTGTGTATATAGTAAAATTGCATAAACAATTGGAAAATCAAATATCATGTATATATAGAGTGCATTTAGAGTTATCATATATATATATATATATATATATAGTCTAATAGTATATAAGAAAATATTATTTTGAGTGAAACAATTGAATCGTTAATTTAAGAATACAACATCTCCAAAGTTTTTATTTTTTAAATAAGTTTTAAAACTATTTTTCTGGATTATATTTAAAAAAATTTATCACTCTTGCACATTATTAAAAAACTGAACAAGGTTGATTCTTTCTTTAAACTGGATTCATATAATAATAGAAATATGTATTTTATCTTTTTACACTTTTTACCAGGTTTGCGAAACGACGAAAATAATTATTGTATAGGCCTACACACGAGGAAAAATAATATTTGTATATACACACGAATGAATTAAATTTTTAAATAATGTTGAATTATCTCTTATTTATATTATTTCATGCTATATAACTTACCATTTTACAAAAACGCGAAATTGATATAAAATAAAAATTAACAGATCCGCGACCCCCAATTCATGAACTACCTCATTACTATTTCCATAGAACAGAAATGTTATTCTTTAAGTATTCTATTCCCGCCAGTTTATTGACAGTTTGTTTCAAGTATAGTTCAAATTATTTTTTAATGAATTTCATTATAAAAAATCGACACTACTTTTAGGAAATTAATAAAGTATTATCTGTTATTATTAATTGAGTATTTCTTAGTATTAGTTGGCATTAATAAAGTATATATAGTATCAGTTACTATTAATAGAGTAGTTAGAGTATCAATTACTAATGGAATGGTATTTAGGGTATCAATTACTTTTAATAGAGCATTTGGAGAAAATCTAACCGTACATATATTTGTATGCCTATATTAAATTTATTTTAAATTTTCAGTCTTTCGATTTTTAATATGCGTTTCCGTATATATTAAATTCTTCTGCCAAATGAAATAGTTGAGTTGGGTGTTTCTTACTTTTACGTCTCAATATTAGTGAGTGAGTAGTCACAGGCGAAATTAGTATCTTAACGTGATCTATGATAGACACAATGGATAAAAAAAGTTTTCCCTACGGTAGCGAATTTTTTTAATTAATTTGCATACCTTCAAAAGGATTCCTTTACAGATTTAGCACACATTGTTATAATTAATTTGTTTGTAGAGAACACATTAGCAATAAAAATATCTAAATTTTTTTCCTCAAAATAATAATCTGAACATATATAAATAGTTAAATGAAGAAGAAAAAATTCTATATGTTGCACCGTGCAAATCATTTGTAACGTCATGTCAACTATGCAGCTGTGCTGCAGTAAAAAACAAAACTTGGTGACTAAAATGAAATCTTCAGAGTTGCATGGAGGAAGAGGTTAGATTAAACGATTAGAGTAATTTTGAAAACAATATAATGGAACGTCCACAAACAGGTATCGAATTGGTGTTAAGAATTCATGGATTACCAATGTGAAAAATTTGAGAAATGTTCCAGAAGTCGAAGTCTACTATCCAGTATATTATAAATAGATACACTGAAGTGCTAGAAAAACTGGTACAATTACCTAATATCGTGTATCCGCCCCGCACGCACGCAGAAGTGCCGCAACACGACGTGGCATGGACTGGACTAATGTCTGAAGGTATTTTGAAGACAATCCACACCAAGAATCCTGCAGGGCCGTCCACAAATCCATAAGAATGCAAGATGGCGGAGATCTCTTCTGAACAGCACGTTGCAAGTCATCCCAGATATGCTCGATAATGTTCATGTCTGGTGATTTAGGTGTCAAATGGAAGTGTCTAAAGTCAGAAAAGTGTTCTTGGATCCACTCGGTAGCAACTCTTGATGTCTGGGATGTCACATTATCATGCTTAAATTGCCCAAGTCCGTCGGAATGCACAATGAACATGAATGGGTGTAGGTGATCGGACATGATGCTTACGTACCTGTCACCTGTCAGAGTTGTCTCTAGACGTATCAGGGGTCCCATATCACGCCAAGTGCACACGCCCCATACCATCACAGAAGCTCCACCAGCTTGAACAGTCCCCTGTTGACATGTAGGGTCCATGGATTCATGAGGTTGTCTCCATACCCGTACACGTCCATCCGCCTGATGCAATTGGAAACGAGACTCGTCAGACCAGGCAACGTGTTTCCAGTCATCAACAGTCCAATGGCGGGCCCAGACGAGGGGTAAAGCTTTGTGCCGTACAAATGGTATACGAGTATGCCGTACAACAATGGTATCCGAGTGGACCTTCGGCTCCGAAAGCCCATATCAATGATGGTTCGTTGAACAGTTCGCACGCTGGCACTTGTTGATGCCCCAGCATTTAAATCCGCGACAATTTGAGGAAGTGTTGCACGTCTATCTCGTTTAACGATTCTCGTCAGTCGTCGAAGGTCCCGTTTTTTCAAGGTCTTTTTCCGGCCGCACCGCTGTCGGAGATTTGATGTTTTACCGGATTCCTGATATTCACGGTATACCCGTGAAATGGTCGTACGCGAAAATCCAAATTTTGTCGCTATCTCGGAGATGCTATGTCCCATCTCTCTTGTGCCGACTATAACGCCACGTTCAAAATCACTTAAATCTTGATAACCTGCCATTGTAGCGGCAAGAACCGATCTAACAGCTTTGCCAGACATCTATTGGCTTATATAGGTGCTGCCGACCGCATCGCGTTACGCTGATTGGTTGCAAAGCTCCGTTATTTGCATACGCACGCCTGTACCGGTTTTTCTGGCACTTCCGTGTATGAAGAAGTGAAAAGTTTGGTGAATATATGGCATTCCAGGATGTCCAACAAACTAAGCTTTCTACACCAAAGAGATGTAGAGTGTTCCACTGAGAACAGTTAAAGAGAATCCAAGAATTAATGCACCGAAACTTGGGGCTTCATGATACAGACCGATTATTTAAAACAAGTGCCAACTGTATGAAATGTAATCAAGAAAGCCGGTTATAAAAGATGTGTCGCAAGGAAGAATCCCTATATAAGTATAGTTAATAGAAACAAACGATTTGGGTTTTTAGAGGAGCACTTGATTAAGACTTTAGCCTTCTTCAAAGCAGTGTTTTTAAGGATAAATTAAATTCAATCTATGCAGTTCAAATAGGCGATTTATAGATTGGAGAAAACAAAATTTGCATGCAAACACCAAAACTTTGGGCGGAACTCTAAAATATGGCGGAAGGATCATGATTATGTAGGAGCTGGATTAGTTCTTTCGAAGGAGGTAATCACTCTCAAATTTATTTGAGGTATAATAGATCAGAATATGTTCTTGAACATTTTGAAAAAAAAAAAAGTCCATTGAAGCGCCTGCAAATTGTCTCGTTTTCCAAGAAGATAGTGA
Source organism: Dysdera silvatica (assembly GCA_006491805.2). Lineage (NCBI taxonomy): Eukaryota > Metazoa > Arthropoda > Arachnida > Araneae > Dysderidae > Dysdera > Dysdera silvatica. The sequence goes on from QLNU02015360.1 coordinate 306,818,154, forward strand.
TCCACACCATAAAGCATGAATCGCCAAGGTATGATTACTCTACGAGGTCCATCAGCGAAGTCATACATCTCACAATTTTGTCGATTTGAATACCATGGAACACCTGTGGGAAGACATAGTTCCTGAACTTAAAAAATACGACACCCAGGACAATGAAAAAAATAAAATCTATGCAACTGAAAGTTTAAAATAAAATCGTTCCGGAATCAACAAGAAAAGTTATTTGAAATAAGCTAGAACGCTTATGAGAGTTGATCAAATTAAAAGGACGTTCAGTTTATTAGTAAATAGAAGCTCTTACCTCTATGGTATTATTTTGAGAGACATTTAAAAAAAATAGCCATAGGAATTTTTTTGTACAAATGTAATAACTGATAATATGTTCTTGTTTCTTTCACGTTGCCATGTAGTGCTTTAGTGTATTTGAGATAGAAATCATTAGAAAATTATTTCTTAATAATTTTATTATTTTTACAAGCACCGATGCCTAAATAATCATCGATATTACTCTTTATAACTTTGGTTTTCAAATTGGAAACTTTTCTCTATATCAAGCATATCGTTGGACAACGATATGGAGGAGTAATATGATAGTAGGAATTAATGAAAGTAAGCTATTATTTGGTGATTAAACGGCGTATCCCTTTTCTTGAACGATAGTTTCATTTTAATAAAATAATGTTTTAATATAATAAAATACTAAAAAAAAAAAGAAAAAAGTAATACTGCAGGAGCACAATGCACAAAGACAAAAATAAGGTAATCAAATACAATCGCATCAACGATTATGATGAGAATTACTCGAATAAAGGCGAAAATGCTCAATACGAATGTGTTTGGGGTCTAGAGATTGCTTATACATCTTGCGATTGTATTTACTCTGAACCTGTTTCAGCTCTAAATTAAGTTACGCAATAATGCATACTATTGTTAATTAAATTAAATGATAATTTTAAACAGAAAATGTAACGTATAGAATTATTACTTGCATGTTATGTATAATGTTAAGTAAGTTAATAAATTAAAGTTAATTGGTTTACTGGATTAATGTATATGATGTTAATCACATAAAAAAGTTATATATATAATTTGCTCATCAATCATTCGGTGTCCGACAGTTAAATCATCAGATACTGACGAATAGTTGTCAGTCGTTCATTGGTAACAGTGTGTATCATATATCATATTAGGCATACTGACATCATTCCATCCCCCGGAGCCGTAGCCAGAAGTTTTTTACAGGGAAGCTTTGAAATCCATAAAGGAAATCTGAGAATTGGGTTAATGTTTTGAGGTATTTTATTAGCATTTCTTTATATAATAATATACTAAATATCTGGATTTTAATGAAATTAATTTTTAGTATTCTACATCGATAGAATTTAAAAGATATGAAACAAAAAATATGCAATATATATAGTTAATATTCAAACTGGTTTATGTGAACAAGTCATTTTTAGCAATGAAACCAGACTAATCTGTTTAATATCAACGAATAAATTTCTTAACAAAAATTTTGCTTTGAAAACTCGCACAAGTACATTAAAATTTATAATTTCCCACTTCCTTACCATAAACTT
>QLNU02015360.1:306819833-306830580 GCA_006491805.2 Dysdera silvatica
AACATCAAAGAACAATTTCCATTGTCATATACAATTTTTTACAAAGCGGTCGGGTGGGAACCGGTGTTTCAAATACTGTGGACCAGGGCCGTGGCCAGGATTTAATTTCAAGGGGGGGTTCAAAAAATTTTATACCATGTATCGATACAATCACAGCATGCAAGGCCGTAGCCAAGTCCCATTAAAAATTTAGTTTCGGGGGGGACCGGTTCCATAAGATCCCCCCCTCTGGATACGGGCATGCTGTGGATCTCACTTTCTCAATCCAAATAGTAGGGTTACATACAACAGCAAATACATAAACAGCTCAACTCTCAGAAACTATATCGAAATACACTCGAACTTTGTTATAGCGAAATTCAAGGAACCACCAAAAATTTGACGCCATCGAATGACGTTATAACCGGTAAATTATACACAAATAGTCTGCGAAGGAGACATCAGAATTTTGATATGACAGCAAAGTTGTTGCTGTAGCCGAATTTGATTAATGAGTGTAGATAACACTTTTTTAGAACAGGCCAAGTATTATCTGTAAATCAAATGGTACATTTGTATCATAGGCCTAATTTGGCGGGGGCAAGAGGACATGTGCCCCCCAGTTTTTATGGAGCAGGGGCAAAAATATATTTTTACCACGAGTTTTGGGCTGTTTTTTTATATAAGTTTTATCCCTGCCATTTTGCCATAATACTTAACTCTCTCATGCCTCTTTAAAAGCGAGAATACAACTCTCTTGATCCTACAATAGTATACACCTCCATTCTATCCCTCTATAATGTTTACAATTGAAAAGCTCGTCGCCACACAGACGTAATTTTTCATAACGATTCAAAGACCAACGAAAGGTTTATGCTTGAATAACACAGAAAATATGAAGCATGATATCCTTCAAACCACAACAGAAAAATCACGATGCGGTTAGTCAGCACAACGTCATCCAGGCTGCCAGAATAATCCTCTGGAGGAAAATTAAATATACAATCTGCATCTCAAATCATTGAGTTGCAGCAAAATGGCGAGTAGTAACTGCCCATTGGCGATTTATACGGTTCTGGCAGTCTTAAAACCAACTATTTTTTTCAAGATGGCGAAAGGAGCTTACCACTTCAGAGTGTGTCCCAAGTTCAGACAAGAAGTATGGTGCATAAGCATAGGCGTAATTTGGGTGGAGGGGAATGTACTTGCAGTTTTTTTAAGAGCATGGACAAAATTCTATTTGTGCCCCCCCACCCGTTTTGGAGCTTCTTGTGTGTGCATATATATGCTCAAGTTTTTGCCCCTCACCCCCAAATTACGCCTATGATTTATATAATACGAATTCAACCTTCACTTCCTTTTCTGGAAACCCTATTTTATTTTAGAAATTCCGTTCTCCGGAAATCGATCTCTGAAAATTTTCAGACTGAGCTAAACTTGGATTAGGCATGCGCGTTAATTCAACAAGGTATTGTTTTCCATCTTTAGAAGTTTCATTTCCCAGTACAGAGACGCGTGCAATCAACCGCGCAAGAGTTCACTTTTAATTTCTTTCACAAACAATCTACGCATGAACATCCTTAGTCGAAGCATTGATAGAGAAAAGGCATTTCTTACAGCAATTGCGTTTGAAGTGCGTTCTTTGTTTCGACGCTGACTTACAATTTTACGCTTTTTAACCTATTTATCTTCACAAACGTCAAAACTTTCGACACTCAATATGTCACTTCGTTTTAAGAAACTACAATTATTTGGACACCAGCATAAGGTTTAAAAATGCAACATTTCTAGAGCCAATTGCTCCCTGAAAGAATTCTGCCTTCATTCGGCAAAGGGAGTTGGCTCTCAAAATGTCGTGTTTTTAAACATTACGCTAGTGTCAAAATAAGTTGCGGACTCCCCTGGTGAAACCTTGTACCATTTGATTTGTTTTAAGAACATCCAAATGTTCGAAATTTTGAAGTATTTTTAAAAATGCAGAATTGCGCGGGAATTTAATAACTCGGGGCAAGATTCCGAAACTCCTTGCCATTCTGACTTAATATTTTATCTAGACATGTTTAATGCACACTACTGGTTATGATCCCCACTTTCAAACCATCTGGGCTGGATTCCACTTCCAGTAAGTGTGATATGTGAATGTTAGTGTAGGTTCGGAACACATTAAATTCTTGATCTTGCCTATCAAAACAGCCGTACCTCAAACTGGACTCAAATCGGCGGCCTTCACACATGGTAAATAATGTCTGTTCAATAACCTAAACTATGAAAGTTAGTCACGCACTTTTTCCTACTGTCCTTTATTAAAAGATCTGTTACAGGTTACACCGATCTTTCGACGCATCCAGGATTTATTATTTAACGTTTGAAGCAGAAGTCGAGTCGGAGGCACTTTCACAAGTATAATTTTAAAAAATTCGGGAGATTTATCATATGGCGCAAGAACATCAAGAAACACGCTGCGCCCAGACTTCGTTTTCCGAAGAATTTGAATCTCTTAACACTTTACCTACCGGAAGCCTATTAATAGGTTATTTTTCACAAACGCTTAACGACCGGTAGCCCATTAATCGGTTTATCATTAATCCAAAAAATGTTATTAAAGGACATTTTTTAAGAAATATTGATTTTTACTTAAGTTCTTGGCATGCATTTCATTAAATTAAACCATATAAATCAACGTTTATTGGCGTAGTGATACCAACGCCGATGTTATGGCGTGATTAGATGGTGAAACGTTCGAAAGAAAATATTTCTGCGTTCGGTGGGACCTGAACCCACGACCTTCCACTTGCCGGGCAGAGGGTCTACCATCTGAGCTTGCTTGCTTTTTTTGTTTTACGGCCCAAAGACTACAGTGGTCATGCTGCGCCGGACCATCTGAGCTACCAATGACAATATCTAATCCCTTACAAACATATATAAAGACTTTACTGAAGCCAGTTATTTCGCAGAATAAACGTTGATTTATATTGTTGTTTGATTTAATCTGCGTAGTGTTCGATTTATTTAAATACATATGCTGCAACGTGCATTTCGATCAATTTAATACCAGTCTCTTTGCAATTTGGTTTAAATAGTAGTCTATGTACTACACCATTCTGCGAAATAACTGGCAACAGTAAAGTCTTTATATACGTTCGTAAGAGATTATATATTGTCGTTCGTAGCTCAGTGGGTAGAGCCTCCGCCCGGCAAGTGGAAGGTCGTGGGTTCAGGTCCCACCGAAGGCAGAAATATTTATTTTCTTTCGAACGTTTCACCATCTAATCACGCCATACCATCGGCGTTGGTATCACTACGCCAATAAACGTTGATTTATATTATTGTTTAATTTAATCTGCGTAGTGTTCGATTTATATAAATAAAAAAATATACATTTCATTCTCAAGGAAAAAATCATGAAATATGTTCATAGTAGCTAACTGCGGGCAAGAAAGTCGCTTCAAAAACTTTTGTATCCTTCATTTTTAAAGTAAAATTACGTGCAAAAATTTACGCTATGGATTAAAACATCTGTAACAAAAGTAAGTTCATTAAAATTAAATTTCACACAAGTTTTTTCGGCTCAAACTAGAACCGTAGCCAGACTGGGGGCTGAGCCTCCTGGAAAATAGTTTTTCAAAGTTTAGAAAATTATCTTAATTTTGTTTTATATGAAATTGTTCTTTGACGTTGAAAATATATTTCTACGGTAGATCTTGTGTACATGCTTTTATTTACAGAAATTTGGATCTATCTGCTCTTCAATAAGGATAAGGGAAATCGTGTTTTAGTAGTAGGCTATACCTCTTAGTTTTCATTGCAAAATTTACGCTGAAAAATTTATTCATTAACGTTAAATACTAGTATGCTCAAATATTTAGTATTATGAAATATTAATAAAATACATTAAAACAATGAATTTTAAGCCCCCTCTCCCCTGTAGCTTTAAGCCCTTTGCAACATTCAGAATCTCCTGTAACTCATTACGAAATTGGATTACAAAGAGCTTTAGAAACGAAGCATTTCCATGATTAATCCATCCACACCACCCTGGCCACGTTACTCAGTTTCAAAAGTTTTCATACTAAACTTTAAGACGTTTGCCCTGTAAGGCCAATGCTTTATGGTTGACATGTGATTTAGAATTGCCTTGTCTGGCACAGAATGACCCTTGTTACCCTTGCGCCATAAAAATACAACCAACCAATGACTTAAAATCAATATTTAGATGAGGTGCCGTTACCTCAAAACGAACGTTCACTTATAAACGTAACTCAAATGAACAATTTAGTCACGTTATGATTAATTGATCGATTCATAGTGAATGGCAGTAAGAATGCAAGAGGTCACGAACAGTTTTTAAATGGCAGATTAAATTTCCATATCCAATGTGGAAAATTTTAGTTTTAAGGTGTAAAAGGACGTTCTGTGATAGAACCTAGTTTCCCGAAACTTTATCATGTAGGGAAGCAAACTGCGAACTACGAATCAATAGAATAACGGCAAGGGTAAAGGGTATAGTTATGCAGGGATTTCAAAGCCAATAAATGTACATACAAAGACCTGCGTCTAAGCCGACGTCGAAATATTTGCTTCATGTAAGTTATATTAAAAATTTAGAATTTTCGCTAAAAACTCGAATTAGGTTTTAAATATAAATGCCAGTTATTTGCTGTTGACTTACAGTTTATAAGGAAGTGTCATAGTTTTACGGCGTAAATAAGACAGCAAGTGTCATGCTGCACCGGGACCTACAGTTTTCTAAGGAATTCAAACCTCTTACGGTCTAGGGAACTAACCCCCCCGGACTACAAGGTGCAGTTACTCTGTAAGAGTTCTTTTTTGGCGTAGTTGAGAATTTAATCCGGAATAACCGCACGATAACGAACTTTACCACTGCAGGGCTATGAAAAAATGCTAAATTCGCATTTCTATCAACATTAAAATTTTAATGAAAATCTTTACTTAAAGCAACGGCTTGCTTTCCTGCTGAAAATATAGGTTCCTGTCCGAATTCCGAAAGTTTGAGGTGTTGTAGACCTGTCATTACAAATCCCGGTTTAGTCCTCTACGTACTGTAGGACTTTTCTACAGTCACAGATTCGATTCCTATGATGGAAGGGGTTTGTCGAGGTAAACGTATTTCTTACTAAACCGTAGATCTTTTAAGTATGAGGTTGACCTCATCCCTAGAAAAGTTACTTAAACCTAAAGGAACAGAGACAAGGCTCCTGTATGGTTTGAGTTTTAGTGAATTTTCGTTTTAGGAGTGTCCATCTCATACCATTTTTAGTAAATATAATGTTCCAAAAGATTGGAAATTGAAAGCACCGATCTTCATGTTTGGCGTAGTGTAACTCACTCTTTTGCACCATAAAAATCCAAACGAATAGGAAACACTACCCAGAGAAATCTTTAGCTATTTCATTAACCCAAGAGTTAAAATGTAATGACTTTAAACAATATTAAGAGACAATGTTAGTGATCACGTAAACATTTACCATTGTAAGAATACTACTTCGAACGTTTATGAATTAAAAACCGTAGTTAACATCACAAAATCAAAAATATTGTAAATTTACATTGAGCAACTCGTGAAATTGCTTAACTTAAATTAACGAATCACACATTAATCACAGAAAATAAATTGAAACCCTGTTAATGCTGGGCTTTGATATTTTAACTTTCTACGATTGGATAAATTTCAAAACTCATTAAAACATGGGACATTTCTCCTCAGAAAATTTAAAATGGGTTCATTTTTGAAGATAGTAACACTTCAAAATTTATCAGCATATTTTTTTCCAAATATGAAAATACCAAGGACGTTCTGCATTTATCAAAATACTATGGAACATACAGTGTTGAAATCAGACCGGTGAGCAGTTTAAGTTCAATAAAAAATTTATTTGAAAAGGACAACTATTAAATAGTTACAATTAAAAAGTTCAAAAGAACAAAGTAAATTACATGGCGCGAAGTTCGGCATTACAAATCACGAAGAGATTTAGAAGTGGAATGCGCTCATGAAAACTGTGAACTTCGAGGAAGATCATTGATGAAGCTCGGAAAAGAGTTCCTTGTTTGATTGACGGATCTCCTAATACCATTCATAGTGTCGCTGATGATGTTCTGAATCAAATCCACAATTTCGCTAGTGAAGCTCTCGAACGATTTCTAAAACGAAACAATATACCATGAATATGAGAGTTAATATCTTATTTTGACTTCTGTGCTAAATATACTCACATAAAGTTCCGCAAATGGTTTAATTATCAGAAGATTACCCAAACGCTGCCCAATAGCATAATTTACGAACAAAGCACCTTGTAAAAGGTCCTTGTCTCTTACGTCACATGGGCTTGTAAATGAAGATTTATTTTATTAGATGTTGAAGCATTATCATTTATTGTAATTGTAAAAATAAATGCTTCTCTTATGCACAAATTGAATTGCAACTTGCAATGTGATTATAAAAATTAAAGTAATTTGTTTTCTGCTGCGACTTTCAGAAATAAAATGAAAGGAATATAGAACTTCAATTTAACAAATAGAGAAAAAAATAACTTTACAGCTACTTCAAAATCAAATATGTTTAAATTTAACAGAGTCAGTGCAATCATTGTATTACTGAACGTATTTTAAACTTTTAAAATACATCCTCGAGTTCGCTTTTCACATTTTTCGACCAACTAGCTACCTCGCCACGTATTGCTAGAAGGATTGCAATTGGCGTCACTTTTGCTACTTTTTAATATTTAATTTCTCGATTTCTAGGGGGAGATAGCTGCTAATTTTCACACATTAAGGTTTTTATGGTGGGTACATTAAGCTGAATTAAATTCGTTAGATTCGGCGTGTGATCTCCGGAGGTGGGGGAGTGTTGGTTGGTTGTAGTTTTATAGTGCAAGGACAGCAATGGTCATTCTGTGCCAATCAAGGTGAGGATGTGTGCACAGGAAGTTGAGGTGGGAGGGGTTCCTTGTAAGCTAAAGTATACGCTCAACTTCTCGATAAGGTTTCTATAGACACCAAAAGACACGCATGCAACCCCATATTTCCTCCCATGTTTCTATGCGATTTTCAAATTACGTACACGCATGTTCACACTTGCGAATTTCAGCAGACATTGGTTCTGGTTCGATGTTGTGACAGATATACATAGTAGATTTAAAATTAAATTTAGAAATAGGTGAGTATGTACAAAATAGGCGTAGTTACACGAGTCTGAGCCTCCCCCCCCCATCATCACCAATAAATTAATTTCCATATACCGTGATATACATATGTGCTATAACATATGCGGAGCAACACTTACACTTAATAGATACTTTTAGGTCAAATAATTGAAGCCTTGCTTTTATAATTGCTTGTTAAATTTGCGAAGTTATACATTTTGCTTACTTTTATGGGCGCACAGATAGCAAAAATCAAGCTGCGCAGAGATCTGCAGTTTTCCATGGAATCCTAGTCTCTTAAGTCCTAGAAAACCAACCCCCGGACTACAGATGACAGTCAACAAGTTTGTTTTGTTTTTTGGAGGAGGAATATAGTTGGGAATCAAACCCGGGTTAACCGTACGCAAGGAGACCAAGTTATCACTGCCTTATGGCTGGGCCTCTCCTTCAGAAAAATTCCACTTTACTATGAGTTGTTTTACAGCGGAAGAACAAAGGTAATGTTACACCAGAACCTGCAGTTTTCCAGAGAAATCCGATCCTCTTAAAGCACAGGGAACCAACCTCCCAGACTATACTGGTTTTCCAGTAAATTTTATTTGGCACCGTTGGGCGGTCATCCAGGGTTAACGGCACGGTAGGTAAACACGTTACTACTGTAGGGCCTATGAATATTATGGTGCTTACGTCATCATAAAGATCAGGCTTTCGTTTTAAGTCAAAACATATTGATTTGGGTGTATTTTTATGGCGCAAGAACAGCAGGGGTGCTTCTATGCCACAAAACAGATTGAGCTGCACAGGATTCAATCATACTTACCCATGAAGAGGGTTGAATAAAAGTACAGAGACTGAGTTATTTCATGGAACAAAACTAAAAAACTAACCTGATCAATAAACATATCGCAAACTAGTATTTTCTGAACGTAAGCTTACTTTCTGAGGGTAAAACCTCATTCAGATTGGATGCCAGGCTTCTTAACATTCTCTGTTGCATTTTCGTTTCTTCGAAGACAGCTTCGTAAACCTAAAAGAACATTCAACTTCAAAGCAATTCACTTTCCTTAAAATCGTTTGATAAAGTAAAAGCTTTATATACTTACGTCTTCGCGATTGCCACAATATTTGATCTTGCAGAGTTCTTAAAAAGAAAAAAAAAAATCAATGTAGCTGAAATTTTAACTAGAAAGATTCTCAGTAGTTTCGAAACGCTTCTCAGTAAATTTTACGTCTTTTAAAAATTGCAATACGAAACTTCCGTATACAAAGTAGGACCTCCCTGATATTTGATAAAAACGATCCTTTCTGCAAAATCCCGGAGAATTTATGGATACAGTTTTTCATTAAAAATTTAATGACAGGTTCCCTCGAAACAATTTCAAGGTAATTTTTGTAGTCAACTGTACACTTACATACAACCACCTATTGGGGTTCGAACCTAACCCATCCCAATCTAAGACCTTATTTACAAAATAATTTAGCCACTGGGGAGTTCTTGAAGCTTCGGTAATTTAATATTTAAAGGTTTCCAAGTCACCAGCAGTATCAAATGCTTATTGAAAACATTCATGGATTTAATAAGAGTTAAAAAAATTCAATTCAATGGGGAGTTTGTTTCTACGGCCAAGGAAAGCAAATTTCTTGCTGCGCTAGGACCAACAGTTTTCCGAGAAATCCTACCTCTGAAGACCTAGTGAACCAACCCCCAAACTACAGCGAGGAGTTGGTAGGTAAGCGTCCCCCACCTCACACACGCCGTGAGAAGGGGAACCCAAGTTAATGACACGATAAACGAGTGCGTTATTATTGCACTATCACAAGACCATTCCATGAAAAGGGAACTAGAATTTCACTAGCATATTCTGAAGTTTTGGAATGCAATTTAATTTCGTAGATTTACAAAATATTTCTCATGGGGGGAAGAGGGGGTCAGGCGTATACATTAAACATCCCGTTGCAATTTATGTTGAAAGATTACTCGATAGGTAGACATCTTAAGTAATTATGCAAAGGCGCCCGCAGTACATGCATATCTGGTTTAAGTGCATTAAAGGACGCAAACAGTAAATTAAGATACCAAGTTATCAAGATACTTAACGTAAGGTTAACTGAAGGATGTATACCAAACTACATTTAAGCAACCAATTTCGCTTGCAGTTGTGTCCCAAGACTGCACAGCAGGTTATTTCTAAGACAAGACCAACGACTTAACGTTATCACCGAACTACGTTACGTTTCCACAAAACCAAACTTGCAGGTATCCAAACCCAGCCGTAAGCAAGGCGGTGGTTGCAATCACTGGGGAGCGCATCATTTCGTCAAGAATAATCAAATGTCGACTAAGTGCTAGTAATGAATGATAGCAAGAAAAGTGAAAATTAACAACATGAGCTACTCCATACAGACAAGTTTAGGAAAATCGTCATGCTGTTTTTTAACTGACAGTGAAGGTGGGTATACTGAATTCGCGGATTCAGAACTTCAGAAACCGCATTGAAGAGCTGATTTCGTAACGTGTAAACGATGATTTACTTTCGATGGAATTAAAAATAAAACTGGAGAAAAGCATATTTGAAATTATTTTAACGAAGTTTCATATTAAAATTTCAACATACCTTCAGCTCAAATGTTTTTTAGAAAGTCATAAATAGTGTTGTTCATACCACGTGCAAGGTAATAAAGCAATTCAAATCGTACGCTCCACTCAGCCTTGCCTAGATATTGTGCTCTTCCAGTAATATATTCTTGAAACTTAAAGTATTGTTTTTGCATTACTTTTTCTTCAATTTCACGTTCCGTTTCAGTCTCATCTATGTGCGGTAAGTAAGTAAGTAATACTTTATTCCTTATTATTATGTACATCAGGAGACCATACAAACGATTTGCTTGGGAAATGGAAAGAGAGCAGTAGCGATGCTAGTAACGGGGCTCTCTTTCCGGTAGAAAAAGCAAGGGATTTCTCGTATTCAACAAGAAACAATAACGATTCGCGCGTACAGATCCTCAAAGTTATTAAGAGATTTACATTCGCAGGTGTATCACATTTACAGAGTTTATGAGCAGAGTCTTGACTCGAAGACGTTACAAGTGAAGGTTGAAGTCCAAAGGTGGAATCTTTGTGGGCTGCAGAGTAAGAATGTTTTTCCTTGTAGCCAAGGCCGAGAGAAGAAGTAGGAGAAACAAAAATAGTAGAAAAATGTAAATGAATTTTGAGTTGACCGTTGCGGGTGCAGTTTTAAAGGACATTTATAAGGAAAGGCAGACAAAAGAAAAATGGAAAAGGAAGAGCAGGGAGAGCAGAGGAGGGGGAAGAACTGAAAACTAAAAGGAAAGAGTGGGAAGGCAGAAGTAGCAGGCAGAGCATACTTGATTTAAGTACCAATCAAAGATTTTGGCTTTAAGGGTGAGAAAAGACAGAGCTTTTAAATCTTGGGGAATTGAATTCCAGATTTTAGAACCCGTAACGGAGACACTGTGTGTTTTATAGTTTGTGCGAGTCCGCGGTAGCCTGATATCGTCCTGGTGACGTGTATTGTAATCATGTGTCGTCTGTGAGATGGAGAAAGGTAAAACTACGTCACCTTTTGTGACTTTGTACATAAGGA
>QLNU02015360.1:306830680-306861651 GCA_006491805.2 Dysdera silvatica
CATGCATGCGTTGGAGAGGATGAAGACGAATTGGGCAGTGTGTGTGTGTAGGGGGGAGGGATTGGGAAGGGTTGCCGATGGCGTCGGAGAGGAAATACAGTGGAAGTTTTTGACCACTCAACTCCTCCAATGTCCGCCTTTTCATCCTTGTCGCACTCGTTGTGTCAAACAAAGTATTGTGGCTTATTCTGTTTTCGGAATATAGTTTAAGACACTTGTTTCAAGCTGTAATTTCGTTTAAATACCCACGATTTATTTTATGATCATTGCTCTAAGAATTTTTTTTTCTTAACAGAATTGTAGAATCCACATATTTTTTATTTACAACTTGAACAGAATTTTGTTTATAAAATGTATGATTTTCCAAAACATTGCCCCAGCGCCGCTAGGCTGTGCTAGTCCTCGATTACACCACTGGAGAAGCATGCATCGCCGCCAGGGGGGTTTCACCAATAACTGATTTGAAAATTCAATCTGCAATTTCTTGCCATTGATGGATCCTACGACCTTGAATTATTTATCATTTCCTTAGCTGTATATGTGCTGAATGTACATTTACTTTTAACAAAAACAGATAATTTCTTCATAGTGCTTCGTTTTTTTCCGCAAAATAGTGTAGCTTTATCTACTCACAGGGGGAATCCACGGTGAGTGCGCCGCCGGTTTTGTTGAAATTTTTTTGATGAAAGTACAGCCAAAATAAGGAAATTCGTGTCTCAACATTCATTCCAATGCAACTTATTTTCAGAGATATGGATTTTTAAAAATTCTGATTTCTATATATGAGCTTAAAATATGACATCTTCTGCAAGCCAACCGGTAGCTTTGTTGATAAGTTCACGGCCCTGTGCTTCGTGTTTTTGCGTTCGATGCCCGCGAAAATCGGTCACTTCTTTAATTTTTTAATATGTATCCTTTTTACATATTTATTTATGTATTTTTATTAGTAAAAATACTTCGCTTACAATCGGATTTTGTTCATAAACTTACTTTAATAAAATTCATATTTATGTAGTTATGTTAATTGTATGCTTATTGGCAGTGATAATTTCTACTCGAATTTTAATTGTTGATTATCAAAAAGTTGAAAAGTATAGAAAAAGTTTTGGTGTAGCCATCCAGCCTGTTATGTAGTTAAGTAGATCCAGCACACTTTAATAATGTTTTTACAAATGACGACGGCACCTCTTCTTCTACTGTTGAAGTAATTCCACCTCATTGTACCCCATACTGTCAACCTCGTGATGTGTACTTCTTCCGTCAAGTAAAAAATTTCATTAAAAGGTTACAAAATTGTGTTGAAATCTTACAAGAAAATAGTCATTTAAACACGCGAGCAGATAGATGCTTTGAAGATCCATTCACTTATTTATAATCAACTTTCGGCGCCGAATTTTAAGAATACATTACAGTACTCTTGGTTTGTTGCAAAGTTAACAAACGAAAGAAGCGTCTTTGAAAATGTAGATGGTATTTGTTTTCCAGATGATATTAGACAAAGAAAATCAGTTGTTCGAACAATTCATTTATAAAATGCTCACGTTGTAGAATTTTTTTATGTTTTTATGATAATTATCATCCAAAACTGTGTACCAGTATACAATTCCGACACCTCCGATAGTGATACACAAAAAATATGTTCACGTCAGTCAGTTTTAAAATAAAATTGATTGCATTTTATAAAATAAAATGTTTCTATATAAATAAAATGCACATAAATGAGATACACATAAAATGTTTATATGTTATAAAATAAAATGATGTTTATATGTTATAAAATAAAATATTACATACTAAAAATGCGTTTGTCAATAGATAAATATATTTAAAAAAATATTAGGCATAATAGATGCTAATAGAGGATGACTGCAAAGGCTAATAATGACAAAATAAGACGAATTAACGCAGTTTTCTTTTTTATTTAATGGAATTGTTAAAAGTTTTCAGAAAAAATCTTTCAATCCTTAAATAAAACAAAACTGCATTATTGGTGTAATTTCATCCCTTCACAGGTTGACAATGAGTACGCAAATTTTATAAAAGTTATATTCACATAAAAACTTACAGCTAACTCCTAAACTTTTTGTACCTTTACAACTCTTCAATTAAAAATTAAAATTCGTGTAAAAATTATAACTGCGAAAAATAGTATCACAGAATTAAATATGTAAATATGAATTTTATTAAAGTAAGTTTATGAGCAAAATCCGATTGTAAGCAAAGTATTTTTACTAATAAAAATACATAAATATATAAAAAGGATGCATTAAAAAAAAGTGATCGATTTCCACTGGCATCGAACGCAAAAACATGGAGCGCAAAGCCGTTAACTTTCCAACTAAGCTACCGAGTGGTTTGCAGAAGCTGTCATATTTTAAGCTCATATATAAGAATCAAAATCTTTAAAAATTCATATCTCCGAAAATAAGCCGCATTGGCACGAATGCCGAGACACGTATTTCCTTATTTTGGCTCTACTTTCATCAAAAAAAATTTCATCAAAATCGGCGGCGCATTCACCAGGGGTTTCCCTTGTCCGTGATATCTAAGGTATCCTCAATCATGGGATTTATTTGTTGAACCTGTTGTTTATTTCTGGTTAAGGTTTTAAAACTTGTGTATAATTATCGTATGCTCCCAAATCTAACTTATTGCAGTAACGTTTGGGGATTTATTGGTTCTGGTGTTACTAATAAAATTGAATTAATACAAAGTTTTTACGCATTTTATGGTCAAGGATCGGAGTAAACTGTTAACCCTTGGATCCATTATAGCATTCTTCCTTTCCATCATTTGGTTAGATAGAGATTATCTGTTATAATGTATCAAAGAATTAAGCTTGGTCTATATAGTGATTTAATTAAGTTAATTTACGTTCGTCTTGATTTCCTTCACATCGGGAGGACCAATTTATTCTTATTCGGGTAAGCTCTAACTTCATGTGGTTTTGTATTGGGTCTGTTGGTCCACGGATTTGGAACGGTTGCTTAAGAGAAATTTAAAGTATTGGATTATTTAAAAACAGACTTAAATTTTATTTATTGGGTTTGATGTAATCTCTGTCATTTATATGGTTTTTAAGTAATCGGGTGAAAATCACTGCATGCCAGGATGGGGCTGTAGGGAGGATGACTTAGTACTTTCCACCGGTAACGCCGTAACAAGTTACTCATGGTATTGCCCAAGTGGGGACTGGTGTTGCTATGCAGCACCATGACGTCTTTTCGTAGAAATTCGACAATAAATTTTTTTAAATAAATTTGTCAACAATAAATTTCAGCAGATGATGTGCTCTTTAGACGCAGAAGTCAACTCAGACTATATACTTCAACATTTTACCATGTTACTATAAGCGCAGCCTTCGTACAACCGATGTTAAGAGAACATGACTGACATAAGACGCCATTTAACGTCATTGCACCAGAATAGTTATCAATTGTTCCGGGCTCGCGGGAAATTATAATGCTGAATAAAACACCCGTGCGAGGGCTTTTTAGCTTAATTATTGAATCGCCTGCGTATATATATGCATACTGAAGAGACAAATTTTATGATCACAAGACTATATTATGTAAAGCAGCTCTCTGCAGATAATGCTGATTTAATATATCTGAATCTATGTCAGAACATAGTATTAAAGGTATACAAAACTAGCTTGGGCGTGCAGTCTATAATCATAAATTGCTATTATGATGAATTTCTAGTTGTTTAATTTAAAAAATGAAACTCTTATGATAAATAAATGTGATAATTTTGCATAAGATGTACCTGGAAGTAGGTTCAAAGGAAATAACGTCTGATGTACCTTTGTAGTGATGTAATAAAATTTATGGTGATCGGTCGAAATTATTTCTTTACGGATTTCAATAGTGAAGCATCCCTGAATTAAAAAATGTTATTGCACTTTAATGAGACTTATATACACTGACTAGAGAGTAAAAATCTATGTTTTTTTGTTTTTTCAAACATAATTAATAGAATCGAAATACCTTTGTGTACAATTCGTCAATTTTTCACAATATGTAACCGCGTAGTATATATATTCAGGTTAAATAAACTATTATTATTTGATACTAAAATTGTCTAACATTAACCTATATTCTGTATATTAGCAAAACCTATATGCTATTGATATATTTGTATTGGTTTCGCTTATATTTCTAAGTAAAATTTTTATTTTATTGTACGATTTTTTTTCCTCCCGAAGTTATTTTCATAATTTATTTATGAACCAGATGTGTGTAGAACCACTAATTTTGTGTATATAAATCAGCATAATTTTGATTTATTAAACTGAAAATGTAGTGCTTATTGTAAAAAAAATATTGCCTTTCTATTGAATTTTGCATGCAAAAGGTTAAACACTGGTAAAATAGCAATGAAAAAGATCACTCAAGCTTTCGGACGCATCAGCAGCAGTCCTTCATCAGGAGTAATGATTTACTTCTGATGAAGAACTGCTGCTGACGCGTCTGAAAGCTTGGGTGATCTTTTTCGTTTGCTATTTTACCAGTGTTTAACCTTTTGTATGTAAATTTCCTCCCTGGTACCCTGTATTTTATTTCTATTGAATTTTTACTACTGTTTTTTAATAAACTATAAAAAAATGCTGTCTTAATTTCCTTGTGTATTTCCGTATTTTATATATTTATAAAATTATTTTTTTAAACTTTGAAATTTTTTCATATAATTTCTAAAATACATAAGCTTATATTTTTTGTTTTATTAAATATAATTCTTTTGGAGGAAATTACTGAAAAAATAAAATAAAAAATATTTCGATTAAATGCTGTTGATGTTTTCACAACTGTCGGCGATAAGATAGATTAAAAAATAAGATTGGATAAACTCTGTCAATTAAAAACGGTTATTTCTGATTTTAAATTGAAACACTATAAAACTAAGACTTTCCTTAAGAATTTGCTTTATAAAGTATAATTTTCATCCCAACATTTAAAACTGCAATTTTGAAATACAGTCGTGATGTAAATTTCTCTAGACGAACTCAAGCAGTGGCATCACATATCGAGGGTTGATACAAAACCTAAGAGGCTTTAGTCAAATCTTCCCGGTTGGGGTTTCCCCAGCTGGAACTGCTCCGCACCAGATGACGTCAGATGGGGATTCCCAACATGCGGGTATATAAGCTTAGGACTTTCACGAACTCTTCATTCTGCCTTCACTTGACAAAGGGAGCAGTTGGCTCCCGAAACGTCGTGTTTTTAAACCTTACGCCAGTGTCGAAATAACTTTTTGTTATGGAATCTCCTAGTGAAACTCTGTATTGTTTCGTTAGAAATGCATTAAGGAACTTTCCTCAACACAAATTTGTTACAGAGCCATCTTATAAGACAAATTTCCACTAAATAATTCCACTTGGAAAAAATATATATATATCATGCTTATGTAATTATTGTATATTGTTTTATGCTCAGATCTATAAAAAAAAAAAAGAATTATTTCTTAAACAAAACAAAGTACACATAACAGATTTCAGTGCAGAGAATTATGCCATATATAGGTAAAACTGTTTTATGTCACAAAAACAGAAAAGTTATGGGTCACAGGGACTATAATTCTCTGAGGAATGCCAACATCTTAAGGTCTAGGAAACCAACCCCCCAGACTACAATGAGTCTCTATAAGCATGTGTTTGTTTTTTTTTTGTACTGTTGTAAATTGAACCTGAGTTAACCACATGTTATACACTGAAGTGCCAGAAAAACTGGTACAAACGTGCGTATGCAAATAACGGAGCTTTGCAACCAATCAGCGTAATGCAATGATGTCGGCAGCACCTATAAAGACAAGAGATGTCTGGAAAAGCTCTTAGATCAGTTCTTGCCGCTACATGGCAGGTTATCAAGATTTAAGTGATTTTGAACGTGGCATTATAGACGGCACAAGAGAGATGGAACATAGCATCTCCGAGATAGCAACAAAATTTGGATTTTCACGTACGACCATTTCACAGGTATACCGTGAATATCAGGAATCTGGTAAAACGTCAAATCTCCTACAGTGGTGTGGCTGGAAAAAGACCTTGAAAGAAAGGGACCTTCGATGACTGACGAGAATCGTTAAATGAGATAGACGTGCAACACTTCCTCAAATAGCCGTGGATTTCAATGCTGGGACATCAACAAGTGCCAGCGTGCAAACTGTTCAACGAACCATCATTGATATGGGCTTTCAGAGACAAAGGCCCACTCGTGTGCCATTGTTATGTCACGGCCCAAAGCTTTACGCCTCGTCTGGGCATGCCAACACGGCCATTGGACTGTTGATGACTGGAAACACGTTGCCTTGTCTGACGAGTCTCGTTTCCAATTGCATTAGGCGGATGGACGTGTATGGGTATGAAGGCAACCTCATGAATCCATGGATCCTGCATGTCAACAGGAGACTGTTCAAGCTGGTGAAGCTTCTGTGATGGTATGGGGCATATGCAGTTGGTGTGATATGGGACCTCTGGTATGTCTAGAGACAACTTTGACAGGTGACAGGTACGTAAGCATCATGTCCGATCACCTACACCAATTCATGTCCATTCCGACAGACTTGGACAATTTCAGCATGATAATGCGACATCCCACACGTTGAGAGTTGCTACCGAGTGGTTCCAGGAACACTCTCCTGACTTTATGAACTTCCATTGTCCACTTAAATCGCCAGACATGAACATATCGAGCATATCTGGGATACCCTGCAACATGCTCTTCAGAAGAGATCTCCAACACCTCGCACTCCTATGGATTTGTGGACTACCCTGCAGGATTCCTGGTATGAATTGTCTACAAGATACCTTCAGACATTAGTCGAATCCATGCCACGTTGTGTTGCGGCACTTCTGGCATGCGTAAGGGAGGAGCACAGATATTAGGTAGGTGTACCAGTTTTTCTGGCACTTCAGTGTACAAATGCATTACTACAGGGTCTGCAAGTAAAATTATAAGTAATTTACATAATGCCAGATTTCCATAATTCTTTTCTCCAAGACCCTACCAATTTTGGCTGGAAAGGGTGAATATGGTCAGTCACTTGTCTATACTTCAAAGGAAAAGTATTTTTTCACATTCGGAAAGTGTGGACAAAATGAAAAACAAGAATACGGTTTTGTCAGATCAACAATGAGCACTCAAATTTTCTTTGTTAAGTTTCAGATTATATAAGCTCATTCATATTATGCTTGTTTACGTATGTTCCTTCATCAGGTATAAATTTTGGTTTGTACAGTTATTAAAAAAAAAAATTTATCACCATGATTGGTGGATACAAAAGTATGGATCCCCCTTTCCCAATTATAACGTAGTTTTGGTAATACAGTCTAACCTCGATGTAATGAATTTCATAAGACTAGTGAAAATAATCATTAAATCGGGAGAACATATTTATCGGAACCAATGATGCACACATATGTGGGTGGAGGGATGGGTCATATGTCCTTCTTTGGGTTGAAAATTTACATGTAAAATACATTAAAAGCAGCAACTATTGCAGTGGTGTATATATATATTTACATTTTCGACCCTCCCCCAAGCAAAAATCTTAGATGCACTCTTGATCAGAACTGAAATAAGAAATTATCGAAAAGGAGAACAATAAAAATGCTTACCAGCATTCTGAAGAATACATGTTAATTTTAATAAACATAAAACACAAGTATGTGCTTAATTACTGCTTCGAAAAGAAATCTTTGATGTTTGTTACAATTTTCCCTGGGAGTTGACATTTAACATCGCTTTTTCGGTTTTCTCAAATGCATTGAAAAATCATTATCAAAACGCAGTAAATACTTCTTTACACACTGTAAACCAGCATTCGTTTCAATTGAGTAAACTTAAAGTTTATTTTCTAACTAAAATTCTACTTGCAACTATGGACTAATGACGAAACGTTATCATTAAATCGAGGGAAAATATAACACTGGACTTAATGTTACTCAGTCCAGATCAATAAAAATGTTCGTTAAATCGACGTTAGACTATATATTTTTCTATATTGTGCAATGAATGCCTTTTTTTTTCTGAAAAATGATGATTCAAGGGATTGTTTTCATATTGGATGTAGTTTTCTTATAATGGATGTATTCAAAGCTTTATTTTAACTTCAATAGTTCCTATTATCATCTTGATTTCATTTCCGTTAAATCTTTTAGTTTTAAAGATGAGGAGGTCCCTTTTCATCCGTGATTGCTAAATTAATGAAATACTGTTTACATGCTAATATTTTAATCTAATTTCTTTTAAATTAAGTATGCTATAAAGATGTGTTTACACAACTGTGCATTTGTACTGTATACAAAATATACTTGGTACTATATTTTCTCAACATCGATAACAGTACTAAGACAAACTGAAACTCATCAGTATGTCCAGTAACTTTTTAATGTACTTCATGTAGTAATGTATTAATAAAAAGTTAAAATATGCACAAGAGGTATGGGCTTTAGAAGTTAAAATTATGTGTAAAACAATTCTCTATGTACATTTTATATAAAACTGTTTTATAGCTATAAATATTTTTGAAGTTAAAAAAAAATACAAAGGTTTTAAGAGTATTTATTGAGCGAAATTTTACAGCTGCTACACAATCTTCTCACGAATGGAGCAGAACAGGCTGAATCATATTCACATATAAATGACTAATCATTTTCAAAACAAAAAAATTAATAACAAATCAATAAAAAGAAAAACTTAGAATTGCTCACAACACTGAAATTATAAATGTTCCATGTAAAGGAACTACACGAAGTTTTAACCAAGGCCCAAGAAATAAAACAAGATTAAATTTTCAATACTAATGTTTAAATTCTGGAATATAGCAAATATTTGCCGTTTGTTCAAAATAAATATTAAAGATCAAATAAAAAATATGGGCTAATAATATTTTTATAATGGGTCATGTTCAACAAATATTTAAAGATTAATTTTACAAACACAGCATAAAAAGTTTTAAATATGGATACAACAAAATGCCCATTACTTCTTTTTATAGTTTTTCTTGTACCACAAGTATGAAATACATTGGTAGTTTATATTCCCTTACAAATATTAATAACAGTCTGTTCTCTAAAAGAACTAGTAATAGGAATTTGCATGTTGTACACTGAAGTGCCAGAAAAACTGGCACAGGTGTGCGTATGCAAATAACGGAGCTTTGCAACCAATCAGAGTAAGGTGATGCGGTCGGCAGCGCCTATATAAGACAAGAGATGTCTGGCAAAGCAGTTAGATCGGTTCTTGTCACTACAATGGCAAGTTATCAAGATTTAAGCGATTTTGAACGTGTCGTTATAGTCGGCACAAGAGAGATGGGACATAGCATCTCTGAGATAGCGACAAAATTTCGATTTTCGTGTACTACCATTTTACGTGTATACCGTGAATATCAAGAATCCGGTAAAACATCACAGCTTGGACAGCGATGCGGCCGGAAAAAGACCTTGAAAGAACGGGACCTTCGACGACTGACGAGAATCGTTAAACGAGATAGACGTGCAACACTTCCTCAAATTGCCGCGGATTTCAATGCTGGGGCATCAACAAGTGTCAGCGTGCGAACTGTTCAACGAACCATCATTGATATGGGCTTTCGGAGCCGAAGGCCCACTCGTGTACCATTGTTGACTGCACGGCACAAAGCTTTACGCCTCGTCTGGGCCCACCAACACCGCCATTGGACTGTTGATGACTGGAAACACGTTGCCTGGTCTGATGAGTCTCGTTTCCAATTGCATCAGGCGGATGGACGTGTACGGGTATGGAGACAACCTCATGAATCCATGGACCCTACATGTCAACAGGGGACTGTTCAAGCTGGTGGAGCTTCTGTGATGGTATGGGGCGTGTGCAGTTGGCGTGATATGGGACCCCTGATACGTCTAGAGACAACTCTGACAGGTACGTAAGCATCATGTCCGATCACCTACACCCATTCATGTCCATTGTGCATTCCGACGGACTTGGACAATTTCAGCATGATAATGCGACACCCCACACATCGAGAGTTGCTACCGAGTGGCTCCAGGAACACTCTTCTGACTTTAGACACTTCCATTGGCCACCTAAATCGCCAGACATGAACATTATCGAGCATATCTGGGATGCCTTGCAACGTGCTGTTCAGAAGAGATCTTCACCACTTTGAACTTCTATGGATTTGTGGACTGCCCTGCAGGATTCCTGGTGTGAATTGTCTCCAGGATACCTTCAGACATTAGTCGAGTCCATGCCACGTCGTGTTGCGACACTTCTGCGTGCAGGGGGCTACCAACATTAGGGGTAATGTTCAGTTTCTTTTCTAGCACTTCAGTGTATAAAACATGCAAAAATGTTTGCATATTGTGAACGTACCTAAAAATGAATGTTTTTGTGTGCATTCTTTACTTTAATCAATAAAATGAAGGATAAAATTATTCTTAATTGAAATTTAAATAACACAATTTTCATATTTCAGAATTATTTTTCACAAAAATATATTAACACCTTCACTAAGAAACAAGGCCTTGCATTTGGGAAGGGGGGAGGTTTATCTCTCCATATAAAAAAGAAAATCGAAACTATAATCTAAAATAAAGAAGCTAAAAAAAAAATGTTCAATACAAAATTTTTCAATCTTCTACTTTATTATTGCTCCCCCTTTTTTTAAATCTTGTGCATGGGCCTGTTATGAAACCTATTACAAGATAAGCAGCACCTTCAGAATTTTCAATATATATACAAAATAAAATGAATTGTTAATTAATAGTTTGCAGGTTATATACAAAGTCTAAACATTTTTTGGATTGTTTTATTTCTTTGCCTTTCAATATAGAGATGTGGATTTTTTATTTGTAAAATTATAGAAAAATTACCTTATGTACTTATTCCAATTAACTTTCGCCACAATGAAATATGTATCTTTATTGCATCTAATGTAATTAAACCTTGATTTTAAACATTTATGTGGCTTTCACAATCTGCTTAGAGGATACCTGTTTATTTCAGCATATATAAATATCAAGGGTTTTCATTTGTTGAGTTTTACAGTGCCCGGACCTACAGTTTTCCTCAAGGAATCTGAACGTCTTAAGTCCTAGGGACCCTCGGACTACAGTGGGCAGTTAGTTGGTATGCAGTTTTTTTGGCACCATTGGGAATCAAACCAGGGATAATGGCACGCGAGGTAAACATGTTCCTACTGAAGGGCCAAATATCAAGAATAAAGAGTTTACAGGCCAAGTTGAAAATTAACATCATTTTCACTTTAAATATAAAATAATAATAATAAAAAAAAATACTATAATTATTGATCATTGCAAGTAAATCAGTAACATATGGCTGAGAAACAATTACCTACACTGTGTACCATCTAAAACTAAGTTTTAGTTGATGTAAGTGTATTTTAGCAGTGATATTATAAACTAAACATGAACACTTGCAAAAGTCACTCTATATATAATTATGCTTTATGCATTAGGAAGAATGGTGTTTTCATTTTTTCTTCAATAATTTATGCATTAATATGGAATAATTAAAGATTTTAGAGCTAAGAATTTGACTAATTATTAAAAATGCCAAAAACAGTTTCTTAATTTTGAATCCTCAGATATGTGAAATGCATGTGGGACTCAGCGATTTCTTCCATCAAACAAACAGTTTAGTTCTTAGATAATAATCACTTCACATGCATATCAGATACAAATATATTCAAAGAAAACTAGATGCAATATGCTGTAATTGTGAAAGGAAAAGTACAGGTAATCTTTATTACATGTTTTTGAAATTACACTTACTTTACAGTATGCAAATTAAAATTTCCAGATTAATAGGGAAAGCATAAGTTGGCATTCGACATTATATGTACTCTTTCTCCCTTCTCTTCATAATTAATAGAAAATAATTTTTTAAATGAAGTACTCATTTTGCAAAATGCAAATATAAAATTAAAAAACAAAAACAAACCCCATTTAAAACACTTATATAGACACTTTGCTCACTTTTGGTAAACAAGGATTGAAGTATAGTAAAAATAATAAACAGTGGTAAAAGAAGTACTCAACGATCATTGCAGAGAGAGACAGATATCTTTGAATTTCAACATTCGCTATGATAAGGGCCTTGGTTCAACACTGATACAAAATACAAAGCATGTACAAAAATTACTTACATTTGCTATAACAAAAACAAAAAAGTTATTTGGCCTCAATTATTTTACACAGATCACCAACTTGGACAGTATACTGCCACACATGAATTGACTGACAAAAATATACAACAGATGACATTAATGAAAATTAAAAATTTTGATTACACAATGGAGGTGAAAAATTCAATTAGAAACTTTACAACACTAAAAACACTTGCAATTTTGTTAATTGTTTATTTTGTCAAAATGTAACACTGTCATGGAAAATGTCACATTGATAATTATTTGATGAACTTATATTCAAAATGTACTGCATGTATATATAAATACAGTGTGCTCACGCTTTTATAAACCTCAAATTTGCGAATTATTCGTTTTTACGAACAAATGAGTTGGTTCCAAAAAAGTATCCCATAGAACCAATGTTAATTTGCGCTCCAATTTACGGACTGAAATTTTAAAAAAATCCTTTTTTACAAACTCAATTTCATCACTTTTTTCTTAAATGTTTTTTTCAGACACTGATAATTTGAACAGATTCCAAAACTACAACTGATTGGACAACCCATGGATCAGGGTACTATTCATTTTTTTAAACGAAAATGTACGCACATGCTTCTGAAAAGGGTTATTTTGAATCTGGAACTTGAAAAACGATATGAGATTGATATACTAGGTGCAATGCATCTGTCAGTTAATGCATGGAATGACATTTCCCAAGAAACGGTTAACTTGTTTTGACACACAGGGTTCGCAGTCCCAGTACAAGAAACCTTGGAGAGCGATCCCGGTAAAGACGAAACGCACAGAAGTAATATCGGATGATGAAATTATCAATCAAGTACTGAAAGAGAGTACCAAAGAACAATTTGACGAGTATAAAGGGTGTGCCAAGGCCATATCAAGCATGGGTATAGGGAAGCCAGAACGTCGTTCCAGCACTGCTTTTTTTAAGGCCTCTATTGCTCCATTCTGTCCTTCAGCGCACCCCATCCCAACAATATTACAAAGGACAGAGCATTCCAGCACCACTTAATCTACGACTACACTCCTGATCTCAAGACCAACAATCAAAGAAGCCATAAAACAGCTGTAAGGACTGCGTTGTGTTTTTTAAACACAAAATAATTCTAAGATACTTGCCAGAATTAACTTTTATGGAATTGTGTATTTTGAAAAGTGTTATAAAACAAACAACAATTACTGATTTTCTTTGAATATGTAGCAAATAAAGGTGAGTGTAAATTACATCTTTCCTTTCTTTAAGGCAATTCCCATTTATGAACTTTCGATTTTATAAACTTCTTTTACAGTCCACTTGAGTTCGTAAAAACACATATCCACTGTACCATGAAATTTGCCAAAGATTGTGTCCAAATCAGATAATTCCTATTTAACAGTAGTTTGAAAATATTTCAATGTTAGCAACAATAATAACCATAAAACTGCAAAGATATAGAACTTAAGATTCTTTTATAAGCAATCAAAATACCAGTAATCTCAATGTTTTTGAAAATCTACTTTATCTATTCTGTTCCCATCATTATTTAAAAAAAATCTATTCACCAAAGGAACTGATATTGCAACCAAGTACAGAAAAATTGTAATGCCAATCAACATAAAAAAACTCAATGAATAAATCTAGTTAATTAAATTATGATAACTATGAATGAAACACATGTACAGGAGGTCCTCGGCTTTCATGCATTCTACTTCCATATAATTCACTATGTCGTACGTATTCTATACCACACAATATTTAAAAGTTAAGAGTGAAAACATGTCATACACTCGCTTCTTGATCAAAGTCTCTCTTATACAAATTAATATTAATGAACTTAATTCAGAATAAAATGACAACTCAAAATATGTATTAAACCTTTAAAACTTAATTTAAGTGGCCAGGGCCGTGCTTACGGTGTTAGCGGCCCTTAAAAACGTTTTGACTTAACACAACGATAAAATGATTTACCTAGGTTTAGCATTACAAAATAAAGTCCTTCACTAGTCTAAACGCTGTAGGTAAAAATAAAGAGCAGATAATGAAGTTAAATTGAAAATAGGGGATAAAAATAATTAAATAAAATACGAATCATTGTAATTTATTATTACTCCAATTATTATAATTATAACGAATTAATAAAAAGCTATCTCAACGAACAAAGCTGCTTGTTTTATAATATTAGAACTTACAAAGTAATTTTTCTAGTTTTGTGGGCTGCCACGAGTCTCTGCAGTGGCCATATTGCCACCACAATAAACATGGTAACGTACTGCCCATTCGCGCAGACTTGGCGTCCCATCCTGTTAGCAGACGGATTGTTTCAATAGAAGGTAGAGTGTCCTCCAGAACTCGTCTTTCCTGCGCAAAAAAAAAAAAAGAGTTATGAAACGCGTTCTACCCTGTACTGCAATGAAACAACCCATTTGATAATGGGAGCGGACGCCAAGTTTGCGCGAACGGACTATACATAGGCTACTGATGCTAACTCATTTGACTAATAACATATGTATTTATTTTGACCACCATTTAGAAGCTGCATTATGAGAAGTATGACGTCACACATGAAAGATCAATTGACCAAATATTCAAAGCATATGGGGCCGCTAAAAACTGATTTGTAAGATATTATTACAGGGACCCTGGTTCGAATCCGGGATGAGGACAACGTCTCTTTTTCTCCTAAACAAAAATAGCTCTAGTTTGAGCTACTAATACGTGGGTGTCAAATTTATTTGTAATAAAAAATCCCCCACGAAAAACTCACAAAAATCTCGCCCCGGTGGCTTTGTGTGTTGACCAATATTTGGCAATTGTGTTATCCCTGTGAAGGGTAATAATATCTTACATCCTCATATCCGGAGAAAAAAGCGTTTTTTCTTGTTCTCATTCGTCTAGTAGGTCAAGACACCGCGGGGACCCTGGTTCGAATCTGGGATGAGGACGGCGTCTCTTTTTCTCCTCCTAAAACAAAAATAGCTCTAGTTTGAGCTACAAATACATGGGTGTCAAATTTATTTGTAATAAAAACTAATTTCTTGATATTTGTACTACACTTTTTGGCGGCCCTAAATTTTAACAGCCCTGGGCAATCACCCAGCCCGCACTCCCCTCATGTGTGCAGCCAAGCATGGCCCTGTAAGTGGCGATTATAATGTTAAAAGTGTGGTCCGTGTGGCCCCTGCTTGAATGAGGTAGCATCTCTGTAATACACATGTTACTGCTAGGTATGTGCCTGCTAGGGGCAGTGCAATTGCCAATTTTACATTAGCCCTATGGAAGCTTCTGAACCTGAGAACAAACACACTGTTAAGACGTCGATGATTAAGAATATGAGCGAAGCCTTTATGCATCTTCTCAGTTTTTTGACTATCATGGAAGAATGTGATCCCAATGGAGAGCACATATTTCATGTACGTAGAGCAATAGAAAAAGAGACTATGTTTTATAGAGCTCTATCAAGAAATGAAAGGGAAGAGTACAATTCAACTATCTTTTGATAAATTTCTAACGAAAACACTAGGTAATAAAGTATTATTTATTGTGTATCGTATTATGTAATTTTAATTAAAAAATAAATATTTTAAAAACACAATTTTTTGTTCTTTCTTTACATTGCTCTACTTTTGTACATATTTCAGGAACCAACTATGTATCAAGGACCGCCTGTATAAAAAAAATTGATCTGCGAGTGTTGATTTACTTTTACCTGCAGAGTTTAGATATACAATTTCATAAACTTGAGCAAGTTTTTATGACAAAAGTTGAAAATAAGTTTTAAAACAAGGAATTAATTTCCTATAATAGTTGAAAACATGTAATCTGTGCAATTAGAACTGAATTCTTTTATGGTGCAAAGATAAAGAAGGTTACATTGCACATGACAGAATTAAAATCATTTGTTGTCTTTTAAATACTTGAGAATATAATTAAAAGATGCACAATAACTTTTGTTTAAAAATACTTCACTTTTTATCACAATTTTCCCTTTATGGAACATACTTTTAATAAATAAAAATCTAAATACTATTAGAAATTAATAGTATAACTAAAATATTACAAAGTAAGGAACCTTAATATCTTGAATGTATTAAAAAAAAATAGTATTAGTTGAAATAATAAGTATTTTCACAAAAACCATTTAGAACAGGGTATTATTTAGCTATGTCATCCACTTTCTAACTTTTAGAATTCATGAATCTTCCTTGACCTCTAAATAAAATTTCTGTGGGTCCCTTGTATGAAAATTTAGTTTTATAATAAAATATGTTTTTTCACAAAAGGATGTAAAAATGGCTGCCTTACATATAAATTTGTTGAAAGACAAAAAGCGCAAGGGGAAAATGAATATAAATTATGAAGACATTAAAATTGTGCATTTCATAAATACAACTAAACCTTAATGAATTTCTATGATGCAGCAGGGATGTAGTTTGAAAACCTCTGAACTGTGTGTTGGTCTCTGAACATATTTTGATATTGTGGATGGCCACATGATAGTGGAAAATCAGGTTTCATCGTAAACAAAGGCGTTGAAAAACCATATTATATTTAAAGAAATTATGCATGTAAAAACTGATCTTTATAACTTACATCATCGATGAAAATCTGGAAGACCATTGTTGCTAATGAATGCATAAATATGAAAAATGCATGAATAAATTCATTAACAACATACCACCATCATTTTATATATTCCAAAGATATTGTTATTCCATCTCTACATATTGAGAACGTCTAAGTCGATAACACATGACTAATCCTCATAAAAAATGAATATAATGACTGAAGAGTAAAACATTTGACACTTGTTTAAAAAACCATTTTATCATAACTTTAAAACATTAAGTAAGGGTATATAGGGCGATTCAAAATGATTATTATGGCAATTATTTTTTTAACCAGAATCAGTTTTTGAGAAAGAGTTTTTAACCAGTCAGAGAGAGAGACTTTAGAAAGAGTGCTCAAATGATGAAACAATGCTGAATATGTTACTTACACTAATGTCCCCAAGTTAAGCAATTCGTCAATATACATATTTGTCACTGTTATAATGAAACAAAAAGCGAATAGCAAAATGCTATTCGTCACCCTTGAAAGCAGTAATGGAAGCTTCCCCAAAGTTAGTAATGAGGGAATTTGGATAAACTAGTCAATTTCAGTAGCTGGAGTCTGCAGAAGTCATTAGTGTGTTATATTTCAAAACATTACCTCTTCATGACAAAAAACTTTGTGAAATAATAAATATAGCACGAAGAAACCATACTGGTGATACTATGCATAGCTGGATCAGTGGGAAATCCAAAGCTGGTTATACTCAGATAAAAGTGTTCCAGGAACTCAGTATTTCACCAAGAGTCACCTGTAGGCTTTGGAGAGAGTTCCAAACTAGCAAAGATGTTTAAAGATACTATGGTTAGGGCAGTGGTGGATCCACGAGGGGGTTGAGAGAAATTTCCCTGCCGAATCCACAAAAATAAGGCAAAAATCAATTATAACAATTCCAATTATAATGACAAGCTGCATATAACGAAGGAATTTTTACAAAAAGTTTGATTTTCTATTTATTCCTTGCTAAATATATTGGTTACAATGGTATCGTATATAATAACGAAACCCGTCATGATGACAACGATTTTCTTCTAAATAGGGAAATCCCTACTGAATATAGCAATGCGACTTAACAACCAGAATTCATCAGAATCACCTGGGTATGAGATGGTGCAAAAATAACATTATTTAATTCAAATGAAAAGAGAAGTCGACTGCATTGTTTGGTTAAATGAATTGAATTTCGTTTTTTGACAAACCCCAAATACTAAACGCATAACAAAGAGTGCATACCTTTGTATTCTTTGTGTATAGTAAGTAGCTACTATGTTTTGTTAAGAGGAGATGCAGTTGGCTATATGTAGGTGTATGAATGAATAGAAGTATAGTGCATAGCGGAATGATACACCATTCTGAAGTAAAGTGTTTACCATGAATTTTGTAAATGAATATTTTTTCTCTCACCATATTTATATATATTCTCAGTCATCGGCTTACTAGATGAAATGCACAATTATGAAAAAACAGAATGTAATGATTTCACATTTTCACAAAATGAAATTCAAAATGAACCTTAAATTGAAATTTAACCCTTGTTTAATAAAAATGTCCTTTCACTAATCTAATAATGATCAAAACATCCTGATCTAGAAAAAATGAAAATTTAGACTTAGTGTATTTCACTTCTACGCCGACGTTATGTTACCAGCAAAATATGATGATCAAGCAATTTCTTTCACATAATTTGTTTTCTAATAGCATTCAGTGTACCTACCTCTACCTGACAAGCCCATCTTTGAGTGGTTATTGTTGCTACAAAAAAAATATTTATAAATATGTAGCCAAACTTTCCATAAATACATACATATATAGTAGAACCCTTACTGTGTATTCTGAAAGGGATGGATTTTCAGAATTTCTACAGTTTCAAACGCAGAAAAATTTATTTCATCATGTGTTCACCTCAGTAAAAATGACATTCTCAATCATGTCACCCCCCACCCCCAGGATTCAGATTCTTTTTAAAACATTGATAATGAGTAAAATTTGGTCACTGGTCTGAATGCGAAAGAAAAATGTCAAGGAAATAAAAAATAAAAATAAGTAAAGTACGAAAAAGTATAGTAAAAGTAAGAAAAGGAGGAAAATAGATTAGAAAAAACTTACGAAAATAAAGGAGAGCAAAGTAAAAGGAAGAAAGCTAAATAAAAGGAAAATTAAGTAGAATGAAATAGAATGCAAATAAAAATCAGCAAAACTTACCAACAGCATAAGAAAAATTTCACAAGGTTTCAACGAGAACTACCATTCCCCTTATACAGCGAAGTGAACTTCAATCTAAACAACTCTGATCAAACTTCGTTTGATAAAGAGAACAGTTGTTCTCGAAACGTTACGAAATTTTTCTAATGCCGTTAGTAAGTTCTGCTTATTTATTTTTATTCTTTTTCGATTTCTTCTGCTTAATTTTACTTTTATTTCTCTTTATTTTCCTTTATTCCTTAAGTTTTTCTAACCTATTTTCCTCTTTTTGTTACTTTTACTATTCTTATTCCTATTTTACTTTTCTACTTTACTTTTTTCCGTTCAGATACGGCTCAATATGTCTTCCGTCTCTTTGCTCTAGAAATTGCATTCGACGCACAATACATTCCACGGCAGAACGTAACTCATTCGCTTGGAGGTGGGATACATGTTGCGGAATTCTGTCTTTTAAGACTGCTAAGTTCAAAACATTGCCTTTATAAACGCAGCTCTTTAAATATCCCCACAGTCAAAAGTCACAAGAGTTAAGATCGGGTGACCGAGGCAGCCAAGATGTTGAAAATGGCCTGCTCATCACTCTGTCATCCGAAAAGTTTTATCGCACTAATGTTTGAACAGGCAACGCGATGTGCGGGGGTGCACAATCTTTCATGAAGATTGTAGTGGCAAGACAATTTCTCTGTTGAAACGAAGGAATGACAAAGTTCCAGAACATACATACCTAGAGCCAGTAACAGAACATGTCACTGACCCCAAGGCTGTATTTTCTTCAAAGAAGTAAGGACCAATGACAAAAGATGAGGTGAAGCCACACCACACTGTCACTTTTGGAGCATGCAACGGAATTTGTTGATGAACGTGGGGATTTGTGTCAGACCAAATACGTCAGTTACGTGTGTTTACAGCACCATTCAAGTGGAAATGGGCCTCATCACTTAACAGTATCTGCCAAGGCAACATCATCGACTGTCATCCGCACAATGAAAATCAAAGCAAATGTTTGCCACACGTCATTATCACCAGAAAGCAATTGTGGGTATGGACTATCTTATACAGATAAAACTTCAGGACACTCCTCATAACTCTCCATACTTTCGTATATGGCATGTCCAATTCCCGTGATATCACACGTGTACTACTGCTACAATGTGCACTTGCTGCACTCGAGTTGGTTTGTGGCCTCTCAGCCTCGTTTAATGGCGAATGTTCTGTTCTCTTCAAAATACAAGACCATTTTTCGAAGATTTGTAATTGTGAGAGTGCGTCTGCGTAAACCTTTTACCTGCCAAAATACTTTAAGTGAAGCAGAAGCATTGCTATTTCGTTGATAAAAGAGCTTCACAAGTAACGTGTGATCTGGTAAAGTAAGTTTCATAACAGAGTCCTCGTATGGTGAAAAAATGCTTCATGACTCCTTATATAAGCAGAGGATGTTGTACATGTTAAGTAATATGTAAATTGCATGCTCCGCAGCGCCATTTCCTCCCCTAGCGGCCGAAATATGAACTCAATTTTTTTCTTTCAGAAATCGAAACCGCATACTCAGGGGAGCATGTGTATGAAATTTGGGTGAAATTGATCAAATAGTTTTCTCTACAGAGAGGTCTAAATACCTCCTGTTTAATTTGGATCACCCGGTATATGTATGGGACATTTTTGGCTGCCAGGTTGCAACACATAACCCTCAACAACAGACCAAGAAAGGGATTCCTTATTCCAGGAACTGTTGGACATCCTTATCAACAGTATGCCAAACCACTGTATAGCCTTTCGTAGCATTCTTGACATAGGTGGTGTCAAGCTGGAAATTGTGTCTATTCCCCCCCCCCAGTTTTTTAGTAGGTCAAATGAACATACATTTATTTTTTAGGAAAAAATAAAAAACACCTGCAACTGGCAAACATATTTGTATGTTATAATCATTCTTTTCATATATGTTTCTCACAGTGGGGTGAGGCAAAACCATTCCAGATAGCAGATTCTTTAACACGTGGATGTAAGCATATTTTGTAAAGGCTTACAAATGTACCAAATTTAACTTTTTATATGGGCCATCTACCAAAAAATTTCCAATTAGAAAAATGTTTTATTACATCTAATTAATCAAATAAGAAATTCATGCATCGAAGTGGAATATTTGTTCAGATACTATAAAATTAGTATTGATCGTCAAGATGTCCAGGATCATTTCCAAAATCAAAAAATGGGGTAGACTTTTGATTAAATTTCTTATTTGTATGTCGTTCAAAACCAATTCATGTGTCTACACTGTTGCAAGATATTGTGGGAATTCAGTATAGTCGAAGGAAAATTTTGGTCATTTATTTCATGATTTAATATGTGTTCA
The DNA here is from genome assembly GCA_006491805.2 of Dysdera silvatica. NCBI lineage: Eukaryota > Metazoa > Arthropoda > Arachnida > Araneae > Dysderidae > Dysdera > Dysdera silvatica. The sequence continues at coordinate 306,851,974 of QLNU02015360.1, forward strand.
TATCTTATTTTCATAACATGTTCATTTGTTTTATGGCTCAAAGAGAGCAAAAGTCATGCTACGATGAGACCTATAGTATTCTGAGAAATCTGACCCACTTATAGCCTAGGAAACCAGTCTTTAACTACAGTGAGCAGTTTGTAAGTAAGCTTTTTATTACGGCACTGTCGGGAGTCAAACCGGGGTTTACGACACACTAGACATATGTATTACCACTGAAACACAGCAAAACCCAAGTTTTATAAGAAAAGAGATCTTTAAGTACACACACACACACACATACGTATACACACACACACACATACGTATACACACACACACACATTCTCATATGGTCCTCAAAAATAACAATTCTCTCTCCAAATCAGCAATAAAAATGTATAAGTGATAAAAAATAACCTTTAATAGCTCGGTAAATATTCCACACAGAAACATGAATTTTTAACTAAACACAGGACAATATTTTTCTAATTAGAAAAGCCTTCATGGGGAGCCTATATAAAAGTCAAAATTCTGTATATTTATACATATATAATAAATACCCTACAATAAATGTAATACCCCTTGTAAAATAAATAAATATTCAACGTTGTTATATAATTTGAGAACTTTCTCTACATTATTCTATAACTAATGGTTCAAAAATAATAGCCAAAGTAAGTATTTTGAATCAGCCTGTATAACTGACCTTATACAAACTGAGTACTGTTATCAACATGACCAATAAATTGGCTATGCATAAGTTAAAATACTAGATCACATCATAAAATGGTGAGGGGAAAAAGAAATACTGGGGCATATCACTTTTCACATTTATTTTACACCAAAGCAAACTTTTGTTATATTTCCATTACAAGACACTTGCACATTTTTAAGTTATATTTATCTTAACAATTGAGTGGACAGAAGTTTAAAATATATGAATAAAACAAATCTATTGTCTGTTTTTGAGTTTTACGGTGCAAGGATAGCAATAGTCATGCTGCACCAGGACCTACGGTTTTTCAAGGAATCTGAACCTTTTACAGCCTAGGAAACCAACCCCTGGATTACAGTGAGCAATTATAATACAATACAAATTTTATTTCCATGCTAAATTTACATTTCAGTGCACGGAGAAAGCATAGCAAAACAAAAACAAGTATTATTATTCTAGTTCCCGTTATGGCCAGTATGACCATTATATTTTTGTTTTTCTACTAAGTAAATTCTTAATTTCCTTTTAACTTCGCTTTTTCTTTCACAATTTTTTATATGATCTGTTAATTTTTCTTAATAATTCTGGTAAGTGTTCTATTTTTGGGGGAACTGCTGGGAGTCAAATATAGGATAATGGCACACTGTGCGAATGTGTTGTGAGTTCATTACTGCAAAACTCAACAAATTAATTGGGTGAGTTTTATGGTGCAAGGTCAGTATGAGTTAAGCTGGGTCAAACAAAATTAGTTTTATAAAATGAAAGGTAACATACACACATACATATATTGAACATACAAATTATTAGGAACACCCAATAACAATCAAACACTTATTAGACTTTTTTTTACTTGATAAAGAGTTTTCTGGAAAGAAGTTACATGTATCAGAATATTAAATAACTATAGCATGAGAAAGACACATTATTTAAGTGACTTCGAACAAGGGGAAATAATAGTTGCTTGAATGACTGTATATGAGATACTCAAACTAGCCAATCTAATTGGCTTTTCTAGAACAATTGTATTGAGGCTGTACAATATAAATGGTGCAAAAAACAAAACAAGCAGTGGGGGAGGGGGTTTTCAGTCGACGAAAATGAATGGTTGATAACCAAGGGCAACATTGACTACAAAAGGTTAAAAAAGGGGAAGAGACATGCACCAATTCACCAAAAATCATGCAATATAACGTTAACCAGAAACAAATTTTTGATGATAAAATTCAATGCACATTGTCATGAATGGGATTTTGTAACAGACATCCCTTTCAAGCCCCACTAATTTCTACTGAAATGGGCACAAGTTCATCAAAACTGGACCCAATACGATAGGAACGAAGAAACTTGGTCCAACGAATCCTGGTTCTAACTGGTATGTATCAATGGATAAGCCATAATATTACATCAACAGCATAAAGCAATGGATTCCAGCTGCTTAGTATTAACTGCTCAATCTGGTGTGTGTCTTATGTTTTCACAGTACAAAAACAGCAAAGGTTATGCTGCACCAGGACCTTCAGTTTTTCAAAGAACCTGAACCTCTGCTGTCAAGGGAACCAAACCCTGGACTACAATGGAAAATAAAAGGGTACGTGTTCTTTAGTATCACTGGGAGTTAACCTAGGTTAATAGCATGGTAGACTAATAGGTTAACTAGTGGTAAAAAATGATTCGATACAAGTAATATACAGAAAATTTGTATAACAACGTAACGTATCAACAATATTTATGAATAAACGATATTCATAAATATTAATGATACGTTACTAACATTGTTATAAAAATTCCCTGTATAATAGGTTAACACCATGTCACCATACGGTAATGGACCTACATTTTTCTGAGGAATCCTACCCTTTTTAGACTTAGGTGAACCAACCTCTGGTTTACAGTGAGCAGTAGGTACGTTTTCTTCGAAGGCTCTTGGTTCCTTAATAACCAAAGAACAGCCTTTAAATGCTCAGGGTTATCGTAGCTTCATTTCTGATTAGGTGCATTCCTATATGTGAGGTGTTTTCCTTGATAAACAGGTTTATTTCTAGCAGGATAAAACCAATGCTGTTAGGTTCAAACTGTCACAGTGTTTCCAGTCGCATGATACTAACTCCCAAGTGCTATATTGCTTCCTCCCCTACACAATACCCGCATCTTAATCCTATGAAGCATATGTCGGATAAGCTTTAAAGAGCTGTTTGCAGGAAAGGAGCCTCCTTGAGCAACTGCATGCCAATTGGCTGATACTCTCACATCAACTTGGCTGGAAATACCGGCTGAACAGTATCAGAACCTTGTCTATATTACGTCATGTTTAATTCAGGCTGTTTTTGAAGACCAAGGGTGGTTCAACGTGTTATTAGGTTGATGTTTCTAGTAATTTGCAAGTTCATTTCATACATACATATATATGTATTTGTGTGTGTGTGTGCTAAAAAGTAAGAAAACGAAAAAATTTCAATAAAGAAGGTGAAAATTGTAGAAAAACAATTAGGCAAGTACATTAACTTTTTAAACCTGTGAAGTATAATGTGACTTTTAATAAACATAATGAAATTTGGTTATAACAAATTCAGAGCTATGACGAACAAATTATTTAGGTTAGCTTGATTTAATGTATAATATATATGGTTACATAGGATAATGGTTATATCGAATAAGGATTACAATGAAGAAAACACTTCAGCCCCTTAATGCTTGTTACAGGGTTCATACACATTATGTAAAAAAAAAATTCCAGGACTTTTCAAGGATTTCATTAAAATTTTCAGACGTCTTTCATCGTGTTTCACCCCCTTCAATCCAGAATTACAATGTAGTTTAGCATTAGCATAAACAGGACACAGCCAGAAAAAATTCTGGGGGTTCTTTGGCACTATATATTTATATATGGGAGGGGGTTCAGCCAATTTTCCCATTATTGTACATAAGTAATATGTAATCTTCTCTTTAAAAAAAAAAAAAAAAAAAAAAAACTAACTTGGAGGGAGGGGGTTAAATTATAAAACCGAAATTTGAGATTTGATAGGTTCGGAAAATATGTATGCAAATATTCTGTGAATAAAGTTCAATGAATATTTATGGAAATAGGGTCTTGTTTTAGCAATTATAATTTCATGGTAATTCAATAAAAAAATAATATTCGTCTGCATGTATAGTAAGAGGAGATTGCATAGAGTTAAAAGCAGAGATAAAAATTAGGAATGGAAAGTTAGGCGTCAATGGCACCTAACATGTTTTCCTTAGTTGCCAAAATGATTTTCTTAAGTGCAATTTCAAGATTATTTATTTTGTTCCTGTAGTATTACGCTGTGTGTTCATACATATAGCACAATTACTTACAATGACGATGATAAACAAAACAGGCATTTTACAAATTATAAAGAAACAGTTATTTAAAATACTTTTTAAAATCTGGTTGCCTTATACATCCATATGCTACATCTCTCCACCAAAAATTAACTGCAGGCAGTGGATCTCATTCAGCCATTCTTGATCTATATAGCTTAATAAAAAAGTAATCGACGGTAGGAAGTAATAGACAAAGTCTTGCTTGTCTTTTAATTAAATTAAAATAACAAAAACCTGTTTCACATTCAGCTGTACTCAAAGGAAGAATCATTATAAAATGCAATACTTTGCTTAAATTACAAAATGATGAAGATGATAGAGATTCTGCCATTAAACGTTACCAAGCAGACTCGCATGACAATTCATGCATATATAATGATGGTATACATAAGAAATATAATTTTTATTTGAGGGGACGTGGTGAAAAATTGGAGATAGCCCATTTTTGAAGGCACACTATGCCCATGGTTAAAAATTAGGAGCACAACGTTGGGTATCAATGGCACCTAACAGTTTTTTCCGTTATCAAAATGTTTTACTTGGATGCAATTAAGAACAAAAAAATTCTGTCGAGATAAACTCTAAAAGGAATGTTTTCATAAAGGCGCCTTTTAATGAAGCTAACGGTATTTCATATTCCGCCCCTGAGCAGCAGGGCCGTATTCAAAAGCGTCGACTCCCCTAACCACCCAAAAAGTTAAATTAAAATTCACAGAAAATGTAGCGGACATTTATGAGCAATTTTACACTAAAATGAACAAATGCAATTTCGTCGATCCAGCTCCTCAAATGCGACAGAAAATCATGGAGTATTGTACGGGGAGGGTTATTATGATTACTTGATATACATTATGACAAGATAAAAAATAGCGAGATGTTTTTGCGAATTATTTTATTTGACAACGAAATTTTTATTCTCAATTTTTATTACTTTTATTTTGTGGGGAAAGAGGGGGGGGGGGGGACTTCCTTCGAAATTTTCCAGAATTTCAAGTTGAGATATAAACGGGAGATACGCTTTCGAGGGGGATGGCAGATTGAGAGAATTCTAGAAACTTCACTAATGACTTTGTTTTGTGTAGTCTTCGTGATCGAAAATTGATAGAAAACTTAAAAATCAAAAATGAGCGTGAAGCCAAAGAATATTGCTAAACTTAAAACCATCCCTAAAAACTTCCTTACACGTAGAAAAGGCTATGTTGAAACGCTAGTGGAACTTTAGGGGAGGGAAGCAAGGTATCATAGTTGACCAGAGCCCGTTAGATTGCAGACAATGGGTTTCCCCTTAACGAAAGTAATAACGATTCTGATCTTGCAACGTGCGTCGGTGAGATTGGCAAAAGGAAAAATAAAGGATTGAGCAATCGAAATTTGCATTATATAAACAATAAAAATAAAGTTAGGTGCCAAAAATAACGACAAGGTCTAAAATCTTGGTCGTCAAAACAAAATTTATAGGTGCAAAATATGACTAATGACCACTAATTTCGAGCCGTGGTCAAAAGAAGAGTAAAGCTCTGTGCCACTCCAACATGAAAGACATGGCTTCTCCACAAAACAAAGCTGCCGCAGGCAGTGGGGGCGGTGCAATCACTGGTCTTACATTATTCCTAAGGAAGCTTACTTTTTATTCCCTTCTTTGCCTTTACCTACCCTGTCTGGCAACAATGCCCACAGGAATTTTCCCGGCGAGGCAACATTTCCTTTGTTATTAGTAAATGGAATGGTGGGCTATAATAAACTCAAGACCGGGGGGGGGTGAGGCCACCCCCTATTGCCGGCGCCAATGCTGTTCTGGGATTCTAGTGTTCAGTCACACAGATAGCAAGTTACTTTAAATGCCAAGGAAACTGGAAATGCAGTGATTTTGGGGAAACTTTGGAGCCTAAATTTGGTGGGGAGGAAAATTTGGCACTACAAAATACAAAGGCTAAACGTAATTTTAACAAAGGCGAAACTGAATTTCGGAGCTCGAAAATTTAACCTTTTGGCGGAGTCTGGAGCAATTTATATAATATAATATAATAATATAAATATGCCCAGCAATGTCATTTCTGTGCAGCTATCCCATCCTTCACCCACAGGACAAGGACAGACACAGTAGCCTTGAAAATTTTCAAACAGATTATGAGTGGAACTAGGATCTGGCTAAAAATAGAACTTTTAGAGAGGGAGATTTACTGGCAATCTGCCAATTTTTAGGGGTTGGAGATATTGGCATTTAGATAGCCAAAAGTTCCCTAAACAACACAACAAAGCATTGGGGAAAACGTGAAAAGAAAGAAGGGAAATCTACATCAGCATGCTTTCCAGGACTTTCCCAGACCTCAAATACCAAAAAATGAATTTCAAGGACTTTCCAGGTTTTCCAATACCCGTACGAACCCTGTTGTTATAACCGAGTTTGACTGCAAATTAAGGAGATTTATCACTACAATTGTACTTTATATTAGGTTATAAAAACATTAATAATCAGGGGGCTTTTCACCAGGTATTAAACTTTTATTATATTATATAACTACATTCATTATCAAAACTGAATTTAAAGTTTAAATCAAAATAGGTCCCAAGACGACCAACTCATCTTCATGAGCAATTTGAAGTTTTTAACGAAGATCAATCTACTAAAGATGACTGGTAATTCACAAGCATGTAAAAGAACTCTTATATTCGCACTTTAACTTAAAGCTACTATAAAAACAAGAGACAATCATACAATTACAATCACTGAACAATAAATGTTCACGAAAAACATAATTGGCTTAATGTGCATGCATAAATGCACATATACATAGAATAAAAAACCGAATGACTACTGTCTTGTGGTAAAAACTTAATAAAATAATCAGTGTTTATGCAGGTAACAAATCAAAGTCATCACTAACATGAACCATTGGAACTGAAATATCATCGATAAGAGGGGTTGATTTGATGTCACAAATGGCAAGTTCTTTCATCTTCCATTCCCAGTCCAACTTTTGCACAGCATGTAGTGATTCTGCTTCATTATGGTGTCGTAACAGCATAGCTGTCTAAACAAATAATACGAAATAGAAAACTTAAGTTGATATACACAATGATATTTATGCAATCAATAATTTCTCTCTATGTGCCACAAACGAAAACTTAAATAATAATGAGGAGTAAACAAATAAAACAAGTACTTCAGAAAACTTTATGTTTATAATAAGTGATATTAAATGCACAAAATTATTACAAATTTCAGTGCAACACGAATCAAAGTTACATTTTAAAGCAGGCACAAGGAAATTTTCCAAAAAATAACTTAAAAACTAAAAATGTAAGTGATTGAATTATTTCATTTATTGTACGCATTACTGTAGTTTGTCATCAAATACTTTAACTGCACATGCGTGCAATTTTTACACATCAGTTTTGATATGCATGAAAAACTTTCAGCCACCTAGATAAAAGCTTACAAAATGTTTCTAAAATACAGTTTCAAATTAACTTATAAAAAATAGGCAATGATAAATAATAACAGAGTGCATAATGATAATATAATAGATCGCGGTACTTCATGACAACACTAAAAGGTTATGCTGTGTAATATGATTAAAAACATAGATTAACTAAAAGTGTATAAATACATGTAAACTAAAATTATAAAACAAAGGTCACAGGGATCATTCCCTCACATTACAGAAAAAAATTCCTGATCAACCGCAAACAAAGCTTTCAAGTGAACTTTGGTTACAGGTAAAAAAGCTTCATATTTGTGGGAAATTTAGCTGTTAACAACAGAAGCAAGATTTTCCTTGATTTTTCTAGATTTAACCATAAAATTTCATTTTTCCTGTGACTTTTAGGGGTGATTTCACATTTGCTGACATTTCCAGATTTTCCAGAGGCGTTGAAACACTGATTCAGTACAATTAAAGTTTAGTTAAAGTTAATGTGAGCTAAAAATTCAATAATGATGTCATGATTAAAGTAATCATCTAAAATACCGCTCAGGTTAAAATCATACTTATTTGAAAGAAAAATAAATATCAGTTAAAATTAAAATATCAGGGTAAAACACGTAATTAAAACAAACTTTACAGTGTGTATAAAATAAGATTTCTGTGGTGATTTAAGAAAACAAAGATGCCAAAATGAAAAGAATAAAAGAAACCCTCAAGAAGATTCCGTAAAAGTAAATTTATAGATACCATTACCATCTTCCACACTAAACTACTTTTAAATGATCTTGGCTAACTTGTTTTTAAAAAATACAAATATTTGAATACAACTAATAAAATGTATTAAGACTAAACATACACTGAGCCTAGATACACATTATCTGGCATTTGAAAATAAATAAATATATATATATATATACACATTCTACGTATATAGTAACTAGCACAAACCAATAATATCAGTTTAATTTGTAAAAAGGAAGAAAACACAACCTCACACATTGAGAAATTATCAAACATATTAACTACTTTATTTAATATACAGGGTGCTCTGAAATTATCTGCCAAAATTTTAAGGGGTGATAGTACACATTAAGACAAACAATATTTGCAATGGACCCTAGTGTAGTATTTCACTCATAGTGCCAGAAAAGAGTAAGTTCATAAAATGTCCATTATGCACATGCGTTTACAGTAAGAGCATGAAAATTGCAAGATACGATGATGTCCTAATCACCTACACATTTTTACTTAGCTGACCTGAGCAAATCATCTCGGGCTTATCATATGCTGGTTGTAAATACTTGTAAATGCTGTACGTTTTGCGAACTTACTATTTCCCGGCACTATGGGTGAAATACGGCCTCGGGTTCCATTGCAAATATAGTTTGCCTTAATGTGTACTACCACCCCCTAAAATTTTGCCAGATATTTTCTGAGAACTCTGTATAGGTGCAGGTAGATATGAATTTATAATATAATTTAAGGAAAATATTTATTAAAAAGTTTTTAACATGGTCATGTGCTTCAACAGCTTTTGGACAGTTTCAAAAATAACCTGCAATGTGTAAAAGCACTAATACAATTTCTCGTAGTCTCAAGTCTCATAGGTAATGCATGAACATCAAAAGGTAGTATATGTGCACCATATTTTCATCATAAATGCTATTAAAAGTACCTATTAGTCACATTATAAAATACCAGGGTGTCCACTGAAATATTCAAATAAATTTCCCTGATTTACCAGACTTTAAAACTTTTCGAAGCGAGCGAACGATTTTCAAATCTAATTATAGAATTTTGACTTTTACATCTACAGGACAGTATTTTTTAAAAAAAGAGAAAAAAAATTATATCCAGCCTCCCCACACCCCATAGCTGGGCTATATATAATGTGGCACAAAAATACAAATTGTTTTAATAATAACTATCTGAATACAGACATACCCAATTCCAATTAAAAATACTTAAATACAAATGTAGATAATTGTAATGTATTAAAAAAAGCACTTCAATAACATTAATGGCTACTTTTTTTTCATTTCCAAAAAGTTCTCATAATTTATTTTAATACTCCTCTTTTTTTGCTCAGTAAATATTCTCAGTCATTTCTCCATGTGTATACCATACAAGCGACTGTTATCACTCCACAATAGGCTTACATACGACTAAGTTTACTTGGAGGCCTAAAATGAACAAGCTAAATATAGC